>OX333079.1:34553192-34605692 GCA_946863875.1 Alloplasta piceator | reverse complement strand
ATCGAATGAGGATTTTCCAATGAGGATTGACTTCCCCATTTGAAACGGAATGGGGATTATCCTATAGGAATTCAATGAAGAAAATCCCCATAGGCAATTCGGCATTCATCTCCATTGGTTTTTGTAGGCAATGGGGAATGAATGGCGATAATCAATTGAGATTCTTTCATATAATAAAAAACTCCATTCGTCACCATTGAAAAATCGCCATTCATTCCCCATTGCCAAAATAACCAATGGAGATGAATGTCGAATTGCCCCAAGGACATTTTCGCCATTGAATTCCCCATTTGAAATCGAATAGGGATTTTCCAATGAGGATTGACTTCCCCATTTCAAACGGAATAGGGCGATTATCCCATGGGCATCAGTCGGCAAGAACTCCTTGCATGGATTTTTTGGACACCGACTTCTGCTAATATTCCGTGCTCACAATCGTCTAGATAAGCATACTCTTCGCATAATCCGTATGGGAGTTCAGCGGGTTGCCGTCCTGCGACATCTCGCGCCAAGTCTCGGAACTAACGCGACGCGGTTTCCAATGGACATCTTTGGGTAATGCTGATCATTCAGTTTATCCGCATTTACTTCCCAATGGACATCATTGGGTAAAGCTGATCATTTCGTTCATCAGCATTTGCCTTCCAATGGACACCATTGGGCAATGCTGATGGCTCGGTCCATCAGCATTTGCTTTCCAATGGGCATCATTGAGTAATGGTGATCATTCGGTTCATCCGCATTTGCTGCCCGATGGACGTCATTGGGCAATGGTGACTTTTCAATGGATATCCATTCACTGAACAATGGTCGTTCCTATACGCCATTGAAAAATGTGGAAATCTCAATGGCTCCCCATTCATTGTCCGATGGAGTCGTATGAGGACCATTGGTTGCCATTGGCGATTCAATGGAGTTTTTTACTACGGGCAGTGTTGTTCCACGAGTGAAGAGAGGGATACTAGAAACGCCAGACGGTTAGTACTAGAATAGTGCTAGCGGGAAAAAGTGGTACTAAATCGTATTGACTGAAGATACGGCGGGAAAATTTAAATATTCCATGTCACAAGCCCCCTTCTCCACCTTTCCGCTCTCTTGAGTGCGAGAGAGATAGAGCTAAAACTTTTAACACATCTTTCTCAGAGATGATGATGGATGGAATAAAAAAATAATAGTCGGACCACATTAATTACGCAGGTGTGCCCACTCTTTTTTCTCATTCCATTAAGCCATCTCCGAGAAAAATGTGTTGAACAAGTTTTGAGGTTATGTTGACCTTTAAACTACTCTTAAATTGAATAAAATGTCATGCGGTAATTGCATCTCGTATTGAAAAACATGCTCATATTTTTTTATCGTTATTAAGATTAGGGCAAACCGTAAGTGAAACAAAAGAAGATAATTTAGTACAGTCAACTCTCATCTATTTTACCACCAGCTATTTTACAAAATCACGACCGGCTATTTTACCGAGGTATCCTCCCCCTATCTCCCACTCTATTCTCCTCTCTGTGTTAACCGTCGTGATGTCGCGCCTTGCCGTGAGATGTCGCCACCATTTCTATCAGTGGTGGGGAACCCCTCACGCCGTAAAATAAGTGGTGAGCTCCAGTCTCAAGCTACAGTTCACTGTACTAGAAGACAAAATAGTAGCGTTATTCTATACCATCAGTCGATAAAAATATTAGCTAAAATCTGCTCGAAAACTTCCGAAGTCCAAAAAGTGTGCTAAATAGTACTGGTGGTACAAGGTACTAAGCGAGTGGTACTAGATTCGTCATGGTGGTACTATAGTACTAAAAAAATCAAAAAAGTACTAGATTCATACTTTAGTGCCGATAGGAACAACACTGGAGAGACCTATTCCTTTGGGTAGAGTTTTTGGTGTTGGACGTATTTTCCGGTAAAGACAGATGAGCAGAGTGATTATAGTGTGTAGAGTGAATAGATCGATTAGAGTGAGTAGAGTAAGTATAGTGAGTTTAGTGAGTAGCGTGATTAGTGTAAGTAGAGTGAGTAGAATGAGTAGAGTAGAGTAGGTAGAGCGAATAGGGTAAGTAGAGCGAATAGAGTGAGTATAGTGTGTAAGCAATTAGAGTGAGTATAGCGAGTAAGCGAGTAGAGTAAGTGCAGTAAGTATAGTGAGTATAGTAGAGTAAGTAGAGAGAGGAGAGTGAGTAGAGCGAATAGAGTGAGTATAGTGAGTGAGCTATGATAGTAAGTAGAGTAGGTATAGTGATTAGTGTAGAGTAAGTATAGTGAGTAGAGGAGAGTGAGTAGACCGAATGGACTGAGTATAGTGAATAAGCTATTAGAGTAAGTAGAGTAAGTAGAATGAGTACAGCGAGAAGAGTGAGAAGCGTGAGTAGAGTAAGTAGAGCGAGGAGGGTGATTAGAACGAATAGGGTGAGTATAGTGGGTAAGCGTTTAGAGTAAGTAGAGTAAGTATTGTGAGTAGAGTAGAGTAAGTAGAGCGAATGGAGTGAGTATAGTGCGTAAGCGATTAGAGAAAGTAGAATGAGTACAGCGAGAAGAGTGAGAAGCGTGAGAAGAGTAAGTAGAGCGAGGAGAGTGAGTAGAGCGAGTAGAGCGAGTAGAGTGAGTAGAGCGAGTAGAGCGAGTAGAGCGAGTAGAGCGAGTAGAGCGAGTAGAGCGAGTAGAGCGAGTAGAGCGAGTAGAGCGAGTAGAGCGAGTAGAGCGAGTAAAGCGAGTAGAGCGAGTAGAGCGAGTAGAGCGAGTAGAGCGAGTAGAGCGAGTAGAGCGAGTAGAGCGAGTAGAGCGAGTAGAGCGAGTAGAGCGAGTAGAGCGAGTAGAGCGAGTAGAGCGAGTAGAGCGAGTAGAGCGAGTAGAGCGAGTAGAGCGAGTAGAGCGAGTAGAGCGAGTAGAGCGAGTAGAGCGAGTAGAGCGAGTAGAGCGAGTAGAGCGAGTAGAGCGATCAGTAGAGCGATCAGTAGAGCGATCAGTAGAGCGATCAGTAGAGCGATCAGTAGAGCGATCAGTAGAGCGATCAGTAGAGCGATCAGTAGAGCGATCAGTAGAGCGATCAGTAGAGCGATCAGTAGAGCGATCAGTAGAGCGATCAGTAGAGCGATCAGTAGAGCGATCAGTAGAGCGATCAGTAGAGCGATCAGTAGAGCGATCAGTAGAGCGATCAGTAGAGCGATCAGTAGAGCGATCAGTAGAGCGATCAGTAGAGCGATCAGTAGAGCGATCAGTAGAGCGATCAGTAGAGCGATCAGTAGAGCGATCAGTAGAGCGATCAGTAGAGCGATCAGTAGAGCGATCAGTAGAGCGATCAGTAGAGCGATCAGTAGAGCGATCAGTAGAGCGATCAGTAGAGCGATCAGTAGAGCGATCAGTAGAGCGATCAGTAGAGCGATCAGTAGAGCGATCAGTAGAGCGATCAGTAGAGCGATCAGTAGAGCGATCAGTAGAGCGATCAGTAGAGCGATCAGTAGAGCGATCAGTAGAGCGATCAGTAGAGCGATCAGTAGAGCGATCAGTAGAGCGATCAGTAGAGCGATCAGTAGAGCGATCAGTAGAGCGATCAGTAGAGCGATCAGTAGAGCGATCAGTAGAGCGATCAGTAGAGCGATCAGTAGAGCGATCAGTAGAGCGATCAGTAGAGCGATCAGTAGAGCGATCAGTAGAGCGATCAGTAGAGCGATCAGTAGAGCGATCAGTAGAGCGATCAGTAGAGCGATCAGTAGAGCGATCAGTAGAGCGATCAGTAGAGCGATCAGTAGAGCGATCAGTAGAGCGATCAGTAGAGCGATCAGTAGAGCGATCAGTAGAGCGATCAGTAGAGCGATCAGTAGAGCGATCAGTAGAGCGATCAGTAGAGCGATCAGTAGAGCGATCAGTAGAGCGATCAGTAGAGCGATCAGTAGAGCGATCAGTAGAGCGATCAGTAGAGCGATCAGTAGAGCGATCAGTAGAGCGATCAGTAGAGCGATCAGTAGAGCGATCAGTAGAGCGATCAGTAGAGCGATCAGTAGAGCGATCAGTAGAGCGATCAGTAGAGCGATCAGTAGAGCGATCAGTAGAGCGATCAGTAGAGCGATCAGTAGAGCGATCAGTAGAGCGATCAGTAGAGCGATCAGTAGAGCGATCAGTAGAGCGATCAGTAGAGCGGGTAGAGCGGGTAGAGCGGGTAGAGCGGGTAGAGCGGGTAGAGCGGGTAGAGCGGGTAGAGCGGGTAGAGCGAGTAGAGCGAGTAGACTGAGTAGACTGAGTAGACTGAGTAGACTGAGTAGACTGAGTAGACTGAGTAGACTGAGTAGACTGAGTAGACTGAGTAGACTGAGTAGACTGAGTAGACTGAGTAGACTGAGTAGACTGAGTAGACTGAGTAGACTGAGTAGACTGAGTAGACTGAGTAGACTGAGTAGACTGAGTAGACTGAGTAGACTGAGTAGACTGAGTAGACTGAGTAGACTGAGTAGACTGAGTAGACTGAGTAGACTGAGTAGACTGAGTAGACTGAGTAGACTGAGTAGACTGAGTAGACTGAGTAGACTGAGTAGACTGAGTAGACTGAGTAGACTGAGTAGACTGAGTAGACTGAGTAGACTGAGTAGACTGAGTAGACTGAGTAGACTGAGTAGACTGAGTAGACTGAGTAGACTGAGTAGACTGAGTAGACTGAGTAGACTGAGTAGACTGAGTAGACTGAGTAGACTGAGTAGACTGAGTAGACTGAGTAGACTGAGTAGACTGAGTAGAGTAGGTAGAGTGAGTAGAGTGAGTAGAGAGAGTAGAGTGAATAGAGTGAGTAGACTGAGTAGAGTAGGTAGAGTGAGTAGAATGAGTAGAGTGCGTAGAGTAAGTAGAGTAAGTACAATGACTATAGTGAGTAGGCTGAGGAGAGTAAGTAGAGTAAGTAGAGTAAGTAGATCAAGAAGAGTCATCAGAGTGAGTAAGTGAGTAGAGAGAATATAATGAATAGAATAAATAGAAAAAAAATAAATAATACGAATAATACGAATTTCCGAAGTTCTAACTAACTAAGGCCCCGATTCTAAATACTCAATAATAACGAATCAACCACATTCGTGGGTGGAAGATCTACATATACACATATATAAGCGATTAAATCCCGATGACTTGGACACCGGCGTTCAACAGCTGAATGGCTGAATTATCCAGGGAGTCCCGAGGCCGCCAACGTCGCAGCGAAGGTTATCAGCATGATGTTGCTTCTCGCTCCTGTCATAACTCGCCCGGTGTGTGCTTGCCACTGTTGCAAGTTTCGCAGACACACCGAGACTGGCTCACTACAATCTTAAGAATGTACAGTCCCAGCAAAAAATTGTATTTCATTGAAATTCCCGTACTTCCTGATACAATAAAAATCTGAAAAAATTCAGCAACAATTGGCATGCCGTTAACAACAATTATCAATAATAATATTGTCCAAAAGTTATTGATAAATTGTTTAAACAAACAATTATTCAACAATATCTCGGTAACTTGTTCTTTTTCTTAAGCAAATCGAATGCGTTGATTTTTTTGAACGCATATGAATTTTTACAAAAATTTTTCTCTATTTTGAAACATTATAAAAAAAACATAAATAGGGTCATTTCAAAAATTTAAAAAAAAAAATCCAAAATAGAGAGAAAATTCTGAAAAAATTCACATGCGTTCAGAAAAATTAACGCATACGATTTCTTTGAGAAAAAAAAGAACTTACCGAAAAATTGTTTAATAATTATTTGTTTAAACAATTTATCGATTACTTTTGGGCAATATTATTATTGATGATTGTTGTTTATGGCAAGCCAAATGGTGCTGAATTTTTTCAGATTTTTATTGTATCGCGAAGTACGAAAATTTCAATCGAATATAATTTTTGGCTGGGACTGTACATTTTTTTTTTTTACTTACGATCATGAGAAATCGATCTTCATGTCGTTCGTGTACGCGGCAATGCATTCGCACTATTCGATAGTCCGGTGTACAGGACCCTTCTTCACAGTTCCTATTTTGAAAAAAAGTTTTTTTATTGCACTCCGTGTGCAAAGTGCCACTTTGCGCACGCTGCGCGTGCTCAAACTGGCACTTTGCGCACTCGTACAATAAAATTTCGTACGATACTTGTGCGAGAAACTTTTTCTCAACTCGTGTGATTGCAACATTCGCCTTCGCCTCATGCTGCAAACTCACACTCGTCAGAAAAAGTTTCATCGCACTAGTATCGTAATGTACTATTTTTACCTCCTGGCCAGGAGAATGTCCTTACAAACGTATAAGCTGTTTTACTCGTAACTCCGAGACGTTTCGAAGGGAAAACAACTCTATCACTCGAGCCTGTGACTATAACGACCATTCCGCCTATTTTACGGCTAGGGATATGATGTCCGATTGGTTTATACGTGTATAAACATTTTTTCAAAAAAAAAAAAAAAAAAATTATTTACGAGTTACAGGTTTATTTTTTTTTCCTGCACGCTTTTACACTCGTATTTATCGATTTAGCCCGTGTGAAAATGTGGACACGTTGGAAAGGAGTCGAAGAATTCCAAAAAAGTTGCCAATTTGGCGGATCAAAATTTTTTGAAAAATTTGGGTGCTCTAAATTGCAACATTTTTGTGATGATTGTACTCAAACTCTTTGTCAAGTACAATTGATAATGAGGTTGGGGTTGAATTTGAAAAAAATCGCTGTGTTTGGTTTTTAAAAAAATTTTGGAAATTAAATTTTTTTGATCTTTTTGAAAATTTTTGAAATCTAACATCTGTAATTATCTAGCTACAGAGCCAATTATTATTTTTTTTATCAATTCAATTAGTTATCTGGATAATGGAAATTGATTTTTGGAAATTGCTGGAGGAGTTTGGATTTTTGGGAATTGTTGAAATTTCAAAAAAAAAAAAAATTTTACGGTTCTAAATTTTGCAATTTTGCAGTTGTCGAGCTCAAATTTTTTTTGGTGATAATGCAATTTATGACAATGGAAGTTGAAATCGAATTTGGAAAAAAAGCTCGAGGTATTTGGTGCCAAAAATTTTTTTGAAAAATTCAAAAAATGCACACGCCGTGATTTTCGCAATTCTGCAACCATCAAGCTCAATTTTTTTTTTGTAAAAATAAAATCCATGACAATGAGAGTTTGAAGTTGAATTCAAAGTTATCGGTCTCAAAAAAATTTCCAAAATCCAAAAAATCTTTGTACGCGCTTCAACTTTCGCAATTTTGGAACAACGAAGCTCAATTTTTTTGGAAAATTACAATCAGTAACACTGAAAGTTGAAATCGAATTTGGAAAAAATTGCTGAAGGGATGCCAAAATAAATAAAATAAATAAAATAAATAAAATGAATAAAATAAATAAAATAAATAAAATAAATAAAATAAATAAAATAAATAAAATAAATAAAATAAATAAAATAAATAAAATAAATAAAATAAATAAAATAAATAAAATAAATAAAATAAATAAAATAAATAAAATAAATAAAATAAATAAAATAAATAAAATAAATAAAATAAATAAAATAAATAAAATAAATAAAATAAATAAAATAAATAAAATAAATAAAATAAATCAATAAATACATATGGGGCATTCCACGCCAAACCGACCACATTAGAACCCGACCCC
This sequence comes from Alloplasta piceator, assembly GCA_946863875.1. Lineage (NCBI taxonomy): Eukaryota > Metazoa > Arthropoda > Insecta > Hymenoptera > Ichneumonidae > Alloplasta > Alloplasta piceator. The sequence continues at coordinate 34,598,085 of OX333079.1, read as the reverse complement.
TTTCGATTTTGCTGAAACTTTTTTATCTTTTTTTTCTCTATCAAAAACATTTTTCAGAATTTTTCAAATTCTTACAGCCAGCCGATAAAAAGTTATAAGTCTTTCAAAAAAATGGCTTTTTATTTTTCAAATAGCTATAACTTTTACAAAATTTGACGTATCGGGACGATTTTTTTTCAAAATTTTTATTTTTCAATGTACTTTTTGAAAAAAAATACAAAAAAATGATTGAAACCCATCTTCATCGTTTTTTATTAGATTTTTGGAAAAAATCGAAAATTTCTCGATGATTACCATTTTTTGTTTTTTTCTTTTTTTATTATATCAAACTTTGAGATTTTCTGCAAATCCTCAAATTTTTTCAGAGTGGTGATTTTTTTATTTCTATTTTTTTTCCATTTGAAAAAAAAAAATTTCAACTAGCCTTATTTCTGATAACACCATTCTGCAAATTTTTGAAGGTGCTCAGAGAACTTCCAAATATGAAAAAAATAAAATAAAAACAAAAATTGAAAGTGGTAATCTTCGAGAAATTTTCGATTTTTTCCAAAAATCTAAAAAAAAAAAACGATGAAGATGCATTTCAATAATTTTTTTATATTTTTTTCGAAAACAACATTCAAAAACAGTTTTGGAAAAAAAATATTAAAAAATTATTGAAACGCATCTTCATCGGTTTTTTTTAGATTTTTTGAAAAAATCGAAAAATTCTCGATCGTTACCATTTTCAATTTTTGTTTTTTATTTTATTTTTTCAAGTTTGGAAGTCCTCTGAACACGCTCAAAAATTTGCAGAATGGTGTTATGAGAAATAAGGCTAGTTGAAAGAAAGTTTTTTTTTTCAATTGGAAAAAAAAAGAAAAAATAGAAATCGAAAAACACCACTGAAAAAATTCGAGGATTTGCAGAAAATGTCAAAGTTTGATATAATGGAAAGAAAAAAAAATCAAAAATGGTATTGATCGAGAAATTTTCGATTTTTTCCGAAAATCTGAAAAAAAACGATGAAGATGTTTTTTTATAATTTTTTTGTATTTTTTTTTTTTTCAAAAAGTACATTAAGAAACAAAAATTTTGAAAAAAAAATCGTCCCGATACGTGAAATTTTGAAAAAGTTATAGCTATTTGAAAAATGAATTTTTTTGAAAAATTTATAACTTTTTATCGGCTGGGTGTAAAAGTTTGAAAAAATTCTGAAAAATGTTTACGATAGGGTAAAAAAAATAAATAAAAAAGTTTCAGCCAAATCGAAAAGGGTCGAGTTCTAAAGTGGTCGATTTGGCGTGGAATGCCCCATATATAAATAAATAAATAAATAAATAAATAAATAAATAAATAAATAAATAAATAAATAAATAAATAAATAAATAAATAAATAAATAAATAAATAAATAAATAAATAAATAAATAAATAAATAAATAAATAAATAAATAAATAAATAAATAAATACATAAATAAATACATAAATAAATAAATAAATAAAATACGCTAAAAAAAATTTCTTCGTCTGTACATCGTCAAAAGTCATCCTCCATAAACTGAATTTGAGTAGCAATATCTTTCATTTTTTTTTCACCAATTTTCTCGCCACTTTTTTTTATATTTTCTTCCTTGTCCTCATTCTCGCTCTTTCAGCGTCCCCCGCAACATTGCTTATCCTTTTGCTCTCTCCACTCATATAATAATAATAATGATAACAATAATAATATCCACGAAGTGAGACGAGAAAAGGCGCTCTCCAAAAGGATCGTAGGTGGTCTTCGCCGTTGGATCCGCAACGATTTTAAATTAAAATTAAAGTCAAGGGTTCTTACGATCCTTTTGGCCGACATCTCGGCGCGTTAAGGTCCGAGAATACCTTCGCCGCCCGCTTAATAATATTATAGGCCCGATGTGCGAGATGAGAAAGCCAAAAAAAAAAAAAAAAAGAGAGAGAGCGAAAAAAGGTTCAAAATTGCGATTCCAGTTTCACGCGCTCCTTTCTTACTCTCTCCGACACTTTCGGCCATTTTGCCCCCCCCCTCCCCCCCCCCCCCCAATTCGTCCTGGAAAAAAGGCATAAAAGAGGGAGATACTTTTTTCAAATATTTTTAATTTTTAATAAGATTTTATTGATTTTTGTGTCCCGTTTTGGAGAGGCCTCCATTCTACACGTTTTGATTCTACACATGACAGTTTCTACACAAAAGTTTCTACACGAATTATTCTACACGAGAAAAGTGATATGTTATTCTACACAAGAGAAGTTGCAAGAAATATTATTGTATACAAAATTATTCTACACCGGTTTCTACACGCATTGTTCTACACAGTAGACGTGACAAAAAATATTATTCTACACATTATTATCCTACACATTATTTTCCTACACATTACAGCCTTTAGGAAAGTATAACTCGGTGTAGAATAATTTTCGTGTAGAATAATATTCTTTGCCACTTCTCTTGTGTAGAATAATGTGAGTGGAAACCGGTGTAGAATAATTTTGTGTAGAATAATGTGTGTAAACACCGTTGTGTAGAAATATTGCGTGTAGAAACCGGTGTAGAATAATTTTGTGTAGAATAATGTGTGTAAACACCGTTGTGTAGAAATAATGCGTGTAGAAACCGGTGTAGAATAATATTGTGTAGAATAATGTGTGTAAAAACCCGTTGTGTAGAAATAATGCGTGTAGAAACCGGTGTAGAATAATTTTGTGTAGAATAATGTGTGTAAACACCGTTGTGTAGAAATATTGCGTGTAGAAACCGGTGTAGACTAATTTTGTGTAGAATAATGTGTGTAAACACCTTTGTGTAGAAATAATGCGTGTAGAAACCGGTGTAGAATAATTTTGTGTAGAATAATGTGTGTAAACACCGTTGTGTAGAAATATTGCGTGTAGAAACCGGTGTAGAATAATTTTGTGTAGAATAATGTGTGTAAACACCGTTGTGTAGAAATAATGCGTGTAGAAACCGGTGTAGAATAATATTGTGTAGAATAATGTGTGTAAAAACCCGTTGTGTAGAAATAATGCGAGTAGAAACCGGTGTAGAATAATTTTGTGTAGAATAATGTGTGTAAAAACCCGTTGTGTAGAAATAATGCGTGTAGCAACCGGTGTAGAATAATTTGGTGTAGAATAATGTGTGTAAACACCGTTGTGTAGAAATAATGCGTGTAGAAACTGGTGTAGAATAATTTTGTGTAGAATAATGTGTGTAAACACCGTTGTGTAGAAATAATGCGTGTAGAAACCGGTGTAAAATAATTTGGTGTAGAATAATGTGTGTAAACACCGTTGTGTAGAAATAATGCGTGTAGAAACCGGTGTAGAATAATTTGGTGTAGAATAATGTGTGTAAAAACCCGTTGTGTAGAAATAATGCGTGTAGAAACCGGTGTAGAATAATTTTGTGTAGAATAATATTTTTTGCAACTTCTCTTGTGTAGAATAACATTCCTTGCCAATTTTCTTGTGTAGAATAATTTGTGTAGAAACTTTTGTGTAGAATAGAGGGTTTCCTCTGATGAATTTATCAATTTTCTTGTCCTTGTGGATTTGTATATTGGGCAAAATTTTTTTTTTGTAGCCCTTGAAAGATGAAAAAAATCGTAGACATTTTTTAAATAATATTTTTTCAAATATTTTTTATAAATTTTGGCTCTTGCATTCGTAATAATCGAGAATCTCTCATAACCTCATTAAAAAATTACATTCCCGTAAAATATGTTGTAATTTGGAAAAAAAATCTCATTCGAACTGAAAATCTGCCTTAAGAAGGAATACATAGGAAAATTAGGGAGTAAAAACAAAATTTTCCCTCTGTATAGTTTTTTCTGGTAGAGACGTCATTTCGCAGATTCTTACTTACTCAAAAAGTGAAAAAATGCTGAAAAAAAAAATTTCTAAATAAAGCAATTTTTTAATAATTTTTGTAATATTTTTTTATTAATTTTGGTACATGCAAACTCATACTAATTAAAAATGTCCTACTTACTCATTTAATATCGTATGGTGTTTATTTCTCACTTTTTTTGGTAAACAAATTTTTAATCCGACTTAAAATAGGTCTAAATAAAAAAAAATTGGCACGAAATACCTACAAAATTGCTTTAATACCCAAAAAGCGAAACCTAAAATTCTTTTCCAACGAAAATCCTCAGTGGAGAAAAAATTTATAGAAATATTAGAGAATTAAACACTAATGTGCAGTGTTTTATGGTAGAGTTGTTAATCCGCACATCAGTTTTTTAATTTTTTTTGTTGTATAGTTTTTCCTGGTAGAGACGTCATTTCGAAACTTTTTATTTACCTAAAAAGTGAAAAAATGCTAAAAATAAAAATTTCCAAATAGAGCAATTTTTTATAAATTTTTCATAAATCTTGATACGTTGCAAACTTATACTAATTAAAAATTTCGGACTAACTCATTTATAATCCGACTTGAAATAGGTCGAAATTACAATTAAAAAATCTAGCGAATTTGCAAAACCTACAAAATTGTTTTAATTTCCCAAAAACAAATCATGAAAGTCTTTTACAACAAAAATCCTCGCTGGAGAAAAAAATGTCGAGAAATATTAGAGAATTAAGCACTTGTGTGAAGTGTTTTTTGGTAGAGACGTTAATCCACACATTAGAATTTTTTCTGTAGGTCTAATTTGCGGCAAAAATGTTTCTCTATGGAAATTATTGCGGGTATAGTTTCGTTCGGTAGAGTTGCCGTTCGGTATGCTTGTTATTCGCTAGAGTTGTCATTCGATAGAGTTGTTTCCCGAGGTTCATTTTCCGGTAGAGATGTTTTTGTAAACTCGCTCGAGATATCATTTGGGTGAGTTATAAACGGTAGAGTTATAAAATGGTTCAGCGATGAAGTTGTTGCCGGTAGAGATGGAAATTTGCCAAAAAATATACCGGTATTTCGGTTTCTCTCCCTGACACTGTCTGCTTCTCGTATTACTTTAAATTTTACTCAACGGGTGGCGCATAATTGGTTGCGTGCTTTTCACCAACTTTACCGCTCTTTATGCGCTCCGGTAGCTCGTATCGTAATTTTATAATTAGCACAGGGAGTTGCTTTAACGAATTTGACGCGAGTTTTTTTTCCCCCACAACATAAAGGTTAAATTGGAATGAGGATTCTTAGCGATAATAAAAAACAATGCATAATTGCATTTAAGATTATCGATGAAAAAAAGTTTTTTATTTTGCTTAATTTTTTAATCACTTTTCAATAATTTGAAAAATTTTGTAGTCCCAATTCTATAAGTGGTTCTTCCCAAATTGATATTTAAAAAAATTCATGTCAAAAATGAAGATCGATAATTGCAAACTTACTTGAATAATGGCGTTAATTAACGGAATTAATTGAGTGAATGCTGAACAGCATTTTTTAATCAAGTAAAAAAGTTTCATTTTCTCATTGTTTTTATTCGTTTATATTATTAATATTATTAACTCAGCCACGATATGCCTTGTTTCATTGCGACTATGATTTTTTTATGATCGCAAAGTAAAATAGAAAATAAAAAACTTCGGAGTACGATACGAAGCACGAAAACTCGAGCGGTTATCGAGCGCGCGGTCTCGTGCGCTCTCCTTGGCTCTCCCCGTCCGACTGACAGCTCCGCGCGTCTAGCGGTTGGCGCGAGAGAGGGGGAACTCGGAACTGGGTGCGCGTACGCATCGGCGCTGTGTATTTATGCACAGTGTCCGCATGCTCGCGCATGCGGACTGTTTATACTGTTTACGTATGACGAATTCAATGCCTCTGTGAAAGACGTGTAATATTGCTTATGTCTGTAAAACGGAAAAAAAAGTTTCATAATTCAAAAGTATAACAATTGGTGCGGTCAAATATATGACACGTCATGTTAGTAAAATAATATCTAATAAATAAAATAAATTTAAATAGAATTAAATTAATATAAATAAAATAAAATCGAACTAAATAAAATTGAATAAATTGTATTAATAATTCGAAATAAAATTTTCAAAAATGCGTCTGTTATGTAAATTAAAATTATGCATTGAGTGGAAATTTGCAAGTTTTGTCAAGTAGTGATATTTGAGTAGTTTGTTTTATGAAATTGAATAAACAAAAATAACATTCAACTATTGAGGAAAATAAAACTATATAAATCTAAATTCAAAGATTAAATTAAGTCCATTCGGCTGAAAGTTAAAAATATAAATTTTTGGCTATTAATAAAAATATAAATTTTTATTCGCGCTAACTTCAAGCAAAAATTGACACATAGAAATTAAAGCTAATGCCAATAAATTACGAGACGGGAATCCTATTACATTTTATTTATTATCATAATTATTTTAATTTTATTATTATTTTCAAAATTCTCGAAGTCCATTAGTTGTATCTAATGAAATATTTCTTACTCCAAATTGGCTCTAGTTTCAAAAAAAAATAGACAGTATTTGCAACAGTTTTTCAAATATAAATTTTTAAAAAATTCAAAATCTAAAAATAGTCAAGTTTAAAAATTTTGTAATTCGGCAAAAATTTTAATTAAGAAAAGAACAGTTTGGGAATTTGCACCTTTTATTCCACGATCATTCCTGACTATTGAATTATGCATTTTTTGCCAAAAATTGACTTTTAGAAAAAAAATCCATCTTCTGGGGTGCAAGATCCTCGTCTTAGATGAAAACTACCCTTATAGCAAAATTGATATTTTTTTTTTCTAAAATTGGGTTTTTTTTTACGTGGACAAGAATGGTAAGTTGTTTTTCATCCAAGTTAAGAAATTAAAATATTAAAAATAATGGAATGTAATTTTGGGTCCGGAGAAGTCAACGATAAATGGTGGAATTGTCCATACATGAGCACGGCGGGGGTGGTTTTGCCATCAGCATTGAGCTTCGTGGAATATTCTCGTTCGGACGAATGTTATTAATACTTTCGTTAATCGGTTAAGTAGGAAGCGTGGAAACCGGTTTCTATGTATGGGGTATTCCTAGTCAATTGGACAAAATTTTCACCCTCAATCTCTTGGATAAGGGGGATGATATTTTCCCACGATCGCATTGAGACTAAGAAAAACCTTTCATTTCACTACAATTTAAGTAAATTCTCAAATTTAGTTAAATATTCTTAGCAATTAAAAAATATAAATAAATAAAATTAAATAAATAAAATAAATTTTGTTTCATCAATTATCAATTATTCAATCATAAATTAATCTTCGTGAATCATTTCGATGTTTACAGAAAAAATATTTTTCATTTAAAAAATAAAATATAAAAAAAAAATATTTATTAAAAAAAAAATTTTTTTTAAACAATCGTTAAAAAGAATTTGAAAAAATGTGAGAGTTATTTGGGCCAGGTTACATGGTTACATCGTAAAAAAATCAAGAATCAAATCCGAGATCAAATGTTTAGTTGATTCGGAACGTCCCATACGTATGGGACGCTCTATGCCGACTCGTCAACTTTGATAAACTCGAGTTGAGTTAATTATTTTTTAAATTCTATCTAATTAATTTGGGGCAAGATTTCACAATGCAAAAAAAAATCCCCAAGGTCTTAAGGAGGGAAAAAAAAATTTCCATTAGTTCAACAGATAAACAAATGTTTAGCACTAAATAAATTTTCATTAAAAGAAGTAAAAAGATGTACAAAATTCTTTAGAAAAAAAAAATTGAGTGTTTTTTTGCCTTTGATCCGAGATAAAATGTTAAGTTGATTATGGGGGCATATGGGGCACTCTATGCCAACTCTCTCAACTCTGACCGACTCGAATTGGGTTAATTATTTTTTACATCCCATTGGATTAAATTTGGAAAAAAATTTCACGATGAAAAAAATTATTCACAGGGTCTTAAGGGGTGAAAAAAAAATATTTTGCGCGAAAAAAAATATTTTTTCACTATTTTTGTAATTTTTTTAAATCTACCTTATTGCTATTTCGAATTTTGCGCCATGGATATTTTTGAGAGAAAATGCACGTCGACGTCCGCGGTTGAGTGAATTATCTCGGTGGTTGGTCTGGTTAATTTTATTTTGATGAATTTTAAAAATGCCCCTGGGCAATGGACGGCATTAGTCACGGTGTAATTGAGCGATGGGTGGGTCCAAAAAATACTCTAAGAGGACCAAGAGATATAAAAAAAAGGCTAAAAAAATTCGCCGAGTTTTATTTCTTAGTTTCGTTGAAATTTTTAAAACAGTAAAAAAAAAAAAATTTCTTATGTCAAAAAATTTTTTTTTTTTGGAAAAAAATTTTTTTTTTTTGAAAAAAAATCTTTCTTTTTAAAATTTTTTTTTTTTTCTTAAATTTTTTTCTTTGGAAATTTTTTTTTTTTATTTGGAAAAAAAAAGTTTAAATCATTTGTTATTATTTATTTGTTTCAACAATTTGTTATTGTTTATTTGTTTCAACAATTTGTTATTTTTTATTTGTTCAAAGAATTTGTTATTGTTTATTTGTTCAAACAATTTGTTCTTATTTTTTTAAACAATTTGTTATAGTTTATTTGTTTAAATAATTTGTTATTGTTTATTTTTGAACAATTTGTTATTGATTCGGATCCACGATTGTAACAATTCATGATATAATATCGTGAATTTATCATGAATTATCATGAATACCTGTATCAAAATAGATTTAAAAAAAAAAAAAAATTTTATCGTCAGTGCTACTGATAATTCTTGGTTTAAATATTTCTGTTCCAATCTGTCGACTCTCAGTGTATCATGCAAGGTAAAAATATGCTTTAATACAAAAAGTACTTGAAATTGGTACTTGATTTTTTAAGTACTTGTACTTTAAATACTTTAAATCTCAAGTACTTAAAGTAATAAGTACCTAGTACTTTAAGTACTTCAAGTATAAAGTACAAAATACATTAAGTACTTAAAGTATTAAGTACCGGCAGTACTTAAAGTACTAGGTACTTATTACTTTAAGTACTTGAGATTTAAAGTACTTAAAGTAGAAGTACTTTAAGTTTCGTTTTAATCAATAACAAATTACTTTCGTTTTAATCAATAACAAATTGTTCAAACAAATAAACAATAACAAATTATTTAAACAAATAAACTATAACAAATTGTTTTAAAAAAAGAACAAATTGTTTGAACAAATAAACAATAACAAATTCTTTAAACAAATAAAAAATAACAAATTGTTGAAACAAATAAACAATAACGAATTACTTCAACTTTTTTTTTTGCAAAAAAAAAATGAAAACAAGTCAAATAATTTAAACAAACGTTTAAACAAATTGCTTAAACAAATAAAAAATAACAAAATGTTGAAACAAATAAACAATAACAAATTATTTACACTTTTTTTTTTCAAAAAAAAAAAATTTTTTTCCAAAAAAAAATGCTCTGGTATGCAATTTCTATTCAAAACTTTGAAAAATTTTGATTTTTTTTATAGGCCCTTTTGGTTTTAGTACATCAAAATTTTTTTTTTTACAGATCTTCACGTTTCAAGCAATTTTAAGAAGAATGGCAAAAAAAAAATGTTTATAGGCCCTTTTGGCATGGACCCCTATCTTCTTGCTGTAATAGGCCCTTTTGGCATTAGGCACGCGATTTGCAGAGAGCCGAAATTTTTTTTTTCCCAATGCCAATTTTTTGTCGAAAAATTCGCGTTAATTAAATTTTTCTTCTCTTTTCTTCTTCTTTTCGCTAATTGGATCGTCTCTTTTCTGCTCTTTTATTATTTCCGTCATTTGAACACGTAACTAAATTTCAAATTAATTAATTTGACAATTTCATCGATAAACAACCTCTTTAATAGGGGTGGTTTCAAAATTTCACCCCTTAGTCACGCTAATTTGATTTTTTCGGTTTTTTAAATTAGTTTTCGTTATTTGGACACGTAACTAAACTTCAAATTAATTCATTTGACAATTTCATTGTCAACCACCCCTTCAATACGGGTGGTTTCAAAATTTCACCCCTTAGTCACGCTAATTCGATTTTTCTTTGTTTTTTTTAAATTATTGTCGTCATTTAGACACGTAACTAAATTCCAAGATAATTCATTTGACAATTTCATTGATAAACAACCCCTTCAATAGGGGTGGTTTCAAAATTTCACCCCTTAGTCACGCTAATTCGATTTTTTTCGGTTTTTTAAATTAGTTTGCGTTATTTGGACACGTAACTAAACTTCAAATTAATTCATTTGACAATTTCATTGATAAACCACCCCTTCAATAGGGGTGGTTTCAAAATTTCACCCCTTAGTCACGCTAATTCGATTTTTTTTTGTTTTTTTTTTATTATTGTCGTCATTTAGACACGTAACTAAATTCCAAGATAATTCATTTGACAATTTCATTGATAAACAACCCCTTCAATAGGGGTGGTTTCAAAATATCACCCCTTAGTCACGCTAATTCGATTTTTTTCGGTTTTTTAAATTAGTTTTCGTTATTTGGACACGTAGCTAAACTTCAAATTAATTCATTTGACAATTTCATTGTCAACCACCCCTTCAATAGGGGTGGTTTCAAAATTTCACCCCTTAGTCACGCTAATTCGATTTTTCTTTGTTTTTTTTAAATTATTGTCGTCATTTAGACACGTAACTAAATTCCAAGATAATTCATTTGACAATTTCATTGATAAACAACCCCTTCAATAGGGGTGGTTTCAAAATTTCACCCCTTAGTCACGCTAATTCGATTTTTTTCGGTTTTTTAAATTAGTTTTCGTTATTTGGACACGTAACTAAACTTCAAATTAATTCATTTGACAATTTCATTGATAAACCACCCCTTCAATAGGGGTGGTTTCAAAATTTCACCCCTTAGTCACGCTAATTCGATTTTTTTTTGTTTTTTTTTATTATTGTCGTCATTTAGACACGTAACTAAATTCCAAGATAATTCATTTGACAATTTCATTGATAAACAACCCCTTCAATAGGGGTGGTTTCAAAATATCACCCCTTAGTCACGCTAATTCGATTTTTTTCGGTTTTTTTAATTAGTTTTCGTTATTTGGACACGTAGCTAAACTTCAAATTAATTCATTTGACAATTTCATTGTCAACCACCCCTTCAATAGGGGTGGTTTCAAAATTTCACCCCTTAGTCACGCTAATTCGATTTTTCTTTGTTTTTTTTAAATTATTGTCGTCATTTAGACACGTAACTAAATTCCAAGATAATTCATTTGACAATTTCATTGATAAACAACCCCTTCAATAGGGGTGGTTTCAAAATTTCACCCCTTAGTCACGCTAATTCGATTTTTTTCGGTTTTTTTAATTAGTTTTCGTTATTTGGACACGTAACTAAACTTCAAATTAATTCATTTGACAATTTCATTGATAAACCACCCCTTCAATAGGGGTGGTTTCAAAATTTCACCCCTTAGTCACGCTAATTCGATTTTTTTTTGTTTTTTAATTATTCTCGTCATTTGGACGCCCATCTAAATTCAAAATTAATTAATTCCATCGATAATCACTTTCATAGGGGTGTTTTTATCGAAAAAATCCCACCCTTAATTATGCTGATTTCGATCGCCTATTTTTTTTCCCTTTTTTTTCCATCTCTGTCTCTTTCGTACAGCATAAAAAGCCCTTCAATCTTCGAATCTTTTTAAATTCTTATTATCGTAAATACATTCTCTCACACCCTCGCACCCTTATCTTGGCATATTAATTCACGAACGTGGGTGGGAGCGACACGAGGTCCGGTTCTTCCTTTCATTCTCAAGAGTCTCTCTCTCTCCCTCTTCCACTATTTTTCTGTTGTTCTCGTCTCTCGTGATTTCACCTCCAAGTCTGCTATCTTTCGCCCCCCCCCCCTTAAGAATATTTATTTTTCTCCTCTCCGTGTTTCAACATTCACTTTTTATCCTTCACCCTCGTCCCAAAGTCCATTGTTCTCTGACACAGTATAATTTTTGTCTCACCTCGATTATCCATCAGACCTTGTGCCTCGTTTTTTTTCAACCCCTAATTTTTTTCAACCTTCGATTTTATTCAATCGTCTTGCACCTTCGACGAATAATTTTTGTTTTTTCCAGTAAATTTTGTATTTCACATTTTTGTAACCTTTGAAAAAATTAACCCTTATTTCGTCAACCCTCAGAATAATTTTTTTTTGAAATTAATTTATCCAAAAGTCGTTTTGTGTAGTCGGTAAGATTTTGGAAAATATGAATTTTGAAAAAAGTTTGAAAATAAGGGGAATTTTTTTCGAGTCAAAAGTGGTCGTGACGTTTGAAGGGTGGTTTTAGGGTGGATATCGATTATAAATTCATCAAATTCGTGCTCTGTTTGTCTTGAGATTTTTTAGGGGTGGAATTTGAAGAATTCGGAAAAATTCGATCAAGTTCCTTTGGAGAAAATTCTCAGGAATGACAACTCTACCAGAAAAAAATTCCTCCCTAATCACAGCTCTACCACAGAAAACTGCGATGGATATTTCTCAAGGCTATTCCGTAAGAAATATCCCTCTCTTCATCGTATAATTCTTTGTAATTGTTCTCCAGGAAGTTAGTTTTCCAGTAGAGTTTTTTCTGGTAGAGATGTAATTTCGATATTTTGTGGTATATTATTTGTTGAAGTTATAAAAAGGTAGAGATTTATCGATAGAGTTGTATTTTGGTAGTTTTTTGTGGTGAAGTTGCAACAGGTAGAGATGTAATCTCCGGAGGAGTGTTTTTTGGTAGAGCTGGTTCCTTAAAGAATTTTTGGATCGCATTATTCAGTAGAGTTATGAAATGGTAGAGATTTATCGGTAGAGTTGTATTTCGGTGAAATTTTCCGACGTTGAAGTTACAACCGGTAGAGATGTAACGCCCGGAGGTTCGTTTTTTTTGGTAGAGATGCTTCTTAAATATTTTTTTAAACACATTATTCGATAGAGCTAGAAAACGGTAGAGATTTATCGGTAGACTTGTATTTTGGTGGACCTTTTCGATGGTTAAGTTTCATCCGGTAGAGGTGTAATCTTCGGGGTCATTTTTTTTGGTAGAGATGGTGTCGTAAAATATTTTTAAGCGGATTATTCGGTAGAGTTTCAAAAAGGTAGAGATTTATCGATAGAGTTGTATTTTGGTGGAATTTTTGGACGTTGGAGTTACAACCGGTAGAGATGTAACGTCCGGAGGCTCGTTTTTTGGTAGGGATGCTTCTTAAATATTATTTTAAACACATTATTCGTAGAGTTACAAAATGGTGGAGTTCTTTTGGTGGACTTCTATTTTGGTGAAATTTTTCTATGGTTAAATTGCATCCGGTAGAGATGTAAACTTCGAGGGCGTGTTTTTTGGTAGAGATGGTTTCGTAAAATATTTTTAAGCGCATTATTCGGTAGAGTTATAAAAAGGTAGAGATTTATCGATAGAGTTGTATTTTGGTGGAATTTTTCGACGTTGAAGTTACAACCGGTAGAGATGTAACGTCCGGAGGTTCGTTTTTTGGTAGAGATGCTTCTTATATATTTTTTTAAACACATTATTCGATAGAGTTACTAAATGGTAGAGATTTGTCGGTAAACTTGTATTTTGATGGAATTTTTCGATGGATAAGTTGCATCCGGTAGAGATGTAAACTTCGAGGGCGTGGTTTTGGTAGAGATGGTTTCGTAAAATATTTTTAAGCGCATTATTCGGTAGAGTTATAAAATGGTAGAGATTTATCGATAAAGTTATATTTTGGTGGAATTTTTCGATGTTTAAGTTACAACTGGTAGAGATGTAACGTCCGGAGGTTCGTTTTTTCGGTAGCGATGCTTCTTAAATATTTTTTTAAACACATTATTCAATATAGTTACTAAATGGTAGAGATTTATCGGTAAACTTGCATTTTGATGTAATATTTCGATGGTAAGTTGCATCTGGTAGAGATGTAAACTTCGAGGGCGTGTTTTTTGGTAGAGATGGTTTCGTAAAATATTTTTCTGCGCATTATTCAGTAAAGTTATAAAATGGTAGAGATTTATCGATAGAGTTTTTTTTGGGTGGAATTTTACGACGTTGAAGTTACAACTGGTAGAGATGTAACGTCCGGAGGTTCGTTTTTTGGTAGAGAAGCTTCTTAATTCTTTTTTTAAATACATTATTCGATAAAGGTACAAAATAGTGGAGTTTTATCGGTAAACTTGTATTTTGGTGGAATTTTTCGATGGTTAAGTTGCATCCGGTAGAGGTGTAATCTTCGGGGGAATTTTTTTTGGTAGAGATGTGTTCGTAAAATATTTTTAAGCGCATTGTTTGGTAAAGTTACAAAATGGTAGAGATTTACCGGGAAACTTGTATTTTGGAAAAAAATTTCGATGGCTAAGTTGCATCCGGTAGAGATGTAAACTTCGAGGGTGCGTTTTTTGGTAGAGGTGTTTTCTGAAAAAAAATTTCAGCCCATTATTCTGTAGAGTTATGAAATGGTATTTTGGGATTTTTCCGTGACGGTGAAGTTGCAACAGGTACAGTTGAAAATTTTGCCTTATTCTCGATTATTGATTTATGCACTAACCACAGAAAATATATCGATACTCTCGCAGCGTATAAAATTAATTTCGTACAAGGCCCGACTGGCCTTGTGGTCGTGTAACTATCAATATCGTTGCACAGAGACTCGAGGAAGTTTGAATATTCCCTCGTTCGTTTTTACCCTCGCAATTCGTCGAGTTTTACAATTTTTTTTTTCTTACAAAAATTTGGTTTATTTATCGACAATTTTTTTTTTGAACATTTTTTAATTTTTTACTTGCTTTTTGCACTTGTAACACGTATTAAGGGGCGCCTAACTTTCGTTTTTCACAATTCTCGGTCGGATTCGATATTTCATCGGATGCCTTCGGGATATAACTCGTTATATATTATTCGCGAAACGTTTACCACGACTCGAAACACTTTTTCAACGATAACGAGATCGCAAAAAAGTGTACATTTACGCGGAAAAATATAAAAAAAAAAACAATGTAATTAATGACAAAAAAACGAAGAAAAAATTTCACTTTTTTTTTTTAAATCAGTCGAATTCAATTTTGAACAAATTCGAATTCGCTTTGAACAAATCCGCATTTTTCAACAGATCAAAACAAAATTTTGTACAAAAATAATCTTATCGGTTAAATTCGGTTAAATTCGAAGATGGGTCAAATCAGCTGATTATTTTCGAAAAGGCGACAATTCAAAATTTTTCAAAAATCAGTATTGAGCCAAACATAGGCGTGCGATATATCAAAACAAAGGGCTCAACTAGCCCTACAAATTCTGCTTAAACTTTTTTTTCCCAAAATGGCGGAAAATCAAAATTTTTAAGTTTTTTCAAAAATCAATCTTATGACAAACATAGGCCTACGATATATAAAAACAAAGGGCTCAACTAGCCCTACAAATTTTGGTGCATTTTTTTCCCCCAAAATGGCGGCAATACAGAATTTTTGAAAATTTTTCGAAAATCATTTTTGAGCCTAACATAGGCGTGCGATATATCAAAACAAAGGACTCAACTAGCCCTACAAATCTTACTTATTATTTTTTACAAAATGGCGGCAAATAATTTTTTTATTTTATTTTCAAAAATCTGTTTTGAGCCTAACATAGGCGTGCGATATATCAAAACAAAGGGCTCAACTAGCCCTACAAATTCTGCTCAAAGTTTTTTTTTCCCAAAATGGCGGCAGACAAAAAATTTTGAAGTTTGTTTCAAAATCAATCTTACGACAAACATAGACGTACGATATATCCAAACAAAGGGTTCAACTAGTCCTACAAATTTTGGTGCATTTTTTTTCCCAAATTGGCAGCAATACAGAATTTTTGAAAAATTTTTGAAAATAATTTTTAAGCCAAATATAGGCGTGCGATATATCAAAACAAAGGGCTCAACTAGTCCTAAAAATTTTACTTATTTTTTTTTTAAAAATGGCGGCAAATAATTTTTTTATTTTATTTTCAAAAAACCGTTTTGAGCCAAACCTAGGCGTGGGATATATCAAAACAAAGGGCTCAATTGGCCCTACAAATTCGGCTTAAACTTTTTTCCCAAAATGGCGGCAGATCAAAAATTTTGAAGTTTTTTCGAAAATCAATCTTATGACAAACATAGGCGTACGATATATCAAAACAAAGGGCTCAACTAGCCCTACAAATTTCACTTATTTTTTTTTCCAAAATGGTGGCAAATACATTTTTTTTTAATTTTCAAAAATCCGCTTTAGGCCAAACATAGGCGTGCGATATATCAAAGAAGAGGGCTCAATTGGCCCTACAAATTCTGCTTAAAATTTTTTCCCCAAAATGGCGACAAACCAAATTTTTGTTTTAATTTTCAAAAATCTGTAGTTTTAAACCAAACATAGGCGTGCGATATATCAAAGTAGAGGGTTCAATTAGCCCTGCAATTATACTTCTGCCGATCTTTTTTTCCAAAAATGGCGGCAATTTGAAACTTTATAAAAATCTTTGAAACAAAAATTAATTTTTTTTTCTTAAAAATGGCAATGGAACGATCGTTAAAAACTCACTGAGTATCGCAATTTTTCAATAGTTTGAGAAAAAAATAATTAACAAAAATTTTGAAAATTTTGAAAAATTCTGATTATATTGGCGATTTTGGCGAATTTCGCACGAAATATTAATATCGACCGAGATCGAATATAAACTGGTAAAAAAAAAAATCAGGAAGCATCGCGAGGGTATAAATTGCTCGCGAATGTCTCTTCGTGTAAGAACGGCGTTATCATTTTTTTTTTTTTTCAAGCTGCCATCTCGGGAGCCTTCTTGGCAATATTTGCCACTTTTTTTTTTTTTTATGGACTCGAGCGAATATTCGTCGATCCGTGGTGTGTAATCTTGGAAGACGAAAATTTTGGGGACACGTTGCCGCGCGTGAAGCCGAAATGCCGCTCCGTAATTTGCATACGATTATTCTATATAAATACATCGAGTACACTCGGTGAAAAAAATGCAATTTTTACTGATAAAAAAAAAAAAAATTGAAAAATTTGTAAATTTACAAAAAGCTTTTTAACAGTATTCAGTATTGAGTCAAGACACTATCCAGATCATAGAAACAGGAAAAAAAAAATTCTCCCAGATCACAGATCAATCAAAGTTGTTTTAAAAATATACATCCTATAGGACTTTATGATCTGGAAAAGCTGAGATAAAAAAGATTTAAATTAAATGGCGTTGTATTCAGTATTGAGACGCTATCCAGATCATAACAGCGTGAAAAAGAGAAAAAAATTTTTTTATCCCAGATCGCAGATCAATCGAAGTTAATTTAAAAATATACATCCTATCCAACTTTATGATCTGGAAACGTTAGTGTGAGATCAAAAAGATCTAAATTAAATGGCGTTGTATTCAGTATTCAGGCGCTATCCAGATCTTAATAGCACAACAAAGAGAAGAAAATCATTTTTTTTTGCTCCCAGATCACAGATCAATCAAAGTTGGCTTGAAAATATACATCCTATTCAACTTTATGATCTGGAAAAGTTAGTATGAGATCAAAAAGATCTAAATTAAATGGCGTTGTATTCAGTATTGAGACGCTATCCAGATCATAATAGCACGAAAAAGAGAAGGAAAAATTTTTTCTCCCAGATCACAGATCAACCAAAGTTGGTTTAAAAATATACATCCTATATACGACTTTATGATCTGGAAAAGTTAAGATAAAAAAGATTTAATTTGAATGGCGTTGTATTCAGTATTGTATCGCTATCCAGATCATAATAGCACGAAAAAGAGAAGAAAACATTTTTTTTCCTCCCAGATCACAGATCAATTAAAGTTGGTTTAAAAATATACATCCTATACGACTTTATGATCTGGAAAAGTTAGTATGAGATCAAAAAGATCTAAATTAAATGGCGTTGTATTCAGTATTGAGATGCTATCCAAAACATAATAGCGCGAAAAAGAGAAGAATTTTTTTTATCCCAGATCACAGATCAATCAAAGTTAATTTAAGAATATACATCCTATACAACTTTATGATCTGGAAACGTTAGTGTGAGATCAAAAAGATCTAAATTCAATGGCCTTCGATTCAGTATTGAGACGCTATCCAGATCATAATAGCACGAAAACGAGAAGAAAAACATTTTTTTTCTCCCAGATCACAGATCAATCAAAGTTGGTTTGAAAATATACATCCAATACGACTTTATGATCTGGAAAAGTTAGTATGAGATCAAAAAGATCTAAATTCAATGGCCTTCGATTCAGTATTGAGACGCTATCCAGATCATAATAGCACGAAAAAGAGAAGAAAAACATTTTATTTTCTCCCAGATCACAGATCAATCAAAATTGGTTTAAAAATATACATCCAATACGACTTTATGATCTGGAAAAGTTAGTATGTGATCAAAAAGATCTAAATTCAATGGCGTTGTATTCAGTATTGAGACGTTATCCAGATCATAATAGCACGAAAAAGAGAAGAAAAACATTTTTTTTCTCCCAGATCACAGATCAATCAAAGTTGGTTTGAAAATATACATCCAATACGACTTTATGATCTGGAAAAGTTAGTATGAGATCAAAAAGATCTAAATTCAATGGCCTTCGATTCAGTATTGAGACGCTATCCAGATCATAATAGCACGAAAAAGAGAAGAAAAACATTTTTTTTCTCCCAGATCACAGATCAATCAAAATTGGCTTGAAAATATACATCCTAGACAACTTTATGATCTGGAAAAGTTAGTTTGAGATCAAAAAGATCTAAAATTAAATGGCGTTGTAATCAGTATTGAGACGCTATCCAGATCATAATAGCACGAAAAAGAGAAGAAAAACATTTTATTTTCTCCCAGATCACAGATCAATCAAAATTGGTTTAAAAATATACATCCAATACGACTTTATGATCTGGAAAAGTTAGTATGAGATCAAAAAGATCTAAATTCAATGGCGTTGTATTCAGTATTGAGACGCTATCCAGATCCTAATAGCACGAAAAAGGGAAGAAAAACATTTTATTTTCTCCCAGATCACAGATCAATCAAAATTGGTTTAAAAATATACATCCAATACGACTTTATGATCTGGAAAAGTTAGTATGAGATCAAAAAGATCTAAATTCAATGGCGTTGTATTCAGTATTGAGACGCTATCCAGATCATAATAGCACGAAAATGGGAAGAAAAACATTTTATTTTCTCCCAGATCACAGATCAATCAAAGTTGGTTTAAAAATATACATCCAATACGACTTTATGATCTGGAAAAGTTAGTATGAGATCAAAAAGATCTAAATCAAATGGCGTTGTATTCAGTATTGAGACGCTATCCAGATCATAATAGCACGAAAAAGAGAAGAAAAACATTTTATTTTCTCCCAGATCACAGATCAATCAAAATTGGTTTAAAAATATACATCCAATACGACTTTATGATCTGGAAAAGTTAGTATGAGATCAAAAAGATCTAAATTCAATGGCGTTGTATTCAGTATTGAGACGCTATCCAGATCCTAATAGCACGAAAAAGGGAAGAAAAACATTTTATTTTCTCCCAGATCACAGATCAATCAAAATTGGTTTAAAAATATACATCCAATACGACTTTATGATCTGGAAAAGTTAGTATGAGATCAAAAAGATCTAAATTCAATGGCGTTGTATTCAGTATTGAGACGCTATCCAGATCATAATAGCACGAAAATGGGAAGAAAAACATTTTATTTTCTCCCAGATCACAGATCAATCAAAGTTGGTTTAAAAATATACATCCAATACGACTTTATGATCTGGAAAAGTTAGTATGAGATCAAAAAGATCTAAATCAAATGGCGTTGTATTCAGTATTGAGACGCTATCCAGATCATAATAGCACGAAAAAGGGAAGAAAAACATTTTATTTTCTCCCAGATCACAGATCAATCAAAATTGGTTTAAAAATATACATCCAATACGACTTTATGATCTGGAAAAGTTAGTATGAGATCAAAAAGATCTAAATTCAATGGCGTTGTATTCAATATTGCGACGCTATCCAGATCATAATAGCACGAAAAAGGGAAGAAAAACATTTTATTTTCTCCCAGATCACAGATCAATCAAAATTGGTTTAAAAATATACATCCAATACGACTTTATGATCTGGAAAAGTTAGTATGAGATCAAAAAGATCTAAATTCAATGGCCTTCGATTCAGTATTGAGACGCTATCCAGATCATAATAGCACGAAAAAGAGAAGAAAAACATTTTTTTTTCTCCCAGATCACAGATCAATCAAAGTTGGCTTGAAAATATACATCCTAGACAACCTTATGATCTGGAAAAGTTAGTTTGAGATCAAAAAGATCTAAAATTAAATGGCGTTGTAATCAGTATTGAGACGCTATCCAGATCATAATAGCACGAAAAAGAAAAGAATTTTTTTTCTTCCAGATCACAGATCAATCCAAGTTTATTTGCAAACATACATCCCATACAACTTTATGATCTTGTCAATTTTTTTCAAAAGTTGAAAAGATCCAAATTTTACGCCTTTGTATCCGATCTCGTGTCAAGATCAAATCCAGATCAAACCCGGCACGAAAAATAAAATAAATTTTTTTTCTTTGCTTCCAGATCACAGATCAATCAAACAGTCGATGCGGAAATAAATAATAGGTGAATCAATAAAACCTCAGAGGTTTTTTTGTATCGCGTGGAAAATCGTTTTTTATCATCGAACCTCGAATGGAGAATTTCGTAAAGTTTTTGGACGAAAAATTCTCATCCACTCCGCGTGAAACACGCGCGTGTCGATTATCAACGAGAAGAGTGCAACGGTGCATAAAAAATGCATCTCTTTCGATACATCTTGGCGAATTTTTTTTTTTTTTTGCAAATGAGAGAAAGAGAGGAGAAAAAAAGAGTTTGGAGGAGAGGTGGAGAAAGGGTACCATAGTTAAATTGCCCTTAAGTGCCGCTCGCCCTCTCGTGCGATAATCTCACGTATTTTCGCTGCAAGATCCTCCGACATAAATATTAGGCGAAAAATGCGCTCTATTTTTCAATGTCATTGCTCATCGTGATTCTTGTAATTTGTAATATTAAAAAAATTATCCCGCAAGAAAAACTCTGGGAAATGTTTTTTACTACTGCCTCGTTTATTTAAAAAATTTTTTTAAATTAATTTCCTAATTTTTTTTTTTCAAGTAATTTTCTTCGACATCAGTTTTTGCTCGGTGTCTTTGCATAATTTCAATATCGAAGAATTTTCAACTCCAAGAAACCTCGAAAAAAAAAAATGTCACAAAAACGTTTTTTTGAGAAGCCAAATAATTAACAAAAGTAGTTTCTTCACATTTCTCTTCATTTTTTTTTTTTTAATTACACTTTTGATTTTGTAGAAATAAGGATTTATGGAAATTTTGACACCATTGAGAAATCGATGAAAAATGTTATTTTTGTTTTTTTCTTCTTTGAAAAACATTAAAATAACCATTTTTGAGAAAGAGGATTTGATTCATTTTTCCTTTTCCATTATCAATTCTTCAATTTAGAAAAAAAAAACCCTCTTCGTGAATCTCGCCACCAGCGGTTAAAAAAATTCTCAATGTTTACATTTTTTTTTTAATAAATAAAAAAATTTATAAGACAAAACACTTTACTTCATTATTATTATTATTATTATTATTATTATTATTATTATTATTATTATTATTATTATTATTATTATTATTATTATTATTATTATTATTATTATTATTATTATTATTATTATTATTATTATTATTATTATTATTATTATTATTATTATTATTATTATTATTATATTATTATTGAATGTAAAATTTTGCAAAGCACGCTTTTGTAAAAATTTCGCCGACACCGAAACGGCAAAAATTTTGAAATTTTAATTTTTTAATTTTTGTTATTAAGAATAAGAAAGTTTTTTTTTTTTCAAATGTCACATACTTTATTATTATAATTTGTCCATTCATAAATTTTTTTATTTTGCCGAAAGAGTGTCTTGCAAAATTTTTCGGAGCCCTGAGACAGTGCAAAATTTTTTTTTACGGATCTCTATTTTCGTGGAAAATTTTTGAATTCTCATGAAATAAGTGAATTCGGTCGAGCATTGATATTTGAAAATATCGTGAAATTTTGACGCACCTTAATATACGCATTTGCGTGAATATTATGAGCACTTTTGCAAAAAACGTTAATCCTCGTTTCAACACCTTCATTTGCGATGGTTACGCGTTGACGCCTTAAGCCCCCCGCGATCGGCGCCTCTCGTCTTGTGCATTTTCGCGCGATCGCTTCTTTTGCCAACAAAACGCGCGTGGCGTATCATCCAGAAACGATCAACGGCCCAATGAAACGGTCCGGCCCGTTTCTCGCACCTTCACGCTCTTCGATTTCTCTCTCTTTCTCTCTCCCTCTCTCTCTCTCTCTCCCTCTCTCTCTCTCTCTCTCTCTCTCTCTCTGATCCTCCTTTATTCCCGCTCGTGGCGCTGTCGATAGCTTTTTTCCCCGTTTTTCTGGTCTAAAGACATACATTTTGAGCTTTTTATACATTTTGAGCGTTTTATATTTTTTGAGCGAATATTCGAATTATTCGAACCTTTTGAACTATTCGAACCTGTCGAATTATTCAAACCATCCCGTCCCGTCCCGTCCCGTTAGATTGTTAATTATGAGGCTCAGTAATTAATCAATAACGATTAAATAGGAAGATAAGAATAGAAAGATAAAAAAATAAAAATATATACAATGGCAAAAATCTTCTTTAGAGTTCCAATTCAAATTCGACACCCGTTAGATTGTTAATTATGAATCCCAGTAGTTAATCAATAACGATTAAATAGGAAGATAAAAATAGAAAGATAAAAAAATAAAAAGATATACAATCGCAAAAATCTTGTTTAGCGTTCCAATTCACATTCGACACCCGTTAGATTGTTAATTGTGAAGGGCAGTAATTAATCTATAACGATTAAATAGGAAGATAAAAATATAAAGATGAAAAAATAGAAAGATAAACAATCGCATAAATCTTCTTTAGCGTTCCAATTCAAATTCGACATCCGTTAGATTGTTAATTATGAAGCTCAGTAATTAATCAATAACGATTAAATAGGAAGATAAAAATATAAAGATAAAAAAATAGAAAGATAAACAATCGCATAAATCTTCTTTAGCGTTCCAATTCAAATTCGACATCCGTTAGATTGTTAATTATGAAGCTCAGTAATTAATCAATAACGATTGAATAGGAAGATAAAAATATAAAGATAAAAAAATAAAAAGATATACAATCGCAAAAATCTTCTTTAGCGTGCCAATTCACATTCGACACCCCTTAGATTGTGAAGGGCAGTAATTAATCTATAACGATTAAATAGAAAGATAAAAATATAAAGATAAAAAAATAGAAAGATAAACAATCGCATAAATCTTCTTTAGCGTTCCAATTCAAATTCGACATCCGTTAGATTGTTAATTATGAAGCTCAGTAA
This sequence comes from Alloplasta piceator, assembly GCA_946863875.1. Lineage (NCBI taxonomy): Eukaryota > Metazoa > Arthropoda > Insecta > Hymenoptera > Ichneumonidae > Alloplasta > Alloplasta piceator. The sequence continues at coordinate 34,574,675 of OX333079.1, read as the reverse complement.
TTAATCAATAACGATTGAATAGGAAGATAAAAATATAAAGATAAAAAAATAAAAAGATATACAATCGCAAAAATCTTCTTTAGCGTTCCAATTCAAATTCGACACCCGTTACATTGTTAATTATGAAGCTCAGTAATTAATCAATAACGATTAAATAGGAAGATAAAAATATAAAGATAAAAAAATAGAAAGATAAACAATCGCATAAATCTTCTTTAGCGTTCCAATTCAAATTCGACATCCGTTAGATTGTTAATTATGAAGCTCAGTAATTAATCAATAACGATTAAATAGGAAGATAAAAATCGAAAGATAAAATATATAAAGATAAACAATCGCAAAAGCCTTCTTTAGCGTTCCAATTCATATTCGACACCCGTTACATTGTTAATTATGAAGCTCAGTAATTAATCAATAACGATTAAATAGGAAGATAAAAATATAAAGATAAAAAAATAGAAAGATAAACAATCGCATAAATCTTCCTTAGCGTTCCAATTCAAATTCGACACCCGTTACATCGTTAATTATGAAGCTCAGTAATTAATCAATAACGATTAAATAGGAAGATTAAAATCGAAAGTTCAAAAAATAGAAACATAAATAATCGCAAAAATCTTTAGCGTTCCAATTCAAATTAGACAGCCGTTAGATGGTTAATTATGAAGCTCAGTAATTAATCAATAACGATTAAATAGGAAGATAAAAATAGAAAGATAAAAAAATAAAAAGATATACAATCGCAAAAATCTTCTTTAGCGTTCCAATTCAAATTCGACACCCGTTACATTGTTAATTATGAAGCTCAGTAATTAATCAATAACGATTAAATAGGAAGATAAAAATATAAAGATAAAAAAATAGAAAGATAAACAATCGCATAAATCTTCTTTAGCGTTCCAATTCAAATTCGACATCCGTTAGATCGTTAATTACGAAGCTCAGTAATTAATCAATAACGATTAAATAGGAAGATAAAAATATAAAGATAAAAAAATAGAAAGATAAACAATCGCATAAATCTTCTTTAGCGTTCCAATTCAAATTCGACATCCGTTAGATTGTTAATTATGAAGCTCAGTAATTAATCAATAACGATTAAATAGGAAGATAAAAATCGAAAGATAAAAAATAGAAAGATAAACAATCGCATAAATCTTCTTTAGCGTTCCAATTCAAATTCGACATCCGTTAGATTGTTAATTATGAAGCTCAGTAATTAATCAATAACGATTAAATAGGAAGATAAAAATATAAAGATAAAAAAATAGAAAGATAAACAATCGCATAAATCTTCTTTAGCGTTCCAATTCAAATTCGACATCCGTTAGATTGTTAATTATGAAGCTCAGTAATTAATCAATAACGATTAAATAGGAAGATAAAAATCGAAAGATAAAAAATATAAAGATAAACAATCGCAAAAACCTTCTTTAGCGTTCCAATTCAAATTCGACACCCGTTACATTGTTAATTATGAAGCTCAGTAATTAATCAATAACGATTAAATAGGAAGATAAAAATATAAAGATAAATAAATAGAAAGATAAACAATCGCAAAAATCTTCTTTAGCGTTCCAATTCAAATTCGACACCCGTTACATTGTTAATTATGAAGCTCAGTAATTAATCAATAACGATTAAATAGGAAGATTAAAATCGAAAGTTCAAAAAATAGAAAGATAAATAATCGCAAAAATCTTTAGCGTTCCAATTTAAACTCGAAACCCGTTAGATTGTTAATTAAGAAGCTCAGTAATTAATCAATAACGATTAAATAGGAAGATAAAAATAGAAAGATAAAAAAATAAAAAGATATACAATCACAAAAATCTTCTTTAGCGTTCCAATTCAAATTAGACACCCGTTAGATGGTTAATTATGAAGCTCAGTAATTAATCAATAACGCTCAAATAGGAAGATTTTTTCGTCACGTTCGCTGAAGTGAGCAAAATATAAAAATTCCCCTTAACGTTCTTGTATATTGACGTAAATCTCGAGTGGTCGTGTGTGTATAATGACCGTGAATCTTGTACGAGCCTGGGGGGATGATGAGAGACACGATGATAGTGAGAAAGAAATAAAGAAAATGAGAAAATAAAAAAAAAATATAATAAAAAATAAAGAAAATCGAGAGTGGGGAGGAAAAAAGTGCGAGGATATAGGGAGACGGTGAGACAGAAAAGGAGTGATGCCCCAAGAGAAGCCAGGCCCCACCTAGACGCGTGGGACCGACACCCACGATCTTCCATCTCACGCGGTTTCCCCTGGACCAATATATATACAGGGTGTCCCATTTTACTTGGGATATCGAAATAACTCGATATTTACGCGGTAAAACAAAGGGGATAAATTCGAAGACCTCTTTATTTTTTATTGAGTGAACTTTCTCAAGGTCATACCAAAGTCAAAGTTTTTTTAATTTTCCTCTAAAAATTATTAAAAAATTATCATTAGTAAAGAATCACTATCACGATTCCGCTGGAAGTTTGATGAAAATTTTACTAAAAAAATGAGGTGAAACTGCAAATTTTACCTCGTACCACTTTTTTTCTGTGACTTGTTTTTTTCGAGATATGATCAGTTGAATTTTTTTTTTTTTGAAAATCGTTGCATCTGAAAATTCAAAATAATTTCCGAGGAACTTTTTTTTTTATTGCTACTGCGAACTGGCGAAGTTTCGAAAAATTTGGAATGGATCACGAACAAAAACATTGGTCGGCATGGAATGCCCCATATACAGGAATGAGAGATCTGTGCGGCTCTCACGAGGACGCGCGCGCTCCGCACACGCTTTTACGAGGCTCCCAAGACGCCAAAGAGACGCAAAGAGTGAGCGGGATAGTTGGACAAGACGTCCTGGTAATAAGGGGGAACGAGCAAGGCCACGCGCGCCAAAGTCGTTTCGTTGTCCCGCTCGTTCTTTTCGTTTCCTGCGTTTTTTTCGCACTCATCTTCTTCGCGAGACTTTTAAAGACAAAGAAACGTGATTTATCGAAATAATATGCGAAACTTTAAGCGAAAAATGTCACGCGGTGGCTCTACAATCGAAATGAGAACGAAAAAACGGAATCGTTAGGGGCGAGGTTCGACGAAGTGGACCTTACGCGCGAAATCTTCGATCTTTCGCGCTTATCTCGTTCAGTTTTGTCAAATTATCGCGCAACTGCCAAATATGGTTTGAGCAATAAATAACGGTCGTTTGAAACCAGGGTTGCAAGTAATGCATTACTTTTTGTAATGCATTGCCATTTTCATTACTCATTACAATGTAGTGTGTAGTGGAAAAAATTGCCATTACCCATTACAATGTAGTGTGTAATGAAAAAAAATGTCCATTACTCATTACAATGTAGTGTGTAATGGAAAAAATTTCCATTACCCATTACAATGTAGTGTGTAATGGAAAAAATTTCCATTACCCATTACAATGTAGTGTGTAATGGAAAAAATGTTCATTACCCATTACAGTGAAGTGTGTAATGGATAAAATTTCCATTACCCATTAAAATGTAGTATGTAATGGAAAAAAATTTCATTACTCATTACAATGTAGTGCGTAATGGAAAAAATGTCCATTACTCATTAAAATGTAGTGTGTAATGGAAAAAATTTCCATTACCTAATAGAATGTAGTGTGTAATGAAAAAAAAAATTTCATTACCCATTCCAATGTAGTGTGTAATGGAAAAAATGTACATTACCCATTAAAATGTAGTGTGTAATGGAAAAAAATTTCATTACCCATTACAATGTAGTGTGTAATGGAAAAAAATTTCATTACCCATTACAATGTAGTGTGTAATGGAAAAAATGTGCATTACCCATTACAATGTAGTGTGTAATGAAATAAAAAATTTCATTACCCATTACAATGTAGTGTGTAATGGAAAAAATGTACATTACCCATTAAAATGTAGTGTGTAATGGAAAAAATGTTCATTACCCATTACAGTGAAGTGTGTAATGGAAAAAATTTCCATTACCCATTAAAATATAGTGTGTAATGGAAAAAAATTTCATTACCCATTACAATGTAGTGTGTAATGGAAAAAATTTCATTACCCATTACAATGTAGTGTGTAATGGAAAAAATTTGCATTACCCATTACAATGTAGTGTGTAATGGAAAAAAATTCTATTACCCATTAAAATGTAGTGTGTAATGAAAAAAATTTCATTACCCATTACAATGTAGTGTGTAATGGAAAAAATTTCCATTACCTATTAAAACCTAGTGTGTAATAGAAAAAATTTTCATTACCCATTACAATGTAATGTGTAATGGAAAAAAATTCCATTACCCATTAAAACGTAGTGTGTAATGGAAAAAAAGTCCATTACCCATTACAATGTAGGGTGTAATGGAAAAAAATTTCATTACCTATTACAATGTAGCGTATAATAGAAAAAAAAATTTCATTACCCATTGAAATGGAATGTGTAATTGAAAAATTTTGCATTACCCATTACAATGTAGTGTGTAATGGAAAACATTTTCATTACCCATTACAATGTAGTGTGTAATGGAAATTTTTTTCATTACTCATTATAATGTCGTGTGTAATAGACGAAAATTTTATGACCCATTACGATAGAGTGTGTAATAGAAAAAATTTCCATTACCCATTGCAATGTGATGTGTAATGGACAAAACTTTGATTGCAATTTTGGGAATGGAAAAATATAGATGAATGAGTTATTGCAATTTTGCATAACATTTTATTACTTAGGACTTAGAGTTTTAAGTACCTTAAATTCTAAAAAGCATCTATTTTATATATGCATCTATATTGTTCCTCTAAAAGCATCTATATTATAGATGCATCTATATTATTCTATAAAAGCATCTATAATATAGATGCTATGATATAGATGCTTTTGAAAATTTAAGGTACCTAAAAATCTAAGTCCTAAGTCAAGAAAATGTAATGCAAAATTGCAATAATTTATTCATCTATATTTTTCCATTCCCGAAATTGCAATCAAAGTTTTGTCCATTACACATTACATTGCAATGGATAATGGAAATTTGTTCTATTACAGACTACATTGTAATGGGTCATGAAATTTTCTTCCATTACACACTACAATATAATGAGTAATGAAAAATTTTTCCATTACACACTACATTGTAATGAGTAATGAAAATGTTTTCCATTACACACTACATTGTAATGGGTAATGAATTTTTTTTTCATCACACACTACATTATAATGAGTAATGAAAAAATTTTCCATTACACACTACATTGTAATGGGTAATGCAAATTTTTTCCATTACACACTACATTATAATGGGTAATGAAAATTTTCTCCATTACACACTACATTTTAACGGGTAATGGAAATTTTTTCAATTACACATTACATTTTAATGCGTAATGTAAATTTTTTCCACTACGCACTACATTGTAATGGGTAATGGAAATTTTTTCCACTAAACACTACATTGTAATGGAAAAAAATTCCATTACACATTTTAAAAGTAATGAATAATGCATAACATTCACATTACAAATTTTGTAACCCTGTTCGAGACTCTAACCTCTTTACCTGTTAAATATCGAATATAGAAGGTTTCAACGACGCAGAAATGTGATTTATTGAACAAAAATGCGAAATTCGATGTGAGAAATGTCACGCAGTTACTCTACAACCGGGACGATAGCGAAAAAGTGCGGGAAACTGGCGTATTGACTGAAATAGGCGCATGGGGTCGAGGCTTCGCTCCGGGGTTCACACGACCGCCGCTAGGGGCGCGAGTTTCACTAAAAAAGGCGGGAAGCGCGCAATCTTCGTTCTATCGCGCGTATCTCGGTTGTTTTTTGTTCGGTAGCTTATTGTGCGACTAAAAAATGTTATTTATGCAATAATTAACCGTTCTTTGGAACATTTCCCTTCTCTTTTGTTGAGATGAAGAAAATTTTAAATCATTAAAATCTCCTCCCTGCACTGTTTTGCACCGAGCGCCCGCGGGGCGAATAAAATTCGTTCTCGCGTGCGTCGGATCGTGGGATCGCGAGGAAATACTAACCCTTCGCCCGTTTATATTTTTATTGTTATTCACAGGCGTGACGAGGTAAAGTTGCTTAAGATTCATCGGACTTTGTGGGCAAAAATGATAATGATACCTTCATTGTGCTCGCAAGAAAATCCTGATGACGGACGGTTTTGCGAAAGGGAAGAGAAAATTATTCGAACGAAGCCAAGTTGACAGGTTATGTTGACTTTCATAGCAATTAGACGCTTTATGCAGCAATAACAGATTGATAATTTTTTTAATTAATTTTTTTTTTTACTGCCACAAACCCTCAGACTTTTTATTATTTCTCTAACTATCTATTTATTCACTTATATTTTATTGTATATTATTTATAATATATGGGGCGTTCCATCAAAAATCGGACAGTTAAAAAATTTTTTTTTTATTTCCTCAAATTTTTTATACTTTCTAGTACTCATCAAAAGACCCTCCCTGGTAAATTTTGAGTTTTTTTTATTACCCGTTCACAAGATATAAAATTAAAAAAAAAATCCACTCTTTTTTCGGGTTTTTGGTCATAACTTCTTTAATAATGGTTCATATTGAGTGTTTTTTTTTCAAAATTATTGTTTTTTTATGACCTTTTTAGAAAAAAATACAAAAAAAATATTGTTAATCATTATGAATATCAATTTTTGTTACTGTATACAGTTTATAGTCTTTTTTTCATCATTAAGAATTTATTTTGACACTTTTTTATTGTTAACACCTTCTTAAAATTAATATTAATTATTATTAAGATTAATTATTAATTATTAATTTAAAAAATGTGTTGTCAATAAAAAGTGTCAAAATTAATCCAAAATGATTAAAAAATACTTAAAATAGGTCTTAAAAGTTGTTGAATAGATAGAAGTTTAAAACGAAAAAATCTCAAAAAAATCTAAATATGCCCTCACTTTTGAAAACACGATTCAAAGTTTAAAAATCAAAATTTACTCAAAAACACGTTGAATATTTTATTTTTTTCTGAAAAAGCTATAGAAAACCAAATTTTTTGAAAAAAAAAACAGTTAATTTGGATTATTATTAAAGAAGTTATGACCAAAAAACCGAAAAAAGAGCGGTTAAAAAAAAAATTTAATAACTTGTGAACGGGTAAACAAAAAAATCTCAAAATTTAACCGGAAGTGTTTTTATGGGTACTGAAAAATATAAAAAATTTGAGGAAATAAAAAAAAAAAGTTTTTCAAACTGTCCGATTTGGGATGGAACGCCCCATATATTATATTATTATATTTATTCGTTTGTTTTTATTTCATAAGATCATGATAAATTAATGAGTAAAAAAATGAAAAATTTTTTTTTTAACGAATCGACAGGAAAATAAGAGAAGCATAAAAAACGTAACGGAATAAATAAATTGATTAATGCCAAGGTGGCCTTTGAAAGGCAAATTTAGTTATCCAATTAAAGGAATGGATTCGAAGATTTCGATCGAGATTTCACTATCAAACAAGTCGAGAGAGAGAGATGACTCATTTACGAGAAGTCTCGTGCTCGATGATTACTGATGGGAAAACAAATCATAGATATATCTATATATTAGGGTGGGCCAAATAAAATGACTAATTTTTTTTTCCTCGACATAATGAAAAATGAATTGTTTGGCATCTCAAACCAACCCTCTGCATGTATTAGCCCTTCATATTTAAATTAAGAGGTCCCTCATCGCAAATTTTTATTTCCCATTTAAACAGCAACAAACTTTGGAATTTTATCAGACTTTAACCGTTAAGGTAAGGAGAGTTTTTTTAGCACATTTTTGTAGAAAATTTGATGCTCTACAAAAAAGCTCTCTTGTGTCTAATCGATAAAACTAACCGTTCACTGAATAATCGGCGATAATTCCAAAGTTAAAAAAAAATTCCTTTGTTATTCAAATGGGAAATAAAAATTTACGATGAGGGACCTCTTAATTTAAATATAAAGGGCTAATACTTGCAGAGAGTTTTTTTGAGATGCCAAACAATACATTTTTTATTATACCGAGGAAAAAAAACTTAGTCATTTTATTTGACCCACCCTAATCTATGTGATTTCTCGTTTAAGGCACGTGCGCCTTCGTAAGGACATTCCCAAGACCGAGCAAAATTATTGGAAGGGAGAATCGGGAATGATGAACCACCCTAATCAATCTGCCATTAAAATCTTTCGAGGAAGTTAAGTTAAGTTAAGAGGCGGTATTCTGCTCTAGAGATGATATCCTTTTAGCTATCCTGAAGCGTTTTAGACAGTTTTTTGAATCTGAAAAAGTCGATCAAGTTAACTCAAAATTGGTAAATAATAAAATTAAATAATCGGATTTTTTATAATAAATTTTTTACAAAAAATACATATTTTAAAAATTAGTTAATTTATTAATATTAAAAAAAAAAAAAATTTCCAGCGTTCCACAAATCCTCTTAATATTTAAAAAAAATCATGGATATTTAAAAAAAATTATGGAAAAAATCATGGAAGTTAAGTTAAGAGGCGGTATTCTGCTCTAGAGATGATATCCTTTTAGCTATCCTGAAGCGTTTTAGACAGTTTTTTGAATCTGAAAAAGTCGATCAAGTTAACTCAAAATTGGTAAATAATAAAATTAAATAATCGGATTTTTTATTATAAATTTTTTACAAAAAATACATATTTTAAAAATTAGTTAATTTATTAATATTAACAAAAAAAAATTTCCAGCGTTCTGCAAATCCTCTTAATATTAAAAAAAAAATCATGGATATTTAAAAAAAATTATGGAAAAAATCATGGATGTTAAGTTAAGAGGCGGTATTCTGCTCTAGAGATGATATCCTTGCGATATCCTTTTAGCTATCCTGAAGCGTTTTAGACAGTTTTTTGAATCTGAAAAAGTCGATCAAGTTAACTCAAAATTGGTAAATAATAAAATTAAATAATCGGATTTTTTATAATAAATTTTTTACAAAAAATACATATTTTAAAAATTAGTTAATTTATTAATATTAAAAAAAAAAAAAATTTCCAGCGTTCCACAAATCCTCTTAATATTAAAAAAAAATCATGGATATTTAAAAAAAATTATGGAAAAAATCATGGAAGTTAAGTTAAGAGGCGGTATTCTGCTCTAGAGATGATATCCTTTTAGCTATCCTGAAGCGTTTTAGACAGTTTTTTGAATCTGAAAAAGTCGATCAAGTTAACTCAAAATTGGTAAATAATAAAATTAAATAATCGGATTTTTTATAATAAATTTTTTACAAAAAATACATATTTTAAAAATTAGTTAATTTATTAATATTAAAAAAAAAAAAAATTCCAGCGTTCCACAAATCCTCTTAATATTTAAAAAAAATCATGGATATTTAAAAAAAATTATGGAAAAAATCATGGAAGTTAAGTTAAGAGGCGGTATTCTGCTCTAGAGATGATATCCTTTTAGCTATCCTGAAGCGTTTTAGACAGTTTTTTGAATCTGAAAAAGTAGATCAAGTTAACACAAAATTGGTAAATAATAAAATTAAATAATCGGATTTTTTATAATAAATTTTTTACAAAAAATACATATTTTAAAAATTAGTTAATTTATTAATATTAACAAAAAAAAAATTCCAGCGTTCCGCAAATCCTCTTAATATTTAAAAAAAATCATGGATATTTAAAAAAAATCATGGAAAAAATCATGGAAGTTAAGTTAAGAGGCGGTATTCTGCTCTAGAGATGATATCCTTTTAGCTATCCTGAAGCGTTTTAGACAGTTTGTTGAATCTGAAAAAGTCGATCAAGTTAACTCAAAATTGGTAAATAATAAAATTAAATAATCGGATTTTTTATAATAAATTTTTTACAAAAAATACATATTTTAAAAATTAGTTAATTTATTAATATTAACAAAAAAAAAAATTCCAGCGTTCCGCAAATCCTCTTAATATTTAAAAAAAATCATGGATATTTAAAAAAAATCATGGAAAAAATCATGGAAGTTAAGTTAAGAGGCGGTATTCTGCTCTAGAGATGATATCCTTTTAGCTATCCTGAAGCGTTTTAGACAGTTTTTTGAATCTGAAAAAGTCGATCAAGTTAACTCAAAATTGGTAAATAAAAAAATTAAATAATCGGATTTTTTATAATAAATTTTTTACAAAAAATACATATTTTAAAAATGAGTTAATTTGTTGATATTTTCAAAAAAAAAAAATTTTCAGTGTTTCGCAAATTCTCTTAATATTTAAAAAAAATCATGCTTTCGTCTAAAAAATTTTGACCATATTTCCCAACGTTCTCCCACTATATATCACACGTAGATATCGCATTTTAAGATCGGATGCCGACTTTGAGATTTCCGTCTCGTTTGTCGTCGCCGAGATGAAAAAGAAAGATTTACCAAAAAATTCCACGAGCAATAATGAAAGCGAAAATCTTCAAAGCGGCGACGGCTTTTTGGGAGACAAACGCCGAGTGATTTAATTATTTAGATAAATCTCGTGTCAATTGGAAATTGGTGTTTTAACACAGAAAAAATGCATTTTAATTCGTTGAATTTCAAAAAGTTAATTGATTAAAATTCCTCGGTGATTTTTATTATAATTTTTTTTTTACCCGTGACATAAATGCATTTTATATGATCGATTACACTATTTACATGGCACCCCTATTAGGGGATTGAAGGTTGAAAAACTTATTTCAGAATTACCTTCAAAAAATATTTTCATTTCAAAAAGTTAATTAATTAAAATTCCTCGGTGATTTTTATTGTAAATTTTTTTTTACCCGTGGCATAAATGCATTTTATTGCACTCCGTGCGTAAAGTGACCACTTCTCGCACGCTTCGCTTCGCCGCGCGTGCGAGAAGCGGGCACTTTACGCACTCGTGCGATAATAGTACATTACGATACTCGTGCGAGAAACTTTTTCTCAACTCGTATGATTGCAGCATTCGCCTTCGGCTCATGCTGCAAACTCACACTCGTCGAGAAAAAGTTTCATCGCACTCGTATCGTAATGTACTATTATATGATCGATTACACTATTTACATGGCACCCCTATTAGGGGGTTGAAGGTTGAAAAATTTATTTCAGAATTACCTTCAAAAAATATTTTTATTTCAAAAAGTTAATTAATTAAAATTCCTCGGTGATTTTTATTATAAATTTTTTTTTACCCGTGGCATAAATGCGTTTTACATGATCGATTACACTATATACATGGCACCCCTATTAGGGGGTTGAAGGTTGAAAAATTTATTTCAGAATTACCTTCAAAAAATATTTATATTTCAAAAAGTTAATTAATTAAAATTCCTCGGTGATTTTTATTATAAATTTTTTTTACCCGTGGCATGAATGCATTTTATATGATCGATTACACTATTTACATGGCACCCCTATTAGAGGGTTGAAGGTTGAAAAATTTATTTCAGAATTACCTTCAAAAAATATTTTTATTTCAAAAAGTTAATTAATTAAAATTCCTCGGTGATTTTTATTATAAATTTTTTTTTACCCGTGGCATAAATGCATTTTATATGATCGATTACACTATTTACATGGCACCCCTATTAGGGGGTTGAAGGTTGAAAAATTTATTTCAGAATTACCTTCAAAAAATATTTTTATTTCAAAAAGTTAATTAATTAAAATTCCTCGGTGATTTTTATTATAAATTTTTTTTTTACCCGTGGCATAAATGCATTTTATATGATCGATTACACTATTTACATGGCACCCCTATTAGGGGGTTGAAGGTTGAAAAATTTATTTCAGAATTACCTTCAAAAAATATTTATATTTCAAAAAGTTAATTAATTAAAATTCCTCGGTGATTTTTATTATAAATTTTTTTTTACCCGTGGCATAAATGCATTTTATATGATCGATTACACTATTTACATGGCACACCTATTAGGGGGTTGAAGGTTAAAAAATTTATTTCAGAATTACCTTCAAAAAATATTTTTATTTCAAAAAGTTAATTAATTAAAATTCCTCGGTGATTTTTATTATAAATTTTTTTTACCCGTGGCATGAATGCATTTTATGTGATCGATTACACTATTTACATGGCACCCCTATTAGAGGGTTGAAGGTTGAAAAATTTATTTCAGAATTACCTTCAAAAAATATTTTTATTTCAAAAAGTTAATTAATTAAAATTCCTCGGTGATTTTTATTATAAATTTTTTTTTACCCGTGGCATAAATGCATTTTATATGATCGATTACACTATTTACATGGCACCCCTATTAGGGGGTTGAAGGTTGAAAAATTTATTTCAGAATTACCTTCAAAAAATATTTTCATTTCAAAAAGTTAATTAATAAAATTCCTCGGTGATTTTTATTGTAAATTTTTTTTTACCCGTGGCATAAATGCATTTTATATGATCGATTACACTATTTACATGGCACCCCTATTAGGGGGTTGAAGGTTGAAAAATTTATTTCAGAATTACCTTTAAAAAATATTTTTATTTCAAAAAGTTAATTAATTAAAATTCCTCGGTGATTTTTATTGTAAATTTTTTTTTACCCGTGGCATAAATGCATTTTATATGATCGATTACACTATTTACATGGCACCCCTATTAGGGGGTTGAAGGTTAAAAAATTTATTTCAGAATTACCTTCAAAAAATATTTTTATTTCAAAAAGTTAATTAATTAAAATTCCTCGGTGATTTTTATTGTAAATTTTTTTTTACCCGTGACATAAATGCATTTTATATGATCGATTACACTATTTACATGGCACCCCTATTATGGGGTCGAAGGTTGAAAAATTTATTTCAGAATTACCTTAAAAAAACATTTTTCAATTTTTTGTCCAACTAAACGAAAATTCGGAGATATTTATCGATTTGAATTTATGGGGGACAACTTTTTTTACGACTTTTTCGAAATCTCGAAAAATGTTCGCAGAATTCCAAGAATATTCGATTTCTCCATATCGGGTCAACCCGCATTGTCGAATAATTTTTTTTTTTCGATCGTTGTCACACCTTCATCTTGGAATTTTATTGTCATTCGTGTGTTTCATTCAATTTTATATTCGTAAAAATTCTGTACTTCCTTGAATGCTTTTTTTTTCTTCAAGGCCATCAGCATAAAAATTTTGCCAATTTTTTTTGAACAGAATCAAAGTTTCTCACGGCGAGAAAAATAAACTTTTTGATTTTTCATCTCGACTGATAATCATTTAATTCCACTCGTTTGATTATTATTTGAAAATATATTTATCGACACAAGTTTAAGCATTTTTACATCAATATTCAAATTATTTTGTTAATTCACAAATAGTTAAAAAAAAATTCAAATTCAATTCGAATTTTATTAAAAATATTGAATTAACTGTTTTTTATTTTAAAAAATATTCATCGACGAGATTCAAATGAATTCTAATTTTATTTTATATCAATCTAAAATGTCGAGAGCTCGCGCCAGGATCAAGAGTCGCGGCAGCGACTTCAGACAAGTACATTTCCTACTTTACCGACGTGTCGAGAGCTCGCACCAAGACTCCGCACAAACTGTTCCTTTAGGATTTGTTTCTTGAAAAAAACCTAAAAATGATTCCGAAATCGCCGAATCGTTGCTTAAAATAAATTACATGTTACAAACAATTTCAGGCAAAAATTTTCATAAAAAATCGAAATATTTTTTTTTGAGAAGCCGCCATTTTGTTAAAAATTAATATTTTGGTTATTCCTTCGATCAAATACTAGATTATACCTTATATTAACGAAATTTTTTTTATATTTCAATTTTAGACGATCCAATCCAGAGATATCGTGGTCACCGCAAGACTGTCGGTAAGGCAGGTCGCTGTAAAGACAAAAAAGCGAAAAAAGGACTTTTTTAGAGCATTTCCCGGATATCAGCTATAGGAATCATTATTTTTTTTAAATAAAAATTGCAAAATACAGTTAAAAGTTACAAAAATATGTATATAAATTTTTATGTTGATAAATTAAAATTTCGTTTTAGAATTTTTTTTTGAAAATCGCTCACTCGACTGCGTATAACCTCTTAAATCGCTATTCGAGATCTTTCATCGTGAGAGAGTAAAAAAATAACAATGAAAGGTTATTGGAGTCGATATTGTTCGATTAGAATTTTTGTTGCTGTTATTTCGATCTATCCGGCGTTCAAAGTGTACCTTTCCGGTTCAATTTCCTCCTTATGAATCATCCTAAGCCCACGTGTAAATGTATCGCGTTGGCGACGACGAAGGAAAAAGTATCGACGCTCGATCGCAATATGGCGGCGTGCGGTAACCAGAAAAGTACGGTCTCCGTCTTTCTCTCGTGGTTATGATTAATGCTCTGTGAATCCGGAGACTTCAAGAACGTGAAACATTATTACGTACATATACGACGAATGCTTCAGCGGTTTTATCGATATCTATTGCCGCTTCCCGAGAAATATCAAGATCTCGAAACGATCTGTAAGTATCATTTCAAAGGCACACTCACAACTCTACCGGAAATATTTTTAACAACATCTCTACCGAAATTTCGATTCGCCAAACGAAACCCCGAAATCACCACAATTTTTGTACTATCAAAAAACTGTACCAGAAAGAATATAGAACAAAGAACAATTTACCAGAAAACAACTGTACCGGAAAAAACTTTTGCAAAAAAAAGTATACCAGAGAATAATGCTGCGAGAAAACCTGTACCAAAGATTCGATAAGAAAAACAATCTATGCGCCAAGAAGCTCCGACTGAAAAAGCAACTGTACCAGAAAATAATAGCTACAAACAATTGTATAAGAATTTAACCATACAGGAAAACAATTGTGAAAAAATATAGAGAAGAAAATTTGCGTAAGGAAACGCCTTGATAAAAAAGCAACTGTACCGGAAAACCATTGCATTAAAAAAGAACTCTACCAGAAATAACTCTATAAAAAAAACAATTGCACCAGAAACCGGTTCTAATAGAAAAAATGCACTGCTCAATGACATTTCTCTCAGAGTTTTTCGTCTGTAAGTTTATCCAATTACAACATTCACAACTCTACCTGAAATATTTTTAACCGAACAACATCTCTACCGGAATTTCGACTCGTCAAACAAAACCCCGGAATCACCACAATTTTTGTACTATCAAAAAACTGTACCAGAAAGAATATAGAACAAAGAACAATTTACCAGAAAACAACTGTACCGGAAAAAACTTATGCAAAAAAAAGTGTACCAGAGAATAATGCTGCGAGAAAACCTGTACCAAAGATTCGATAAGAAAAACAATCTATGCGCCAAGAAGCTCCGACTGAAAAAGCAACTGTACCAGAAAATAATAGCTACAAACAATTGTATAAGAATGTAACCATACAGGAAAACAATTGTGAAAAAATATAGAGAAGAAAATTTGCATAAGGAAACGACTTGATAAAAAAGCAACTGTACCGGAAAACCATTGCATTAAAAAAGAACTCTACCAGAAATAACTCTACAAAAAAAACAATTGCACCAGAAACCGGCTCTAATAGAAAAAATGCACTGCTCAATGACATTTCTCTCAGAGTTTTTCGTCTGTAAGTTTATCCAATTACAACATTCACAACTCTACCTGAAATATTTTTAACCGAACAACATCTCTACCGGAATTTCGACTCGTCAAACAAAACCCCGGAATCACCACGATTTTCGTACTATCAAAAAACTGTACCAGAAAGAATATAGAACAAAGAACAATTTACCAGAAAACAACTGTACCGGAAAAAACTTATGCGAAAAAAAGTATACCAGAGAATAATGCTGCGAGAAAACCTGTACCAAAGATTCGATAAGAAAAACAATCTATGCGCCAAGAAGCTCCGACTGAAAAAGCAACTGTACCAGAAAATAATAGCTACAAACAATTGTATAAGAATGTAACCATACAGGAAAACAATTGTGAAAAAATATAGAGAAGAAAATTTGCATAAGGAAACGCCTTGATAAAAAAGCAACTGTACCGGAAAACCATTGCATTGAAAAAGAACTCTACCAGAAATAACTCTATAAAAAAAAACAATTGCACCAGAAACCGGCTCTAATAGAAAAAATGCACTGCTCAATGACATTTCTCTCAGAGTTTTTCGTCTGTAAGTTTATCCAATTACAACATTCACAACTCTACCTGAAATATTTTTAACCGAACAACATCTCTACCGGAATTTCCACTCGTCAAACAAAACCCCGAAATCACCACAATTTTTGTACTATCAAAAAACTGTACCAGAAAGAATATAGAACAAAGAACAATTTACCAGAAAACAACTGTACCGGAAAAAACTTTTGCAAAAAAAAGTATACCAGAGAATAATGCTGCAAGAAAAACTGTACCAAAGATTCGATAAGAAAAACAATCTATGCGCCAAGAAGCTCCGACTGAAAAAGCAACTGTACCAGAAAATAATAGCTACAAACAATTGTATAAGAATTTAACCATACAGGAAAACAATTGTGAAAAAATATAGAGAAGAAAATTTGCGTAAGGAAACGCCTTGATAAAAAAGCAACTGTACCGGAAAACCATTGCATTAAAAAAGAACTCTACCAGAAATAACTCTATAAAAAAAACAATTGCACCAGAAACCGGTTCTAATAGAAAAAATGCACTGCTCAATGACATTTCTCTCAGAGTTTTTCGTCTGTAAGTTTATCCAATTACAACATTCACAACTCTACCTGAAATATTTTTAACCGAACAACATCTCTACCGGAATTTCGACTCGTCAAACGGAACCCCGAAATCACCGCAATTTTTGTACTATCAAAAAACTGTACCAGAAGGAATATAGAACAAAGAACAATTTACCAGAAAACAACTGTACCGGAAAAAACTTATGCAAAAAAAAGTATACCAGAGAATAATGCTGCAAGAAAAACTGTACCAAAGAGTCGATAAGAAAAACAATCTATGCGCCAAGAAGCTCCGACTGAAAAAGCAACTGTACCAGAAAATAATAGCTACAAACAATTGTATAAGAATGTAACCATACAGGAAAACAATTGTGAAAAAATATAGAGAAGAAAATTTGCATAAGGAAACGCCTTGATAAAAAGCAACTGTACCGGAAAACCATTGCATTGAAAAAGAACTCTACCAGAAATAACTCTATAAAAAAACAATTGCACCAGAAACCGGCTCTAATAGAAAAAATGCACTGCTCAATGACATTTCGCTCAGAGTTTTTCGTCTGTAAGTTTATCCAATTACAACATTCACAACTCTACCTGAAATATTTTTAACCGAACAACATCTCTACCGGAATTTCGACTCGTCAAACAAAACCCCGAAATCACCACAATTTTTGTACTACCAAAAAACTGTACCAAAAAGAATAAAGAACAAAGAACAATTTACCAGAAAACAACTGTACCGGAAAAAACTTATGCAAAAAAAAGTGTACCAGAGAATAATGCTGCGAGAAAAACTGTACCAAAGATTCGATAAGAAAAACAATCTATGCGCCAAGAAGCTCCGACTGAAAAAGCAACTGTACCAGAAAATAATAGCTACAAACAATTGTATAAGAATGTAACCATACAGGAAAACAATTGTGAAAAAATATAGAGAAGAAAACTTGCATAAGGAAACGCCTTGATAAAAAAGTTACTGTACCGGAAAACCATTGCATTGAAAAAGAACTCTACCAGAAATAACTCTATAAAAAAAACAATTGCACCAGAAACCGGCTCTAATAGAAAAAATGCACTGCTCAATGACATTTCTCTCAGAGTTTTTCGTCTGTAAGTTTATCCAATTACAACATTCACAACTCTACCTGAAATATTTTTAACCGAACAACATCTCTACCGGAATTTCGACTCGTCAAACAAAACCCCGAAATCACCACAATTTTTTTACTATCAAAAAACTGTACCAGAAAGAATATAGAACAAAGAACAATTTACCAGAAAACAACTGTACCGGAAAAAACTTATGCAAAAAAAAGTATACCAGAGAATAATGCTGCGAGAAAAACTGTACCAAAGATTCGATAAGAAAAACAATCTATGCGCCAAGAAGCTCCGATTGAAAAAGCAACTGTACCAGAAAATAATAGCTACAAGCAATTGTATAAGAATGTAATCATACAGGAAAACAATTGTGAAAAAATATAGAGAAGAAAATTTGCATAAGGAAACGCCTTGATAAAAAAGCAACTGTACCGAAAAACTATTGCATTAAAAAAGAACTCTACCAGAAATAACTCTACAAAAAAAAAGCAATTACACCAGAAATCGGCGGTAATGGAAAAAATGCAATGCTTAATAACATTTCTCCCAGATTTTTTTAATTGTAAGTTCTTCAAATTACAACATTTACAACTCTACCCGAAATATTTGATCCAATAACATCTCTACCGGAATTTCAGCTCATTAAACGAGACCCCGAAATTACCATAGTTTTTTTTACTATTAAACAATTGCACCGGAAAAAAAATAAAGTAAAGAAAAGTGTTCCCCTAAAAACAACTGTACCGGAAAAAACGTGTGCAAAAAAATGTTACCAGAAAATATCCCTGCGACAAAAAAACTGTACCAGAAAATAACTAAATATTGGGAAATAACCTAACATTAAATTACAACGTTTACATTTACAACATCTCTACCGGAATTTCAGCTTAAGCGAGCCCACGAAATTATCATAATTTTCATACTATTAAACGACTGTTCACAATCGAAAAATCCTGTTCAATAAAATAATTGTCACAAATAACGAATGTCCAAAAAAAAAAGCTGTACCGGAAAACACTAGCACAGAGAAGTGTATACGAAAGCGACTCTGCTGAATAGAAATAGCCCCAAAATTCCCTACCGAGTAACATTTAACCAACAATTCTTCGCCGGTGAGTCTACTCAACTACAACTGTACCCGAAAAAAACTGCACCGAAAAAAAAAATTTTATACCGCAAACGTTAAAAAGCATTACAAAACAGGGAATGTTTAAGAGACGTTGAAGACCTTGAATATGTCTTTTTTTCTCTATCGAGAAATTCAACGGTTATTTTTTTAGCTATAAACAATAAATATCCAAGGGCAATTTACCACATTTTTCTTTCGGCTCTACACTGCGCAATATATCTCTGGTTGGGTTGACTGAAAAGCAGTTTTAGTGACGATTTTCTCTTTTCACTACCTGCGATTTTATCGCCGCTTCTTCTCGTCTCTCTCGGGATCCCGAACTTATTATTATATAGCGAGGACGACGAGGACGACCGAGGCTCGTGGCACATACAGTTTCTCAATCTTCGACACGGGTATTCTCAACAAAACATGCTTGAGATACCTATAAGAAGTACGATTTTATTCCCTTCTCCCTCTCCTTCCCGCTCTTCGTCCTCGTGATATTCTTTATCCCTTGTGGGACAAACCGGCAAACATAACCCCTCTCGTCGACGATCTCGCTCGTTTGTTCGCATCATTAGGGACACTCGCGTGCAGCAATTTGCCACGCCCAGAGTTACAAGAATTCGCACCTTTGATTATATAGAAGCGTGGCGAATTGTATTTACCGCCGGGGACAAAAATCGAGTAAACGCGAACCCTTTATCGACGATGATGATATATATTTCAGGGCCCCAACAAGCTGCATTATTCCCGTTGATAAAGGACCTTAAGGATGTTCCTCTGTTAGTTTGCGGGACGACCCGTAGTAAAAAACTCCATTGAATCGCCAATGGTAACGTCCTCATACGACTCCATTGGACAATGAATGGGAACCCATTGAGATTTCCGCATTTTTCAATGGCGTATAGGAACGACCATTGATCAGTGAATGGATATCCATTGAAAAGTCACCATTGCCCAATGACGTCCATTGGACAGCAAATGCGGATGAACCGAATGATCACCATTACTTAATGAAGCCCATTGGAAAGCAAATGCTGATGGACCGAGCCATCAGCATTGCCCAATGGTGTCCATTGGAAGGCAAATGCTGATGAACGAAATGATCAGCTTTACCCAATGGTGTCCATTGGGAAGTAAATGCGGATGAACTGAATGATCAGCATTACCCAAAGATGTCCATTGGAAACCGCCTGGCGTTAGTTCCGAGACTTGGCGCGAGATGTCGCAGGACGGCAACCCGCTAAACTCCCATACGGATTATGCGAAGAGTATGCTTATCTAGACGATTGTGAGCATGGAATATTAGCAGAAGTCGGTGTCCAAAAAATCCATGCAAGGAGTTCTTGCCGACTAATGCCCATGGGATAATCCCTATTCCGTTTGAAATGGGGAAGTCAATCCTCATTGGAAAATCCCTATTCGATTTCAAATGGGGAATTCAATGGCGAAAATGTCCTTGGGCAATTAGGCATTCATCTCCATTGGTTATTTTGGCGATGGGGAATGAATGGCGATTTTTCAATGGTGACGAATGGAGTTTTTCACTGTATGAAAGAATCTCCATTGATTATCGCCATTCATTCCCCATTGCCTACAAAAACCAATGGAGATGAATGCCGAATTGCCTATGGGGATTTTCTTCATTGAATCCCCATAGGATAATCCCCATTCCGTTTCAAATGGGGAAGTCAATCCTCATTGGAAAATCCTCCTTCGATTTCAAATGAGGAATTCAATGGCGAAAATCCCCTTAGGCAATTCGGCATTCATCTCCGTTGGTTATTTTGGCAATGGGGAATGAATGGGGATTTTTCAATGGTGACGAATGGAGTTTTTTACTACAGGGAGTCGTCCGAGGGGGGTCCCTATGCTTATTCACGGGCCGCGCTCAGGAGAGCCAACTTCGAAACCTCTATTCATGAGTGATTCAAAAAGGCGTTTATATCACTCCGTGCAATAATGGACGCTTTTACGTCCGCAAGCGGACGTGTTAAGAAAAAGTTTCTCGCACGAGTATCGTATGAAATTTTATTGTACGATTGCGCAAAGTGTCAGTTTGAGCACGCGCAGCGTGCGCAAAGTGGCACTTTGCGCACGGAGTGCAATAAAATATCGTACATCACTCGTCAGAAAATGTTTATACGCCGAGTGATGTAATGTACTATTTTGTTGCCGCTGGAAGTGAAGCTCCATTTTTTGTAGAATTTTTTTTTTTTTAATTTTAAGATCCTGTGAAAGGACGAAGAAAAAGAGAGAGAGAGAAAAGCCGTCTTTCTTTCTCACCATCTCTTTTGCGATATTTTCGTGGGACCTCGTCCTTAAGCCAGGATCCTTGTTCATCCTTGCTCCCCCACCCCTTCACCTCCTTCTCTCATTCTCTCCGCATGTTTGTATTTCTCATCCTCTACCAGTTTCGCCACCCACGCACTCGAGACATTTCGGAATCTCGGTGAGAATTCCAGCACGAAGGGCAAGCCGGGGCCAATAGTGCCACTATTCGTTCCAAATTACCGTTCTCTGCCGTATTGTATTTATTCCACTTGCTTCCATCGGGATTTATCATTATTTTTGCAAAATGTAACAAATTGTAAAAAGCAGCGCCCATTCTCTAGCATATCCGAGTGT
>OX333079.1:34528711-34552992 GCA_946863875.1 Alloplasta piceator | reverse complement strand
AAGAAAGAAGAAAGAAGAAAGAAGAAAGAAGAAAGAAGAAAGAAGAAAGAAGAAAGAAGAAAGAAGAAAGAAGAAAGATATAGTGCTCTGAACTCGACACGTTTGGAACCAAGCCGTATGTAAAAAATTTTCGGGCCCCAAATGATACAGTGTAAACACCACGCGAACAATGCGCCCCATATAATGTAAACAACATGTGTACGCTCCTGAGTTTTTCTCGGAACGGAGCGCGTCGAGCCTCGGCTGCGAGATTTGTCTGTTATACTGAGTGCCGCTATACCAAGTGTCCAGTGTAAAGAATAAAGAATAAAGAACAAAAAATAAAGAACAAAGAACAAACAATAAACAATAAAGAATATAGAATAAAGAATAAAGAGTAAAAAAATAAAGAAAAAATAATATAGCATAACGAATATTAAGTTAACAATGAAGAAAATGAAAAATCAAGAAACAAGAATTAATCACAGTCACGAGATTCCTTTGCAGGTGCTCGAGTGCAGCGCATTAAAATTCTGAAAGAACCGCTTAAGTGGATTTATAGTTTTAAAGTATAATTTTAATTTTTACAATAATCTGTGATGAAATATAGATTTAGGCACATTTTATTTTAATTTTTCTATCCTGTAATAAATTGCTTGAGCTCAGCCCAAAAAATAAGAAGCATCAACAGACGAAAAAAGGAAATGTAAACATTAGGAAATTTAAGAGCTACCGTATTATAGAACCACGTTTAGATAGGATCATGTTCTATTGTCCGAGAATCTTCCCCCACGGTCCTTTCTATTCGCCTCTTTGATATTCGGGCGTGAAACATTTTTTGTTTTCACGTATCAAATTCCATCGGTGCACCAGTTGCCCACTCGGGTCAGATCGCAAATTTAACGCTTTCTCACAATGGAAAAAAAAATAAAAAAACTCAAAGATGAATTTTGTGAGAAAAGAAATTCATACAGAAACCTTGAATTTTACTTTTTGTAGAGATATCGAAATTGTTTGACTTGAATTGTAAAATTCATTTTCAAGGATTAAAAAAATTTTTTTTTTTTAAATTGAAAAATAAAATCAATAAAATAAATAAGATACACAAGATAAATAAGATAAATAAGATGAATAAGATAAATAAGATAAATAAGATAAATGAGATAAATAAGATAAATAAGATAAATAAGATAAAAAAGATAAATAAGATAAATAAGATGAATAAGATAAATAAGATAAATAAGATAAATAAGATAAATAAGATAAATAAGATAATTAAGATAAATAAGATAATTAAGATAAATAAGATAAATAAGATAAATAAGATAAATAAGATAAATAAGATAAATAAGATAAATAAGATAAATAAGATAAATAAGATAAATAAAATAAATAAAATGAACAATATAAATAAAATAAATAAATACGTAAATTTTGTTTCGTATTGTGAACAAACCTTCTATTTATTTCTATTAATTCGTTCCGCTTCGGTAAACAAAACTTATATTTTCCTACATATCAAAACCCGGCCAAAAATGGAACACCTATCAAAAACATGAATAACTTTATAATCACAGAAAAACCCCCTATAAAAAAAAATGAGGGAAAATGGCCGACCCTTGAAATTAAATAAAAATAAAAATAAATAAAAATGTTTAATTAAAATTTCAAATTTCAGTTTTGAATTAAAAGAAAAAAACAAACGAGCATGCAAGACTTTCCGTCTGGATCGATATTTATTATTCGAATGTGAAAAAGAAAACATACTTCCAAAATTTCTGCCACTTTTTCCGATGTCCCATTTTGCCCCGGTCTTCTAAATGAAGGTGGAATACAGCGCGAGTCCCGAGCTCGAGGGGGGGGGGGGGGGGGGGACTTTGAATATTTCGAGGCGGGTATGAAAGTACGAAGGAGACGAAGCGAGAAAAGAGGCAAAAGCCTCCCGGTCGTTGTACGTGGTTTCGGCTGTTTTTTTTTTTTTTTTTTTTTTTTCAAAACTCCAACATAAAAAATCCAACTGTGCGCGCGCGGTGCATCACATACGATCGTGGGTAAAATGTTGGGGGAGGGAACGGGGGAGAGGGGGACGTCATGATGGGAGTACTCTCTCGTTGGGAATCCACGATGAGAGTGGGGAGGAAAGAGAAGAGAGAGAGAGAGAGAGAGAGGAAAAAAACCGTGGATAACCCGTTCGGTCGCGTGGCTCGCCCACGCGTTGCGTGCTCGCTCGCGCCGGTGAAGAAAGAGAGATGCGACAAGGGACTACATTGCTATACGCGCTGGACCAATGAAATATGCATACTTCCCATGGCTCAACTTCGCAAAGACAACGACGACGATGATGATAATCACCATCATCATCATAATCATGATGATGATGATTGTCCCGTCTTTCCAGCAGAAATATAAATATGGAAGTACTAAACGTGTGAAACAAAAATATAGGAATTATACTCGTCTCAGAGAGGAATTATCATAATCGAAACTGAAATTTTCATACAAAACTTGAAATACAGCTATTTCTGGTAGAGTTTTTCCAATAAGGTTTTCTGGTAGAGTTTTTCTGATGGGAAGTATTTTCCGGTAGAGTTTTTATAATGAGAAGTGTTTTCCGGTAGAGGTTTTCCAATGATAACTGTTTTCCGGTAGAGTTTTTATAATGAGAAGTGTTTTCCGGTAGAGTTTCTCTAATGAGAAGTGTTTTCCAGTAGAGGTTTTCTAATGAGAAGTGTTTTTCGGTAGAGTTTTTCTAATGAGAAGTGTTTTTCGGTAGCGTTTCCTAATGAAAAGTGTTTTCCGGTAACGTTTTTCTAATGAAAAGTGTTTTTCGGCAGAGTTTTTCTAACGAGAACTGTTTTCCGGTAGAGTTTTTCTAATGAGAACTGTTTTCCGGTAGAATTTTTCTAATAAGAAGTGTTTTCCGGTAGAGTTTTTCTGATGAGAAGTATTTTCCGGTAGAGTTTTTATAATGAGAAGTGTTTTCCGGTAGAGTTTTTCTGATGAGAACTGTTTTCCGGTAGAGGTTTTCTAATGAGAACTGTTTTACGGTAGAGTTTTTCTAATGAGAAGTGTTTTCCGGTAGAGTTTTTCTAATGAGAAGTGTTTTCTCGTAGAGTTTCTCGTATGAGAGCTGCTTTTTGGTAGAGTTGCTGATTACATTTTTAAACGAGCTGGACCAATGAAATATGCATATTTTTCATGGCTTAATTTTGCAGAGACGACGATGATGATTGTCCCGTCTTTCCAGCAGTATTATAAATATGTAAGTAGAAAACTTGTGAAACAAAAATATAGGAATCATACGCGCCTCAGACAAGAATTATCATAATCGAAACTGAAACTTTTATATAAAAGTCAAAATATAGCTATTTCTGGTAGTTTTTCTGATGATAAGTGTTTTCTGGTATAGTTGTTTTAGATAGGAGTGGTTTTCAGGAGTTTTTTTATCGATAGTCTTGACTGGTACAGGTGAAGATTAGCTATTCAGGTAGGTCTGTTTCCCTGTACAGCTGTTTTGGCAGAAGTGTTGTTTGGTACAGTTATTTTGGTAGAGTTTTAACCGGTACAGTTGACAATAAGTTATTAAAGTACGCCTTTTTTCCGGTACTGTTGTATAGCTAGAAACGTTTTTCGGTATAGTTTTTTGTCAGCAGAGTTTTAATCGGTACAGTTTTTGATGGGAGAGTCTTGACCGGTACAGTTGAAGATAAGCTTTTCAGGTAGCTCTGTGTTTCGGTACAATTCTTTAGATAGGAGTGTTTCTTGGTACTGTTTCTGTCGGTACAGTTGACGATAAGCCTTTGGGGTACGTCTTTTTTCGGTACAGTTGTTTAGAGAGAAATGTTTTTCGGTATAATTTTTTGTCGGTAGAGTTTTAACCGAAACAGTTGAAGATGATCTATTCAGGTACGTCTTTTTTTGGTACAGTTGCTTACATGGAAGTGGTTTGCGGTAGTTTTTTGACGGTAGAGTTTTATCCGGTGCAGTTGAAGATAAGCTATTCAGGTGCACCTGTTTTCCGATATAGTTTTTTTTTTAGATTGGAGTGTTTTTTGGTACAATTCTTGTCGGTAGAGTTTTAACCGGTACAGTTGAAGATAAGCTTTTCAGGTGCGTCTGTTTTCCGGTGTAGTTTTTTGGATAGGAGTGTTCGGTACAGTTTTTGTCGGAAGAGTTTAAACCGGTACAGTTGAAGATGAGCCCTTCAGGTAGGTCTGTTTTCTGGTATAGTTTTTTTTTGATAGGAGTGTTTTTCGGTACAGTTTTTGTCGGTAGAGTCTTGACAGGTACAGTTGAGGAGAGCTTTTCAGGTGTGTCTGTTTTCCGGTGTAGTTTTTTTTAACAGGAGTGTTCGGTACAGTTTTTGGAGGTAGAGTTTTAACGGGTACAGTTGAAGATAAACTTTTCAGGTGCTTTCGTCAGAAACAGTTGAAGATGATCTATTCAGGTACGTCTTTTTTTGGTACAGTTGCTTACATGGGAGTGGTTTGCGGTAGTTTTTTGACGGTAGAGTTTTATCCGGTGCAGTTGAAGATAAGCTTTTCAGGTGCGTCTGTTTTCCGGTGTAGTTTTTTTGGATAGGAGTGTTCGGTACAGTTTTTGTCGGAAGAGTTTTAACCGGTACAGTTGAAGATGAGCCCTTCAGGTAGGTCTGTTTTCTGGTATAGTTTTTTTTTTATAGGAGTGTTTTTTGGTACAGTTTTTGTCGGTAGAGTCTTGACAGGTACAGTTGAAGATAAGCTTTTCAGGTGTGTCTGTTTTCCGGTGTAGTTTTTTTTGAATAGGAGTGTTCGGTACAGTTTTTGACGGTAGAGTTTTAACGAGTACAGTTGAAGATAAACTTTTCAGGTGCCTTCGTTTTCCGGTCTAATTTTTTGGATAGGAGTGTTCGGTACAATTTTTGTTGGTAGAGTTTTAACGGGTACAGTTGAAGATAAACTTTTCAGGTGCGTCGGTTTTCCGGTATAGTTTTTTTAGATAGGAGCCTTTTTCGGTACAGTCGAAGATAAGCCATCCGGGTAGATCTTTTTCTGGTATAGTTGTTCGGGCTGGAGTGTTTTTCGGTACAGTTTTTTTTTTCATCGGATAGTTAAACAGGTAGAGTCGAAGATGCGCCATCGCGTGTGTTTACCGAGGGATTATAATTCGTGTGCATCGTTCGCAGAGCGTTGATTTTCATGATTTTCGCTTAATTAGCGTTATCGTGCTGTTAAATATCCCGACGGCCATTTTCACCCGATCACGACGAGCGCTCTCATGCGGATCCTGCTCTCAGATCTGTCGATTTCGAGGTTAAAAAAAAAACCTACGAGTAAAATATAAAAAAAAGTCGAAATAAAAAACGCGAATGATTGCGCCATTAGTTCGAGGCACCAATAAATCTGATTAAAGTTTTTATAATGGCCCTATTTTGCCGTATAATCGCGAAAAAAAGGGAACTAGAGTCGCGGCAAACATCAAAAGTTTTTCCGGTTTTTCTCGTGTCACTCTGAAATGTCCATCTAAAATCGTGACTCTTATCCGATAATAATCATTATTATTATCACCGAGAGTAAAAGCACGGTTATCAACCCCCTCTGAATATTTTGTGGCGATTTTTTATCTTAAGGATGTATTGCCTATGGGGCATTCCATGTCAAATCACTTTTAAACCCGACCCCTTTTGATTTGGCTGATTTTTTTTTCCTTTTCTACCCCATTAAAAACATTTTTCTGGAAATTTTCGAATATTTTCACCCAACCCAAGAAAAAACTTTTTTTTTTTTCAAATAGAACGTCTTCAAAAATTAGCTAATTGGGACGTTTGTTTTTTAAAAAATTTCATCTTCAAATGTACTTGCCGAAAAAAAATACATAAAGCTTTAAGATATTAAAATCTATGAAATTTTTCACTTTTTCGAAAAAAATAATATTTTTCTTGCAGTTCACCATTTTTTATTTTATTTTTTCATTCAAAAAATACTTTGATCAATTCTGGAGAAAAAAAATGACAAAATACCACTCCGAAAATTTTTGAGGATTTATAAAGGACCTCAGCGTTTGAAAAATTGAGAAGAAACAAAAAATTGAAAGTGGTAATCCTCCAAAAAATTTTGATTTTTCTAAAAAAAAGTGAAGAAAAATAGAAGGCAATGTCGGCTCATTCCATGTTTGGTGGAATTTTTTCCGAAATTGATCAAAGTATTTTTTGAGTGAAAGAAAAATTTTTAATGGTGAACTTCGAGAAAAATATGATTTTTCTCAAAAAATTGAAAAATTTCATAGATTTTAATATCTTAAAATTTTTTTGCATTTTTTTTCGGAAAGTAGATTTGAAGACGAAAAATTTGAAAAAAAACGCTCCAATTAGTCAATTTTTGAAGAAGTTATAGCTATTTTAAAAAAACACGTTTTTTTTTGGTTTTGTTAAAAAAATTTGAAAATTTCCTGAAAAAAGTTTTTAATGGGGTACAAAAGGAGAAAAAAAATTCAGCCAAATCGAAAGTGGTCGATTTGACATGGAATGACCCCTATACAGTCCCAGCCAAAAATTGTATCTGATCGAAATTTCCGTACTTCGTGATACAATAAAAATCTGAAAAAAATTCAGAAACATTTGGCATGCTATAAACAACGATTATCAATAATAATATCGCCCAAAAGTTATTAATAAATTGCTTAAACAAATAATTATTCAACAATTTTTCCGTAAGTTCTTTTTTTCTTAAACAAATGGAATGCGTTAATTTTTCTGAATTCTCTATTTTAAAATTCCCGTTTTGAAATTTTTAGATTGGCTGTATTTATGTATTTTTTGGCCCAGTGTCTTTAAAACTTTGTAAAGCTGATGATAAACCTATATGCAAAAATATATCCAAAATTGGCAGTTTTTTTTTTTATTTCAGAATATTTTTTATAATATTTCAAATTGGAGAGAAAATTCTGAAAAAATTCATATGCGTTAAGAAAAATTAACGCATTCGATTTGTTTAAGAAAAAAAAGAATTTATGTAAAATTGTTTAAATAATTATTTGTTTAAACAATTTATTCATAACTTTTGGGCAATATTTTTATTGATAATTGTTGTTTATGGTATGCCAAATATTGCTGAATTTTTTCAGAATTTTATTGTATCACGATGTATGGAAATTTCAATCAGATACAATTTTTGGCTGGGACTGTACAGGGGTCATTCCATGTCAAATCGACCACTTTTGCGACATCCTTAATTCGCACGAGATTTAACGACGAGGCAATAAATTTCTTGCTTTCGTACAAAGATAAAATATCACCTGAAATAAAAAGACTTGCATTCGCGTCGAATGAAAAATATGCCTCGATTATGGAAATTTGGGATTTTTTTTGCTTTTTAATTGTCGGCCTTATGCATTGATTGGGGATTTTTCAGCTTCGTTTCTTCCACGATTTATGGAAACGAATTCTTTCGCAATCAAGAGAAAAATATTGGCGAAAGAATTTTTGCTCAAAAAATGCGTGGATACGTGCTTGAAAATATTTTAATTACCGCAGCAACAAATTATTGAATATTCGAATAATTCGATTCGTCTCGAATAATTCGGAAATTCGAATATTCGCACACCCCTAAAAAATTTGATAAAATTGACACTAGTTTATAAAAGTAATTTTGAATCTTTCTCTTTTTAAATAATGCTTATGGCGATAAGTAAAATAAAATTAAAAGAAAATGCACTCAAGAGAATTTATTATATTTTTTTTAAATTTTTATTTTCGTATTTAGGTTACAGAAAATTTGAAAAAAATCCACAAGTTCATATTTTCAATATCAATAAAATGACTATAATTTTTTACTATATCACTTAAACGCTTCGATTACCGTTGGAAAATAAAGTAATTAAATTCTACGATGTGCTCATCATTTGCACAAATTTTTCGTCGTAAATTATTCGTTTAAAAAATGGTCAAGAAATTGACGAAAAATGTACAAATATTTTTGTTTCATCTCAATGAAATGACTGTAATTTTTAACGATATTTTTCGAACATTTCCTTTGTTGCTGCAATTCCAATATCAGCTGGTTTTTGTGCATCATTTGCGAAAAAAATTGTTTAAAAAAAATTGACAACAAAATAATTATAAATGTACCAGTAGTTTATCAAAAATTTATTTGTTTAAATAATTTTAATTTTTTATTCAAAATTGAAAAAAGAAAAATTACAAGTGTACCAGTTGTACAAGCATTTATTTATTGCACTCCGTGCGCAAAGTGCCACTTTGCGCACTCGTACAATAAAATTTCGTACGATACTATTGTTTAAATAGCTTTAATTTTTAATGAAAAATTGACAAAAAAATAATAATAAATTACAAGTTTTTCTAAAATATATTTTCTTAATTAACTTTAATTTTTAATCATATTGGTTGTCACTTGAAAAAAATCACACGGTGATTCGACACTGCCAAATATGTTGGCACAAAGTTTCCCTAAACACTGTGATTATTTTAATAAATTCAATAAATGACCAATCGGGTTTCCTCTCGACGAGTTAATTCGCCATTCGCCTTAATTTATGCGAATGTTAAATATTCACGGGTGCGAGTGGTATTTGTGTTTTATAGATACGAAGACGAGCGTAACAGAGTCGTGAATTCCGAGATTACGCTTCTGTGATTCTCACACGTGCCACGATTTTTTTTTTTTTTTTTTTTTTTTTTTTTTTTTTTTTTCCAATCCTTATTCGATATCCGCGAGTATATCAGCTCTGCCGCTGATGCCGATGATTTATTCTGGGCCCTATCGAAACGACGGCCTTTTCTCGTCCCACCCGGCGAGTCTCTAATTGCCTTGACGCAGTTTATCAAAAAGCTTCGACAAACCTTCGTGACGATTCCACTAAATTTAAGTGTCTCGTCTCGTACATTTATTTCGCGCAATTGTAGTGAAAATTTTCATTTTACGCTCAACTTTTGATTGCACACTTTGAAAATTATGGATTTAAGATTTTTTATTTATTTTTAAATTAATTTTTGGGCATTTTTCAATTTTTTGTTTATTTATTTAGTGTAACTTTGGTAAAAAGTATTTATGCTCAATTTTTTATTTAACGCTTTTAATTACCGATAATTTTACGCATTTTAACCTTTTGATTGATTTTTGGAAAAGGTTTTTCGACGTTTTTCAAAATTCAGTCGAATCTGACCAAAATAATTTCCGGTATTTTTAAGCATGATCCGTGAGAAATTTATGTATTGCAAATAACATATTTATGTTGTTCAAGCAATTTTCGATCCAAAACACACGCTATGAACGTCTAAATGACGATAGAAAAGTTTTGAAACCTTACGGGCGATTTTTGGCAACTTAAAAAATGCTCTAGCTCTGCCAAAATTCAAGATATCAGGATGATCCTTGCGCCATTCTCTTCGTCATGACATGCCCCATCGACTGAAAAAAAGAAATCCCCGATCGAATAAAGGGAACCAAAGTTACGGCCCTTTTCCGATATCGTTTTTTTTTTACGCTTTTTAAAACTCGTTCGAATCTGATCAAAATGGTTTCCGGTATTTTTAAGCATGATCCGTGACAAATTCACACATGGCAAATAACATATTCGAGTTGTCCGGAAAATTTCCGATCCAAAACACACGCTATGAAGCTCTAAATGACGAAAGAAAAATTTTGACCACTCACGGTCGATTTTTTTCGATTTTAAAAATGCTCTAGCTCTGCCAAAATTCAAGATATCGGGATGATCCTTGGGCCATTATTTGCGTCATGACACGCTCTATCGACTGAAAAAAAGAAATCTCTGATCGAATAAAGGGGACCAAAGTTACGGCCCTTTTCCAATATCGTTTTTTTTTACCTTTTTCAAAACTCGTTCGAATCTAATCAAAATGATTTCGGGTATTTTAAAGCATGATCCGTGATGAATTCATGCATCGCAAATAACATATTCGAGTTGTCCGGAAAATTTCCGATTCAAAACACACGCTATGAAGCTCTAAATGACGAAAGAAATTTTTTGATCACTTACGGTCGATTTTTTTCGATTTTAAAAATGCTCTAGCTCTGCCAAAATTCAAGATATCGGGATGATCCTTGCGCCATTCTTTGCGTCATGACACGCTCTATCGACTGAACAAAAGAAATCCCCGATCGAAAAAAGGGGACCAAAGTTACGGCCCTTTTCCAATATCGTTTTTTTTTACCTTTTTCAAAACTCGTTCAAATCTGATCAAAATAATTTCGGGTATTTTTAAGCATGATCCATGACGAATTCACACATGGCAAATAACATATTCGAGTTGTCCGGAAAATTTCCGATCCAAAACACACGCTATGAAGCTCTAAATGACGTAAGAAAAATTTTGACCACTCACGGTCGATTTTTTTCGATTTTAAAAATGCTCTAGCTCTGCCAAAATTCAAGATATCGGGATGATCCTTGGGCCATTATTTGCGTCATGACACGCTCTATCGACTGAAAAAAAGAAATCTCTGATCGAATAAAGGGAACCAAAGTTACGGCCCTTTTCCGATATCGTTTTTTTTTGACGCTTTTCAAAACTCGTTCAAATCTGATCAAAATGATTTCGGGTATTTTTAAGCATGATCCATGACGAATTCACACATGGCAGATAACATATTCGAGTTGTCCGGAAAATTTCCGATCCAAAACACACGCTATGAAGCTCTAAATGACGAAAGAAAAATTTTGACCACTCACGGTCGATTTTTTTCGATTTTAAAAATGCTCTAGCTCTGCCAAAATTCAAGATATCGGGATGATCCTTGCGCCATTCTTTGCGTCATGACACGCTCTATCGACTGAAAAAAAGAAATCCCCGATCGAAAAAAGGGGACCAAAGTTACGACCCTTTTCCAATATCGTTTTTTTTACCTTTTTCAAAACTCGTTCGAATCTAATCAAAATGATTTCGGGTATTTTACAGCATGATCCGTGATGAATTCCTGCATCGCAAATAACATATTCGAGTTGTCCGGAAAATTTCCGATTCAAAACACACGCTATGAAGCTCTAAATGACGAAAGAAATTTTTTGATCACTTACGGTCGATTTTTTTCGATTTTAAAAATGCTCTAGCTCTGCCAAAATTCAAGATATCGGGATGATCCTTGCGCCATTCTTTGCGTCATGACACGCTCTATCGACTGAACAAAAGAAATCCCCGATCGAAAAAAGGGGACCAAAGTTACGGCCCTTTTCCAATATCGTTTTTTTTTACCTTTTTCAAAACTCGTTCAAATCGGATCAAAATGATTTCGGGTATTTTTAAGCATGATCCATGACGAATTCACACATGGCAAATAACATATTCGAGTTGTCCGGAAAATTTCCGATCCAAAACACACGCTATGAAGCTCTAAATGTTGAAAGAAAAATTTTGAGCACTCACGGTCGATTTTTTTCGATTTTAAAAATGCTCTAGCTCTGCCAAAATTCAAGATATCGGGATGATCCTTGCGCTATTCTTTGCGTCATGACACGCTTTATCGACTGAAAAAAAGAAATCCCCGATCGAAAAAAGGGGACTAAAGTTACGACCCTTTTCCAATATCGTTTTTTTTACCTTTTTCAAAACTCGTTCGAATCTGATCAAAATGATTTCGGATATTTTTAAGCATGATCCGTGATGAACTTCTGCATCGCAAAGAACATATTCGAGTTGTCCGGAAAATTTCCGATCCAAAACACACGCTATGAAGCTCTAAATGACGAAAGAAAAATTTTGACCACTCACGGTCGATTTTTTTCGATTTTAAAAATGCTCTAGCTCTGCCAAAATTCAAGATATCGGGATGATCCTTGCGCCATTCTTTGCGTCATGACACGCTCTATCGACTGAAAAAAAGAAATCTCCGATCGGATAAAGGGAACTGGAGTTACGGCCCTTTACAATGGAGAACCTTCAGAAATCACATTCAAAATCAGCTGATCGAGATTTTTAAAAAACCCCTGAACAATTAAACTAACTTTATGTCACGAGTTTCTCGATGCTTCACCCTCATGGCGATAAAATTTCAAATAAAATATTTCTCGTTACGTGGGTATTTAAATAGAACCAAATGGTCCAATGAAACCCGATATCCCGGTGATTCACTTTTTTGAATTACGACGCACTGAATATTCCGTTATGAATTTTACGATAAAAAAAATTGAATTACAAATAAAATAAATAAACAAGAAAAACAGATAAACGCGCGAATCTTGTTTCACGTGATTAGTTCACGCACGAACTGGAGTATAATTTCAACTCATTATTCGTTCGCTATTTTGCCTGATTATTATGTTTTTTTTCACGCAATCACGCACGAATTCTCATCGATTGGATTGTACATAGCACAGTGCATAAACGATACGAGACCTCACGTTTTCTCGTATTTATAACGGAGACGTGAATGGATCGGAGAGGGACGCGGAGAATTTGTTGCACGATCGAACCAATTTGTGCCGTTTTATCGTATACAACTCCATATATATACACATACGTACATAGTAGAGTGTGTCAAAACCAAAAAAAAATTCCCATTTCTTTCCTACGCATTTTTTGTTTTTGACTTAAAAAAATGAAGCCTCGTGGAGAGTTAATTGAATATTAAAGGGTGGCACGAAAGAAAATTGTCCTTCCGAACATTTTTTTTCATTGATATTCCGAAATCAAAAATTTTCATTAATAAGAATATTTAGGGTTGGTGAAAGACTTTGTGACAGGAAAGTCAAGTTTCGTTTACTGGCAAAACGAAATAACGATTTTTTTTGCGACCCACCCCATTATATACACAAATACGACAGTACGAGATGAGAAAGAGATCGACGCGGACGACACTCCTTCGAGTTTCCTGCTTTCTCATTAACGACAGTGAATCCCGAACGTGATATCTCTCGCTCTTGCAAATAAGTATAAATATACGTACAAAGAAAGTTTTTTTTTTAATCACGTAGATTGGAAACAAAAACGGCGTAACCTACGACAATTTTTGTCCAAATTCTGGTGGCTCGTGCCGTTTTGTTTCCAAGCTGTCGACCACTTTTTTCTTCGCCCACATATCGACTCTATCTCGTCGTCAGCCTCGTTCGATATATTTTGTTTCTTCTTTTTTCTATTTCCGAACTTCCAGTCGACAGTAAAATCTCGTTAAGAGCGTGCGCACGCACGGTTTCGTTAAGTGGAAGGAAAAACATGCACTTATGGAGCAGTCCCCACTCAGCGTAGCGCAACATCTTCGCTGATTGGTGACGCACGATGGTGGGGGAAGCGCCGGCCTATGAGCGAGGAGACGGTCACGTCCCGCCGCCAATAGAGAGACGGCCACGCCCCTCCACCAATAGGGAGACGCCCAGACGCGCACTTATCGGGGGAATAGTGCGCGTAACCTATTTCTTCATAAATGTAAGGAAGAATCTGCATTCTTGTTAGCTTCACGACACAGTGAAGAGCACAATCGATGAATAAATAAATATGGTAATGAGATATTATATATTTTACGTGTAGAATGCTGTATGTACGCTCTGTATAATGTAAGAATGTAAGCTGCGAATTATATCACGGGGTGAATAATCATATGGATGGAAAATGAGGAGGACAGGGACCAGAAATTATCCAGCATCGGAGTGAGCTCGCACGATCGTATCTGTCGTTCTGGCAAAATTTACGAATCGAATATCGCGAGCGATTCCCGCTTACCGCGCTGTACTTTCGCGAATGTCTTTATCGTCCTTGCTGCGTTGCATTTTATATTACGTTCATATATATATATATATATATATGTACATAATAAAATATACAGATGTACCGATATATCTACATTTATAATCGCGTATAGATACTCGATCTTGATCATGCCACGATTTTCCCACTAAGTTGTTTAATCTTTTTTGTACCAAGGCCAAAGTTTGGACTCATTAGAGTGCAATTTGAGCACCACACTGCTGCGATCGACGTCTGAACAGGCAAAATTTTGAAAATTAATTTTTGTTCACTCTCAAATTTGATATAATTATTTATGTATCATCGCAAAGGAATTGTGTGAATTTCCTCAGCCATGAAATAGTAAAAAAAAAATATCACGTTTTACGTGGTAGATAAAAAATAACTCGCTTGAAAAATCTTATCTACGACTTTCTAGATTCGATTTAATTTTTTATGAAGCGTTGATCCACTGGAATTTGTTTAAATTTCAAAGTAGAAAATGAAATTTATCGATAATAACAATCGCCCTTGAATTAAATTTTAACTTATCCCAAACTCGATCCATGTTGACAACGATCGCATTCATCATTGAATTTATCAAGTTTCGCTCTCGATAAGAGCGAAACGAATGTAAATTTTTTTTTTTTTAATATATTATATATACCGGTCAGTGATATAAACACGATAAACTTCAGCCTGATCATAAAAGTCCGCGACGAAAAAAGAAGAAAAATTAAAATCTTCGAGGGAATCGTCCATAAACACGAGGGCTGGTCCTATGTTCTTGTGGAAATAAAGAAATGAAACGAAACTGAACGAGAATTAAATAAATAAATTCGCAAAAAAAACGCAGAATAACGGTTGTCGTTATGCATACCTGCCTGACTCGATTTCCACGTTCAAAGGCAAAGGGTCCGTATCCCATCTCCTGCGCCCATATGGGTTAACCGTACGATCCAACGTACTTTGGCTGCCGTAAATTCGGTCGGAAAAAAACCAGTACGGGCTGCTTTCGCCGCATGGGTTCGCGTTTGCATTGCCGCATGTAGGTGCCTCTTATACGTATTCGCGACACGTGAAAGGAGCTCTATATGTGTAAATATTAGTATTATTATTATTTTTGTTTTTTCACTATCAATGTAAAACGAAATACGGCGAGACTCCAAAATGAAGAGATGCTCCGATTATCATTGACGATAACGTTTTGTCGCAAAGATACTATTCCCACACAGCAAAATTGATCCTGGGACCATCCCGGTACAGCCCCATTCGAGTCCCACCAAGATGGTACGTCTTATGGATGTCTATGGGAGGTATCGGTAAGATCTACCCGGGATTGATATAGGATGACTTAAGGATATCCTTTCGCAACCGTGTTCAAACGATCCCAGCGCACTCTCTTATAGATATCTCTGGGAAGTCCTGGTAGGACATTGTTCTACCCTAGATTAATATGGGATGTCTTGAGGATGTCGTGCCATAACCGTGTGTGGACGATTCCAGCGCACTCTCTTATAGATGTCTCTGGGAAGTACTGGTAGGACATTGTTCTACCCTAGATTAATATGGGATGTCTTGAGGATGTCGTGCCATAACCGTGTGTGGACGATCCCAGCGCACTCTCTTATAGATGTCTCTGGGAAGTACTGGTAGGACATTGTTCTACCCTAGATTAATATGGGACGTCTTGAGGATGTCGTGCCATAACCGTGTGTGGACGATCCCAGCGCACTCTCTTATAGATGTCTCCGGGAAGTCCTGGTAGGACATTGTTCTACCCTAGATTAATATGGGATGTCTTGAGGATATCGTGCCATAACCGTGTGTGGACGATCGCAGCGCACTCTCTTGTAGATGTCTGTGAGAGGTACTGGTAGGACATTGTTCTAGCCTAGATTAATATGGGATGTCTTGAGGATATCGTGCCATAGCCGTGTGTGGACGATCGCAGCGCACTCTCTTGTAGATGTCTGTGAGAGGTACTGGTAGGACATTGTTCTACCCTAGATTAATATGGGATGTCTTGAGGATATCGTGCCATAACCGTGTGTGGACGATCGCAGCGCACTCTCTTGTAGATGTCTGTGAAAGGTACTGGTAGGACATTGTTCTACCCTAGATTAATATGGGATGTCTTGAGGATATCGTGCCATAACCGTGTGTGGACGATCGCAGCGCACTCTCTTGTAGATGTCTGTGAGAGGTACTGGTAGGATATTGTTCTACCCTAGATTAATATGGGATGTCTTGAGGATATCGTGCCATAACCGTGTGTGGACGATCGCAGCGCACTCTCTTGTAGATGTCTGTGAAAGGTACTGGTAGGACATTGTTCTACCCTAGATTAATATGGGATGTCTTGAGGATATCGTGCCATAATCGTGTGTAGACGATTGCAGCGCACTGTCTTATAGATGTCTGTGGGAGATACTGGTAGAGCATCGTTCTACCAGAGTTCAATATAGGATGTCTTGAGGATATCCTGGCATAACGGCGACACCGATATAAGGAGACTTGACTAAAAGAAAAAGGAATTTCCGGTCCAGACAAGTCTAGCAAATGGAAAAGATGTTAAGGTCATGTTCCAACAAATTTCTCGAAAAAAATATTTTGTCCAATGCACTTGTACACTTCGCAATGGACTTTTTCAGGTCGTGGCGAATCTAACGGACCCTAAATCTTTGGCTTTGTTAATATTTTTCTATTATGCGCGACTGACAAATTGTTTAAACATTATAGCTGGGATGCGGTTCCCTCAAAGTGGGATTTGGCAATACGGAAGGTTCAGATCTATTCATCGAGTTGGTATATTGTGATGAAAAATGGTCATTACTGGAACAAGTACCCGCCACACAATTCGAATACATTTGCGCCTTTAGGAACACACCCCTTAAGGTTATACTCTCGAAATTGGGCTCATTGGATTCGTCTCGACGAGACGAATCCAACGAGCCCTCGTCCATTCCGGAATTCCTACCGGAAGTGCCGAAATGGCGAGTGTGGCGAGTGTGGCGGGTCCAATCCATCCCACCTTAGCTTATAATTATACTATATATTCACAGAGCTTTTAGTGGCTATGCTCTATAGCACTATATTCCTTGCTATATATTTAGCGCTATACGCTAAATATGCCTGTTTAAGATATATAAAACTATTAAAAGAGTTACATATAAAATACCACAGCCACAAAATAAAATACTGGCTATAGCTATCCTAGGATAGAATTAGGTTGTCAAACCCGCCACATCAGTGTTGCCGTATAAATTTTGGGACTCGCGAGAGCTTGTTGAATTCGTCTCAACGATATCCAATCAAGACGCTAGGAGGGGTAAGTCACAATGAAAAAACCATTTTTTTTTATCTACATCATTTTACAGTTGATCATACAAATCAGATACAAGAATAATATTCTTCTGCCCATTCAAGAACCTTTTCAATACATTTTGGAACGTCTTTCAATGTTTGCGTTATGTCGAACAATTCTCCAATCACTGTTGTTACCGTTTCCTCAATCTCCTCCTTCTCCTCTTCTTCCTCTTTCGTAAGCTGTTCAATACGCATGTATATTTCCAATTCCTTACGATGCAACTGAAATTCCTCTATTAGCTTTTCTATCTCTTTGAGTTCTTTGGGAGTGACATCGTGGAGCGAGATCGTCATCGTACTGCAAAATATGGTAAAAATAAACATTCACAGGTTGACAACATAGTTAGAATATTTTCGACGTAATGGGCTATTGATCTGTTGTTCTTCAAAGCTGACATACACCTTTCAGCGCTTGTGAGTGGGGACACTATAACAAATCAACTCAGTAGATTGTAATTTCAGCGGCGCGCAGATCGATACTACGTAGGCGGAGCTTGCGGCATGGGCGTGGAGGGGAGAGCGTGCGCGGTGCCAAAGACAGAGTGAGACGCAGACAAAAAAGGTATAAGCGATCGAGAAATTTCCACCAAGCGCAAATTTCACGTACGCTAAAAGGAAAAAATGATTCATCGCTTAAAAATTTTCCATGAAACATTTTGAATAGGACAAATCCATAAAAATGCTGTGATAACCAGAACTTGACAATGTTTCCAAAACAAAAAATTGCGCATTTACGATACACATTTACATACCGTGAAGGTAGTTCAATGTTATTTCCCACGATTTACACAAAAGTTAGACACTGTGAAAAATACAACATAAACAAATGGTTTAGCCTCAATGTCAAATTGGACACCAAAATTGAAAATATTTCACTTACGTTCACGTTGTCGCCGACAGAAATTACGAGCCTCAACTGCGCACATTGGGTGCTCCTCCACGTTATATACAAATTCTCCACCCACGATTGACATTGAGAATAGAGGTCAGAGTGCAGAGAGTAAAAACAAGTTTATTTTTCTTATAATTATGATCGGATCGATGTTGGCCATTGGGTTTATGTTAAGCTGCTCATACATTTATTAGCTGCTGAAAGTTATATGAAATGTTACAATCTATCACGTTTTTTAACAAAGAAAGGTTCGTTAAGCCAACCGATTCCAAATGTTAGGTCTCCATTGAGACACCAATATTAGCAGACTTGACTAAAAGAAAAAGTTTGTCCGGGCCAGACGGACCTAGCGAATGGAAAAAAATGTCAAGTTCATTTTTACACTTATTTACTTCGCAATAGACTTTCTCAGGTCGTGACGAAACCAACGGACCCTAACGCTTGGGCTTTGTTAATATTTTTCGATTATCTGCTACTAACAAATTGTTTAAACATTATCGCTGCAATGCAATTCCCTCAAAGTGAGATTTGGCAATACGGAAGGTTCAGATCTATTCATCAAGTTGACTTATTGTGATGAAAAATGGTAATTACTGGGGAAAGTACCCGCCACACACTTGGAATACATTTGCGCCTTTAGGAGCACACCTCTTAAGGTTATACTCTCGAAATTGGACTCAGTGGATGCGTCTCGATGAGACGAATCCAACGAGCCCTCGTCCATTCCGGAATTCCTACCGGAAGTGCCTGAATGGCGAGTGTGGCCGGTCAATTCCATCTGATAGGGCCGAAAAGTAGATCCCGGTACTTCGAAACCTTTTGGTGACCTTTTGGTGTCAGGGCAAGCATTTTCTTAACTTAAGGAATTGAATAAAGTCCTCTGTGAGTTAAGTCTGTGGACGATTCTTGGCAGAAGCACTGTAGCTTTAACGACAAACCGGTCGCGCGTATAATCAGGCGTATCGAACCCTGGATGCTGTATTGAACAATCCATGCCTGAAATATATTGCAAATTTAATGAAGTACCTTCAGTGGCCGGATGCCTAAGCTCTGTAACTTCAATAGCCACAAATATTTAATTATTAATGCTGCCATGCTAGAGCATGCATTTTATTCAGCGAGGATGGAATTGACCCACTACACTCGCTCAATTCCGGCAATTGCACTGTTTCCCGTGGGAATTTAGGGACGTGCGATAACTCATTGGATTCATCTCGACATGTAGAATCTAGGGACACATCTAGGGATTCTAAGGTACACCCGCCTTATCTCAGGCGGGTGTACCTTAAGGTATAAACGACCTCAACAAAAAGTTACACGGTAATTCAGGCACACAATATAAATTCAGGGCCAATAGATAATGCGATAGATATTTTTTACTGTTGTATAATACAATTTATTCTATCAAGTGTTCTCAACCTACAACTGCTCCCTTCCGCGAGTCAACTTTTTGCCGGAACTGTCTCGACTCTGCCCAAATACAAATAATAGCTACATATACAGACGACGCATTCTCCTGTGTGTGAGCGCGACGATCGTGACAACGTTCCGATTGGTCCTGATCGCCGTTCCGTTCCCCCTCCACGCGCTCCTCCGCTTGCAGAATTCATGTTACAACCCATGTACGTATGCCGGAGTGCTGCCAGACCTACCGATACGGCACAAAATTGACACAATCTCGGCTGCCAAATGTCGTTTGGTAGTACTGGCACAATACAGATGAATTATGTCACCACTACTGGGCGAACGCTGATGGCTAGTACTGACCGGTAAAGATAAATGGGTCTTAGCCGAGAGTCAGTTCGGTATTGGCGATGTATTTGGCCAAATGTCGTTTGGTAGTACTGGCACAATACAGATGAATTATGTCACCACTACTGGGCGAACGCTGATGACTAGTACTGACAGGTAAAGATAAATGGATCTTAGCCGAGAGTCAGTTCGGTATTGGCGATATATTGGGCCAATGTTGTATTTTATACTAGTTGCAGATTATTTCGTGAGACACCCGACAATCATCTCAGTATTGGTTATGTGTTGGGCTAACTTTTAACGGAACACACAAGTGCAAATTAATTCTGCATAAGCCCAAAAGTTGACTCAGGACTGGGCATACAGTGGGGTGATATTTGCGTTTTGTGTGTCGATCGCGCATTGCCAATACGATATCATGAGTTGTCCGAATGCTGGGCGTGTATTGGGCTGATGTATATTTCATCATTGGCATACCGACTATCTCGATATACACCCGACAGTCAGCTCATCACTGGGGACGCCCTGGAAGCGAGAGAGCAGCAAACTGTCAAGAGCCAGTACTTATACAATTCAAAATCAATATTGGTACAATGTCGATTTGTTAACACTGGCCCAAATTATGGTGCCGTGAATCGGCTCATTACTGTTCACAAGTATTGACTTAGAACAAGTACCCAGTTTTGGGCCAGACATTAT
The DNA here is from genome assembly GCA_946863875.1 of Alloplasta piceator. Lineage (NCBI taxonomy): Eukaryota > Metazoa > Arthropoda > Insecta > Hymenoptera > Ichneumonidae > Alloplasta > Alloplasta piceator. The sequence goes on along the minus strand of OX333079.1, from coordinate 34,532,629 downwards.
TGCCAGACATTATTAGTTCTCCACTCGGCCGATAGATGGCGAGCGTGGAGCTGGCGTTCGCGCAAGCGAATACTCCGCGTGGAGGGTATATCCTGAAGCGCGTGATCGGTGAAAATTAGACATTCTCTCGATTCTCGACCCGAAAGGTCGAGATGAAACTTTATTCGGGCCTGGTGACTACCTGTGTAGATTACTATAGGCATTTTACCTATCTCACTAAGCTGAGTCGAGTTTCCAGTCCATGTATGGAATGTACCGGCAAAGTATTGATTTATAGCTTGTCTCAGAACTGGCAATAATGTCTGGCCCAAAACTGGGTACTTGTTCTGAGCCAACACTTGTAAACAAAGGAAAGCCGATTCACAGCAACATAAGTTGGACCGGTGTTAACAAACCGAGATTGTCCCAATATTGATTTTGACTTGTATCAGTACTGGCTCAAGACAGTTTGCGGGTATTAGCAGCTACAGTACTGAGCCAAGACTAAGCCAATATTCCGGTCTATGTATGGGCATGTACTGGCAAAGTATTGATTAAGGGTTTGTCTCAGGACTGGCAATAATATCTGGCCCAAAATTGGACACTTCTTCTGAGCCAATACCCATAAACAATGTCGGGCCGATTCCTGGCACCATAATTTGGACAGGTGTTAACAAACCAGAGTTGTCCCAGCATTTATTTTGACTTGGGTAAGGGTTGGCCCTTGGTAGTCTGCCAGTATTGGCAGTTCTGGCATCAGTACAGTGCCAATGCCAAGCCTGTCTGCGAAACGTACATGGGAATATACCAAAATCGTTCAAATGGTTATTTCTTGAAAACTAGACGGTAAATCATCCTGATTTTTTTTCACATAATTCGTGACAACCTGTTCGAGCTTGCCTCAGTTTTTTAGTAACTTCATAATTTTTGTTTCGACGGTAGAATTAATAACGTACCTATGCAGAATGCGTTTTCAATGCCTTACGTGTAAATTAAGCCAACTTTGAGGGTGAATATCTCGGGTTCGGGACGGTCAAACTTATTTAAACTGCACAGATGTTTGGATAACATATTCAATGACCTGTATGCAAAATTTCAACCATTTCTCAACTAAACGACCCCACAGCGTACTACCTCTATTAAGGAGGTAGTACCTCCTTAAAGAGGTAGAGTTGGCTCGAATCAGATAATTTTGCGAGCCAATTATGTTACGGTCTCTCGCCTCTCTTTCTTCCCTTCCATTTTGTATTATAAAGTGGCATTGGTAAAAACATTATCAAGTTACGTGAAAAACGATAGATCGATTTAGGGGGATATCGGGGTAAAATGGACCATGAAAAAATGGGGAATAAAAATAGGAAACGGTTTTCTTTTTCACCGACAGCTTCAATCCCACTTGAAATGTGATTATTCAGCATGGTTCATCGGAAGAGAATGATGGGTCACGTCGAAGGCATCGCGAAAAGAGTATTTTCCTCGAGTGTCCCATTTCGCCCCGGTCTACCTTCGTGAAGTCGATGGTGTCAGTGAGACGAGGCGTAAAAATCTTCACAGTTCTCCCGAGGCTACAGAAGGAACGAAATAAACGCCGTGGAATGAGATAAGTGAGAAGTAATAGAGACGTGGTGGTGTTATTGAGTGTGCGCGCGATGAAACTGAACCTTTCAAGACTAAATCGCTACGATGGAAACTCTAACGGTGCGTTACGATAAAAGGCCTTCGTCAGTTTCACCGTAATTTTCATGTTTTAAATATTCCCATGTATTTTACATGCGGGAGGTGAATAATCTGATGAGAATTAGCATTTTATCGCAAAGTTTCGCGGATATCGGACTTAAAGGCGGATTTTCATGAGACCGAGGAGTACGATGTTTTATGTACTGCGTTTTGTAAGTGCATTTTATCGATAGCCTCGAGAGTTTATATCGAATGGACGCGACCCTTTCAATGTAGATGTGCCTTGGCAGATTTAAAAAAAAAGTTCGTTGAATAATCACTCAATCTAGCGATTCTTAAAGGCCTGTCTCTATGTGAATGATAACTCAATCGTCTATAGTTTGAATTTTTTTTTTTTTTTTATTTATCGATGATAATTAATGGTTTTTTATCGGGGGTGTGCGAATATTCGAATTTATGAATTATTCGAGACGATACGAATGTTATTTGCACATCCCTATTATTTATCGATGATATCAATGAGAGTTTGTAGTATCAAGACAAAATAACTCACAATTGAATAAACTCCTTTCGGTGGTTTCTGGCAAAGCTTCATCCGAGGCACGAAGTCTGACACTGACTCGTCGGGGTGTCGCAAACCGTCTCGGCCTTATATCCCCTCAATGCACACGATGCGCAAGCGAGAAGGGTCGCGCGGCGCGCTCGCCATCTATCGGAGAGCCGCGCAACCGTATCTGCGCACCCGGGCCGGGCGTCAGGAAAGTGTCGTGTATCGTGTATTTTTTTTGAAGACTTAGAATCACGACATGATTCTAACTGTTTTTAGTCACAATACTTATTAATAATAAATCGTTAATAAAATCAATGAGGCATTCCACGTTAAGTCGGCCAGCCCATTTTTTAAAATCGTCAAAAATCGCATACAAATTTTTATAAAGTAGTTCTAGCTGTCAAGAAAATGCGTGATTTTTTTCAGATTTTTATATTACATATTTTAGCCGGAAAAAAATACAAACAAAATTTCTTTTTCTATTTCGTAACTCGAAAATTATTCATCGTACGAAAAAAAAAGTACAACATGAAATTTAGGATTTTCAACGTCCTTTTCACTGAAATATTTTACGAACTCCTCCAAAAGCTCTATATGCCATTTTCGGAGCAAATAATGTTTTGATATTTTTTTTTCTCAGAATTGACCTCTTCGATTTGTCTGTAGTTTCAACAGTTTTTTATTTTATATGTTTACTTTATATATGATTTTTGGGAATGAAGCAATGATACTGGTTTGTTCCTGGAATCGTCTTCGCAGTATCAAAACGAGATTATTTTATTATTTTTCCCTGTCTACGATTAATAATGATAAAATATCAATGTTTTCACTATTTCGTTAAATCGCTCTATAATGATAGATTGTACCAATGAAAATGCATTTGAAATAATGGATTCTCCACGACGCCAATTTTTTTATAGTCTGTAAATATATCAAGTAAGAAACTGTTAAAACTACAGATCAATCAAAGATGTCAATTCTGAGACAAAAAAGATCAAAACATTATTTGCTCCGAAAATGGCATATAGAGCTTTTGGAAGAGTTTGTAAAAAAATTCAGTGAAAAGCACGTTGAAAATTCTAAATTTTATGTTTTACTTTTTTTTTTGTACGATGAATAATTTTCGAGTTACAAAGTGGGACAAACAAATTTTTTGTATTTTTTTCCGGCTAAAAAATGTAATTTAAGAATCTGAAAAAAATCACAAATTTTCTTGATAGTTAGAACTACTTTCTAAAAATTTGTATGCGATTTTTGGCGATTTCAAAAAATAGGGTGGCTGACTTGACGTGGAATGTTTCAAATATATAAATGACTAGCGATTAATTTGACGTTCGAACACAACTCGTTGTGTTGTCGTTGTACGAGTGCGCAAAGTGACACTTTGCGCACGGAGTGCAATAAAAGGTGTTTTCCAAACGTTGCGGATAACAAGGCTATTTCCATGAATTCAAACAGCATTCCCGTTTGAAAAAATTAATCTACACAATGGTTCTTATCGTATAATTACTTTGAGCTGCAATTGAATTTAGAATTTTTTTTTTGATTCTAAACGCACCTTAAGAAAGGAAGTAGGTTTCCTAAGGGCGAGTTTTCATGAAATTGGAACTATGACGTTCATGCATCGCATTGTAAGTACACTGCAACCTCGATTCAAGGAACCTTGATTTGTCAAATTTCCCCCACTATCGCAGAATATCGATCGGTGTTGA
>OX333079.1:34281211-34523711 GCA_946863875.1 Alloplasta piceator | reverse complement strand
TCGCAAAAGCTTCAAGTTCCTTGTGAAACTCTCTCGGTTCTAGAAGGACAAAAGAAAAAAAAATGTAATTTCCATTTCGTAGCGAAATAATTAAACTCAAAATTAAAAATGATGTCAACACGTTTTCTTTTGTGCTTTGAAGGCTCCAATTTACTTGCGAAACTCTTTCGGCCATAAAAAAAAAAGAAACGAATTTTTAACTCTCATTTAGTAGCAGAATAATTAAACTCAATATTTGAAATAAGTTTTACACTTTTTTATTTGTGCTTTGAAAGCTTCAATTCACTTGAGAAATGCTGTCGGTCGTAAAAGAAAAAATAATAATTATTTAACTCTCATTAAGTAGCGAAATAATTAAACTCAAGCTTCGAAAACATGAAAGCACTTATTATTGATACTCTTTATTCTATAATATCGTATAAATATGAGTCTCACACAACTTGTGAAAGACGTTCAGTTATAAAAAAAAAATTAACTCTCATTTGATATCGAAATAATTAAACTCAACATTTGAAATAATTTCAACACCTTTTCATTTGACTTCGAACGCTTCCATCACCTGTGAAACGCTGTCATAGAAGAAAAAAAGAAGATATGTATTAACTCTCATTAGGTAGCGAAATAAGTAAACTCAAGTTTCAAAATGATTCAGACACTTTTGATTTACATGTTTTATTTTGTAATATCATATAAAAATAAACAGCAAGTTACTTGTGAAACTTTCTCTGTTTTAAGAGAAAAAAAAAGAAAAAAATTCATTCACAATTTGAAGGGTAATGATTAAACTCAAGTTCAAAAATTATATGAACAATTATGAATTACATTCTTTCTTGCTTAAGTCAGTATTATAAATGAATATGAAGTATATAACGTTTTTCGAGCCCGAGAAACGTGATTGACAATTTTCGAAAGTTAACTTGTCGGAGCTTTTACTGTACTGTGTCGTAAAGCTTTCGCGCTTTTTCTTTCTCTCTTTGGATTTTGTGCATTGTGATCTTTATCGCGTTGAACGCATCCCCGCTTGTACGACAATATTATTGTGTACATGGATTTGCATATGTAAATATATAATATATCTATTTTGTACACAGCATACACATGTATAGGGCATTCTATGTCAAAGCGACCTAGGGTCCGGCCGCGAGCTTTTTTGATTTTGGAATGCGATGCTAAAATTTAGTAGACGCACGAAATACCATGAATAAAAAATATACGAGCCATTTCTCAATGGCGTGAAAATTTTTTGAGCTTTTAAACTTCCGCTACTTTTTCGGTTTTCAAACTTTTTAAACTCGCAAGCTGTTTAAGCATTCCAACTTTGGAATTTTTGCGCTTAAAAGCTTCCAAGCTTTCAATATATCGAGTCGTGAAACCTCGGAGCTTCCGAGCCGATATCATGAGAGCTTTTGAGCTTTTTTGAATTTTTAATTTTTAATTTTTCCTAAGCTACTCATGCCACTCAAGTTCGATTTGACCTTTCGTGACTGTTTGAGCTTTCAAGTTTGATGCTTCTAGAATTTTTAAATTTCACGTCCCTCAAGTTATTCTGAGAGCTTTTGAGCTTTTTTTGAACAATAAACGTTAAATTTTTCTTAAGTTACTCACGCCGCTCAAGTTCAATCTGTCTTTTTTTAAGTTTTTAAGCTTTAAAGTTTCCATGCTTCTAGAATTTTTAAATTCCACGCCTCTTAAGCTATTCTAAGAGCTTTTGAACTTTTTTGGAATTTTAAGCTCTCAATTTTTCCTAAGCTACTCACGCCGCTTGAGTTTGATCTGTCTTTTTTTGAGTTTTTGAGCTTTCAAGTTTTCATGCTTCTAGAATTTTTAAATTTCACGCCTCTCAAGCTATCCTGAGAGCTTTTGAGCTTTTTTGGAATTTCAAACTCTAAATTTTTCCTAAGTTACTCACGCCGCTCAAGATCGATCCGTCTTTTTTGAGTTTTTGAGCTTTCAAGTTTCCATGCTTCTAGATTTTTTTAATTCCACGCCTCCCAAGCTATCCTAACAGCTTTTGAGCTTTTTTGGAATTTTAAGCTTTAAATTTTTGAAGCTACTCACAAGGCTCAAGTTCGGACTTTTTTTTGAGTTTTTGAGCTTCCAAGTGCTTGCCTTTATTTTGCAATTTTGCATCTGTAGAGCTTAATTTTTTAGCACAAACATAAATCAAGTGTATAATTTTTGCTTCTGTGAGTTTCGAAGTTTATAAAATCGTGAAATTTTCCAAAAGTGCTTAATTGCGCAAATGCAGCCTTGTTAATTATTCATTTACATAATTTTTTGCTTATAATTTGGATTCAAAGTTTTCAAAATTCTTTGCAAGATCTTTGAAAATTAAAAGTCAAATCTGCCTACAGAACACTTTTGCTGCGTCAGTTAAAAAATAATAATAATAAATAAAACAAAACAATAGCAAATTTATTTAACGACTCAAAAGAGGAAATTTGGTAGAGATTTCGTCTTGTCTTTGTTCCCAAAGAGTGTATATAATTTTTTTCTCATCCCTCTCTCTCTCTCTGTCTTTCTTTACCTACCGCCGATGTGAGTGCTCATCGCATTATCCCGAATAATTTTCTCTGCCAACGAGGAGAGGCGGGCCACCCCACAAAAACTTTCTCACAGCTGTACACGTTCACGATGTACGCGCCTCTTACACGCATAAATCAAATCGCGCCTCGTGCGCTTACGATCCCAACAAATGGAAAGAGCGAAAAAGAGGAGAGAGAGAGAGAGGAAAGTGAGTGCCCTTCGTGCGATTCGGCTTAGTACGAAATTTACTGCCCGACGTCGGTGTGGCCTCTGTACCTCGTAATCTTACAGAGAGCCCACGATTGGTTTGAAATCCTCTCGACTATGAGTCAGAAAAAATATGCCAATAGAAAAAGGTACACTTTCATTTGGGTTTATTTGGGTTAAATTCATCAATGTTGATTTAAAAAAATCGATTTTTTTTTTATTGCATTTTGTGAAAGTAAATCCCCTTAAGGATGTTACCTCCAAATTTCATAACGATCCGAGCACTAGAACCAAAGTTACAGCCCTTTGTGGGGCGTTGTGGGGCGTGCGCGAGATAGGCAGACTCTAACTTTACACGCGATTATCTCGGAATTGTGAATTTCGTAAAAAAGTCCTGTTGCGGCGAGCATGATTTCTCGAAAACTATTCGACCGATCGACTTGAAACTTTCACTTGCTTGTTTCTAAGTACAGTGGCTACCGCGTAAGGGAAGGAATTTTTGTTTGGATTAAAATTTATATTTTTTTGGCAGGAAAACTGAATTTTCGTAATTTCAAAAATCGACTTTTTGGGACAAGCCATCGCCATTTTGTTGAAAATCGAAATTTGGCGGAATCCTTCGTTCACGAGTTTCGTAGAGGAATATTCTTATCAAATCTTTTCTATTTTTTTTATCATGAGTTATTTCGAGTGGAGATAAAAAAGTTTTTCTAGGAAAACGGCCATATTTCATCGCATGATAATGATATCCTCACTGGAAAATTCATAGGAGTACCTCAAAATAAATGCTAATCGAGACCTCAAAGTATATTTCGGTAGAATGTTGTTAACATATTTTTAAAAAATCGTGAAAATCCCTTAATTTTTCCTAGCACAAGTATGTGCAACTCTTTTAATTCAACACGTAAAATCTTCGGGATTTTCATAACGAAACTTTTCCAATGATGAGATATATGCCAATGAGAAACGGCACAGGTGAGCCTTGTTAAAAGTTGAAACAATCATTTCAGCGCCTTAAGAGGATGTGTTGCGTATACAGAATATTATTCTTGATAATTGTTGTTCATAGCAAGTTAAACGTCGTTGAATTTTTTCAGATTCTCATTGGATCACGAGTGCGCAAAGTGCCAGTTTGAGCACGCGCAGCGTGCGCAAAGTGGCACTTTGCGCACGGAGTGCAATAAAGAATAGTAAATGCTTTCAAGCCGATAAAATGGTTTGATAAAGCCTAAATATTTCAATGCAGCCACAACACATTTAGTCGGTAGTCCGTATAGTAACTACCACGATCTCGGCACTTCGCCCGAGATCCGTAAGGTGGCGACGATCGGTGCGCGCTCTCGCGCCAGCGAGACAGCCACCGAGCGCCGATAAGTACCAGTGCATTACCAACATCGGAGTCCTCGATCATTTTGTTAATAACATTTTGGAATTATTATTATGCAAAATTAATCTGTCGAGTACCTTTAATATGCATGAATTGTCTCAGATTTTTATGCAATCGAGAAGTGTTCTCAAACTTATGTGCAATGAGCGCTAAGCGACCAAACTCTTCTGCGTTTTTCAAACCGTTTTTCTGAGACTTGTCATATTTGAAGTCCGTGTACACGATAACTCGAAATCTACTGGACGAATCGCTTTGAAATTTTGCACAGTACTTCTTCATATAATTCACCAGGTATTGTCGAGAACTTTTTTTTTTTTTTTTCTAATAATTACTAATTTTTCAACAACAAATTAGCCAATTTTTTTTAGCGAAAATCGGGTTTTTGGCTCCCAAGTGCTACGAAAAATAAAAAAATAAAAAAAAAAAAAATCCTCCCATCATTACCTCGAGAAATATCTCCTTTGACAAATGCATTTTGAGTTTTTTGTTTTAGATGATTCTGTTGCGAGTTATGGTGCACACCGCAAACCAACTTTTTTTCGAGGCGCCTCCGGGGCTTAATTTTCACTCGTTCAATTTTGAATATTTTGCAATGCAAATTTAGGAGAATATTGTTCAAATGTTACTTTATTATATGTGAATTTTTCAATAAACGAACACTATCCGTTACGCCAAAAAAAAAATCTTAAAGACATGCCTTTTTTTTGCCGAATTAACTTTACCCCGCCCTTCATTCACGCCAATTTTTTTTCACCATCACCAAACCTTTTTCTCTCTGTCCAAAAATTGCAATCAATTACAATTTTTAGCTCGGAATGTACAGGCAATCCTTAAGGGTTTCTCGAAAAATTCAATGCCGTACACCTTCTTCCTCATTGGAGCCATTAAGGTATTAATACGATCGTATTAAATTGATTGAGACTGTACACGTTTGAATCTCAATTCTTCGCGAGTTACAGAAGCCTCGAGATGAGAAAAACGAAGAGAAGGAAAAATGTTGAAGATTGGAACAAGGTATAAATGGCGCGCACAGTAGTGTATAATACCTACCACATCGTCGCGGAGAAAGCAAGGGGTTGTATCTTATAGTGTACATAAACTCTACCGGCATATTATACCAGAGAATAAACCACGAAGCTACAAAAAGAGAGAGAGAGAGAGAGAGAGAGAGAGAGAGAGAGAGAGAGAGAGAGAGAGAGAGAGAGAGAGAGAGAGAGAGAGAGAGAGAGAGAGAGAGAGAGAGAGAGAGAGAGAGAGAGAGAGAGAGAGAGAGAGAGAGAGAGAGAGAGAGAGAGAGAGAGAGAGAGAGAGAGAGAGAGAGAGAGAGAGAGAGAGAGAGAGAGGGAGAGAGAGAGAGAGAGAGATGAAAAAAAAATGGCGAGCAAATATGGGCACGGTTGTTTCTATGTGCGCTTCCCATTAACAGCACCCACGCATGATCTTGCCGCTGCTGCCACTGATGCTGAATGCTATACAGCACAAGCACGAACAAACGAACGTGAAAAACCATAAGGAACGCGCAAAGATCGCGAAAGACATATTCACATGTGTGTCCACCCGCGTGATGAGATGTACGAGACGCGAAATAATCGTACGCAGGATTGCTCGATGCTTCCATGCAACTCAAAATTTATTCCAAGACCCAGGATGACAATTTTGACCCGAAAAAATGCATTCGGACTTTCGACATGAATTCGACGGATATGCAAAAAGTATGGCGATAATCTATGTACAAATCTTGCGGGTATGACTTCCCTCGAGGCATGACTTCCTGAGAGGCCTGACTCTGCGGTGTCGAACACAATCCGTGCTCCCACTTCGGCTAGATAAGCATACTATTTGCATATTCCGTATGCGAGAGAGCGCACGCCGTATGCGACATCTCATGGCGAGTCTCGGAACTAACTCCCCGTGAAGTTCGATTAGGCCCTCAAAGGGTTGCCTCGTCAGTGGCATGTTTGAAATAATTAGGGCTCCGATACATTCACCCTATTTGGGCCCGATTTGGTTCTGTTGTAATTATACCGACTTCTTTAAATAGGGGTTGCCCGATCGAAGCCCGACAAGGTCCAGAAAGGGTTGCCTTAGGTCAGCCATATTGTAAGTAAGCCTGGCAACCCTGGCATTGCCCTGTCACGGCCCAGCCTGGCGGTGTTATGGCAATTCATGACAGGGCATCCAGATTTAAGCCCGACAAGGTCCTCAACGGGTTGCCTTGAGTCAGCCATATTGTAAGTAAGCCTGGAAACCTTGGCAGTGCCATGTCGGGGCCCAATCTGGCGGTGTTATGGCAATTCATGACAGGGCATCCACGTTCAAGCCCGACAAGGTCCTCAACGGGTTGCCTTAGGTCAGCCATATTGTAAGTAAGCCTGGCAACCCTGGCATTGTTCTGTCACGGCCCAACCTGGCGGTGTTATGGCAATTCATGACAGGGCATCCAGATTTAAGCCCGACAACGTCCTCAATGGGTTGCCTTGAGTTAGCCATATTGTAAGTAAGCCTGGAAACCTTGGCACTGCCATGTCACGGCCCAACCTCGCGGTGTTATGGCAATTCATGACAGGGCATCCACGCTTAAGCCCGACAAGGTCCTCAACGGGTTGCCTTGAGTTAGCCATATTGTAAGTAAGCCTGGAAACCTTGGCACTGCCATGTCGGGGCCCAGCCTGGCGGTGTTATGACAGTTCATGACAGGACATCCACGTTTAAGCCCGACAAGGTCCTCAACGGGTTGCCTTGGGTCAGCCATATTGTAAATAGGCCTGGCAACCTTGGCACTGCCCCGTCGGGGCCCAACCTGGCGGTGTAAGGGCAATTTCTGACAGGGCATCCACGTCCAAGCCCGACGAGGTCCCGACTTAGGTCAGGGCTTCCCTAGAATTTTCACGCACGGGATTTTGGCATCTCGATAAACAATTATCAATTCCGTCCCAATAGCAAAGCCTTAGGATTCGGGAACGAAAGTGATCACAAAACGACGCGAGAGAGAGAGAGTGAGAAGGAGATACTTCAATCTTGAAGTGTTTCTCTCGTCTCTCGAGTACTCGGTCTGCCCATAAAGCGCCAAGTATTTCGTCTCTGAGCTTGTGCACACTTGTGAGAAACGTGTTGCCACTTTGGTTTGCGTGAAGAGACGTCCCGACGGCGTCCGATGAGCAAAAATCAATCGTGTTTGCCGGAGAATAATCGTAAATTTAGGTCAACGGACAGGCTGACGTTTGGGGCCCACCAAACAAAAATGGGGAACTGGCTCGTGCGCCTCCTTTGCCACACTCTCTGGTCAGTTGTCCGTCCAAAAGTCCACGGCATAACGCCGTTGGTCTTTCTGGACGGAGCATAAAAATGTCAGCGACGGCCACCGCACAGCGTCTTTTCTCCTTTTTCTTTCGCTTCTTATATGGTTATGGTCGTATAACGAGATAGAGGGAGACAGAAAATGGGAGACAGGTTCCCCTCGGGAAAGGCCAGAGACAGAGGAACCGACGATGGTGAAAAAAAAGCTCGCGAAAATCCAATGTTCGCTCGCGCCTCAGAGTAACGTGAAAGGAAGAATAACGGAAGATATACGATCGCTGAGGGTTTCGCGAAAGGTATAGAAATGAGTTGGAGAAGGGAAATATGCAGAAGAAGACATTCCTCGAGCTCGTAGTATCGCGAAATTCCAACGATCTTTCCACGAAGCTCTATTCGCGACAGTGAGGCGTCTTATTCGTCGCATTGTCACGTGACAGCTTGTTGTCCCTTCTCAGGATCTTTGGTGTCCTTGCCTTTAACGCCTTAGTCCTTCAGATTTTACGAGATTCTTCCTCTTGTGAGAATTATCGACGTTTGATCTACCTGGATTCACTTGACCAGCTGGAACTTCCAGAAAAACTATTTTTTTTGAGCGAATGTCTTTGGTCAAGTAACTTGGTTATGGATTTTTTTGGAATAATCAGAAGCAGTCAGAACAGTTTTGAAAATCATCAAGAGTGAAAGACATAGTTGATAATTGATTTCTATAACAAAGTTGATCAATTCTGAGGGAATTCTGGGTTTCTGAAATTGGAAGTTTGGCTTCGTGTTTGCCTTTTAAGATTCCTGCAGTTTTAGGGTCTTTTGGTTTACGATCGCTGCCCTTTACTTCAGATTCTATGAGATCCTGCCTTTCGTGAGAATCATCGACGGAGTTTGATCCACTTGGATCTACTTGACTAGCTGGAACTTCCAGAAAAACTATTTTTTGTTGTTGAGCGAATGTCTTTGGTCAGGTAACTTGGTTATGGATTCTTTTGGAATAATCAGAAGCAGTCAGAACAGTTTTGAAAATCATCAAGAGTCAAAGGCATAGTTGACCATTGATGTGTATAACAAAGTTAATTAATTCTGAGGGAGTTCTGGGTTTCTGAAATTGGAAGTTTAGCTTCGTGTTTGCATTTTAAGATTCCCGCAGTTTTGGGGTCTTTTGGTTTAGGATCGCTGCCCGTTACTTCAAATTCTATGATTCTACGTCAGCCATTGAACTTGGACGCGGCTCGCATGAAATCATCCAACACTCAACTCCGTCGTGAAAAGTTAATTTTTCAATGAATGCCCGTGACTGTCGTCGTCTCAAGTGGTCCATCGACGTTTATCCCCGGTTTCGCGGCTTTCAATGAAATACGTTGTATCATTGAGGACCAAGATCCGTGTGTCTCGGCCACGTTCTTGTCGCTCGTCATGTCCGTAATCGAGACACTCCTAGATTCGTCATCGTGGTCTCTCGTGCCACGAGAGTCTCTATCCGAAGAATACCGGTTCCCTATTTATACGTCCAGGCACTCACACGAAACTACTTTGGGATTCGCCAACCTTACGGATGCTTCGATTAAGATATGCCTCATGATACGTCAAGCACAACCCTTGATTGCCAGATTCTTTTGTGCTAAACTGTCGGCGTCTCTCGCAGTTTAGCTGCGTCAGACTTGCAAATCCCCCGGAATCCCATTGGCATATTAATTCAATCGATTGATCAGATATGTTTAAAAAAAGTTTAAAAAAAGTATCGATGTACTCAGATTGATTCAGTAATTCAATGTAATTAATATACACGTACTGCAAGTACTTTAAGCACTTCAAGTAAGAGTATTGAAGTATTTCAAGCGAAACTATGGAATGATGCAATCAGAAGTACTTCGAGTATAAATAACAAGGACTTCAAGCATAAAAACTAAACACTCCAAGTACTAGTAATAAGTAATTACGTCAAGTAAAAGTATAGAGTGCTTGAATTACAAGTAAAAGTACTAAGTACTTCAATTGGGAGTTGAATTACTAAGGACTTCAATTACATGTGAAAGTACCAATTACTTCAATTACAAGTAAAAATATCAAGCTCTTCAATTACAAGTTGAAGTACTAAATATTTCGATTAAAAGTAAAAGAGCTAAGTACTTCAATAAAAAATTGAAGTCCAAGGTACTTTGATTATGAGTTGAAATACTAACTACTTCAATTACAAGTAAAAGTACTGAGAACTTGCATCACCAGTTGAAGTATTGAGTACTTTTAATGCAAATTAAAGTACCAAGTAATTCAATTAGCAGTACAACTACCAAGTACTTTAATTAGAAGTAACTGTAGTTATTAATTTAATAGCGAGTAAAAGCCTACTAAGTATTTTAAGAAGTTCAATTGGAAGTTGAATTACTAGGGATTTCAATTACATGTACAAGTATCAATTACTTCAATTGCAAGTAAAAGTACCAAGCACTTAAATTACAAGTAGAAGTACTAAGTACTTCAATTACAAATAGAAGTACTAAGTACGTCAATTACAAGTTAAAATACTAAGTAATTAATTTGAAAGTAAAATGACGAAGTACTTCAATAAAAATTTGAAGTATTAAACACTTCAATTCGAAGTAAAATTATCAAATACGTCAATTACAAATCGAAGTATTGAATACTTCAATAACGAACAAAAGTATTAAGTAATTCAATAGCAAGTAGAAGTACTAAGTACTTTAATTGTAAGTTGAAGTACTAAGTACTTTAATTGTAAGTTGAAGTACTAAGTACTTTAATTAAGAGTTGAAGTACTAAGTACTTTAATTAAGAGTTGAAGTACTAAGTACTTTAATTAAGAGTTGAAGTACTAAGTACTTTAATTATGAGTTTAAATATCAAGTATTTCGATGAAAAGTTGAAGTACAAAGTACTTCAATTCGAAGTAAAAGTACCAAGTATTTTGATTAGAAGTAACAGTAGTAATTAACTCAATAACAAGTGAAAGTACTAAGGACTTCAATTACTAAAAGTACTACTCAGCTCTGGTTTTCATAATCCTATTTTAGGTAGAGACAATTATAGTTACTGGAAACATAACCAGGACAGACATTCGGTAGAGATGCGCCAATAGAACCATCTCATACCAGAGAGTAATCTGTCTGAACATTTTTCTTACTCATCAATGCTTCACGACAGAAACGCTCTCACAGTCGTCGACACAATATCATCGTAGAATCGTTTTTCGGTAGAGTTGCCTCTGAGAACTTTCCTTTTTTCAGAAGAGTCATTTTTGGACTTGGAAGAATTTTTTTTTGATTTTCCAATATTCACGGAGTAATTGCTTTGCACCAGACTTCCATTGTCCTCCCATTCCATTCTTATTTCGAAAGAGTTTTTCGGTAGAGTCGGTATGAGTAATAATCGGTAGAGATGCAAGCGCGCGTCCATCGTACCAACGCAGAGAGACGTATCTTTGCGTATTTTGAAGATTTCATTGATTCGCCGTCGGATAACCCCGAGGGGTTATTTACTACCTTATGCGGTGTACAAGTGATTCCAGAATGAAGTCGATTTCACATGATTTCAATGATTTTGTGAAGTCGATTTCACATGATTTCACTGATTTCATGAATTCTTTGTGTGATTTCAAAAGTCATGTGATTTCAAGTGATTTCAAATTATTTCAAGTGATTTCAAACGATTTCAAATGACTTCAAATAACTGCAAATGACTTCAAATGACTTCAAATAGCTTCAAATGGCTTCAAATGGCTTCAAATGGCTTCAAATGACTTTAAATGACTTCGAATGTCTTCAAATGACTCCAAATGTCTTCAAATGACTCCAAATGTCTTCAAATGACTTCGAATGACTTCAAATGACTTCAAATGACTTCAAATGTCTTTAAATGACTTTAAATGACTTCAAATGACTTCAAATGAGTTCAAATGACTTCAAATGACTTCAAATGACTTCAAATGACTTCAAGTGATTGCAAGTGATTTCAAGTGAGTTTACCCCACGGAAATTTATATATTTTTTATTTACGCTAAATATATGTGGATATATTTCGAATATATGTACATATATTTTTAATCCATACATATATGTTGCATATATATTAGCATATATTCTTAATATATGCTGATGTATATGCAACATACATGAGAGATAGGTGTGATTCACATATATATCTCTCATATATTCTGCATATATTCTTAATATATGCTGATATATTTGCAACATATATGAGAGATAGGTGTGAATCACATGTATCTCCTATATATTCTACATATATTCTTAATATATGCTACCATATATGCAACATATATGGTAGCATAACTAACTAACTAACATAATATTTATTTAATTATTTAAGTTTATTGTATTCACACTTTTCATTATTATTTACATCATAATGTTTATCCCGCGAGAACAAGCGATCGGGCGCCTGCCACATGTTCGTAACGTATAGGCTGCGTCGCGATAGTTTCCAGACTCGCCGCGAGATGTCGTCGAGCGGCAACCGCCGAACCCCCATACGGAGGATGCGACGAGTATGCTTATAAAGGCGGGCGTGAGAACGGAATATTAACAGAAGTCCGGCGTAAATGATGCCATATAAGGAGTTCTTGCCGGCTTCTCATGAACTCGTACTTTTGTATTTGATTCTCCTAGAGAATTTCCGATTTTTCAGAAATTTCTAACACGGGTATCGCATATTCAACCCATATTCGGGATGTGTGCAGCCCACTTTTCAACTATATTTGGAATACATGCAACATATATTTAATCTATATTTCAGATGTATGCACCATATATATAAAATATATATATTGTATGTATGTGTCGTACATTTTACATATATCTAAAATATATTTTATAGATATCTAAAATATATTTTAAATACATTTAAGATATACGTACATATGCGAAAAGCGGCAAAATCTGTCCAAATAAATATATTACACATCTATAAAAATAGTATTTTGTGCATCTAGGGTCAGAGATAAGTCTTTTTGTCGAGCGTGAAGTTTGCCGCAACGAGCGAAGCGAGGGCCGCAACCACGCGAGACAAAAGTCGAATCTCTGGCCCGCGTTGCACACGATCTTTTTTTTCCCCATGGGAGATTTGAGTGTCTTTTCAGTATATGCGTGGATAGCCAAAAAGGGGCTCTTTTTCGACAGCTAAGAGTGAAAACAGGCTGTCAGAAAAGAGTCACTTTTCGGCTGTCTACGCATATGGTGAAAAGCACGAAAATCTTGCATGGGTGAAAAAAAAAAGTTTTAAATACATTCATTTATATACGGTAATTATATTTTGGAATATTTCGTACGCAATTTTGCATATATTTTAAGTATATAAATTTCCGTGTGGGTTAGTGATTTTAAGTGACTTTTCCGTAGTAAAAAACTCCATTCGTCGCCATTGAAAAATCCCCATTCATTCCCCATTGCCAAAATAACCAACGGAGATGAATGCCGAATTGCCTAAGGGGATTTTCGCCATTGAATTCCTCATTTCAAATCGAATGAGGATTTTCCAATGAGGATTGACTTCCCCATTTGAAACGGAATGGGGATTATCCTATGGGGATTCAATGAAGAAAATCCCCATAGGCAATTCGGCATTCATCTCCATTAGTTTTTGTAGGCAATGGGGAATGAATGACGATAATCAATGGAGATTCTTTCATATAGTAAAAAACTCCATTCGTCACCATTGAAAAATTGCCATTCATTCCCCATTGCCAAAATAACCAATGGAGATGAATGCCCAATTGCCCAAGGACATTTTCGCCATTGAATTCCCCATTTGAAATCGAATAGGGATTTTCCAATGAGGATTGACTTCCCCATTCCAAACGGAATAGGGATTATCCCCATGGGCATCAGTCGGCAAGAACTCCTTGCATGGATTTTCTGGACACCGACTTCTGCTAATATTCCGTGCTCACACTCGTCTAGATAAGCATACTCTTCGCATAATCCGTATGGGAGTTCAGCGGGTTGCCGTCCTGCGACATCTCGCGCCAAGTCTCGGAACTAACGCGACGCGGTTTCCAATGGACATTTTTGGGTAATGCTGATCATTCAGTGCATCCGCATTTACTTCCCAATGGACATCATTGGGTAAAGCTGATCATTTCGTTCATCAGCATTTGCCTTCCAACGGACGCCATTGGGCAATGCTGATGGCTCGCTCCATCAGCATTTGCTTTTCAATGGGCATCATTGAGTAATGGTGATCATTCGGTTCATCCGCATTTGCTGTCCAATGGACGTTATTGGGCAATGGTGACTTTTCAATGGATATCCATTCACTGATCAATGGTCGTCCCTATACGCCATTGACAAATGCGGAAATCTCAATGGGTCCCCATTCATTGTCCAATGGAGTCGTATGATGACCATTGGTTACCATTGGCGATTCAATGGAGTTTTTTACTACGGGTTAAGTGTTTTTAAGCGATTTTAAGTGATTTCACATAAACTTCACATCGATTTCAAGTAATTTCAAGTGATTTTATATTGATTGCAATCATCTCGGGGCCATGTCATCCGGTATAGACGAGATAAAAAGCGTGACAGCTCGTCTTTATGTTCTCGCACGATCTTCGTTAGGCTCTGGCGCGTTTTGCACATCGTGGACGATATCTCGAATGTCCTTAAGGGAGGTGAAAAAAGGGCGACAGTCGGCCAGTGATATCCGCACGAATGGGACCGTGAATAAAATACGCGAGCGCGTGGAAATGGGCCTTGTTTTCTTTTTTCTTCATCGCATTGGCATTTACCAACGTTGATACTGTCGGGCTTACCTCGCTAATTGGCTAAACAGTATACAGGCACCGATTTATAGAGCGATTTACATCGGTCGTAAGGAATTTGTAGTATCGCGATTTGTTACACCTGCCATTAAGGGGGATCATTATACTTTTGACCGGAATACACACATCGTTGATGGTTTTTCTCTCTCTTTGACTTTTTTTTTGCTCTATCACAACTCGACGACGTTTGTCCATCGAACTAGTATTAATTCAAGATTCACGCATCTTTGTAAACTTACATTAAGGTCGTATGAATATTCAGTGTAAGCGTCAGGAAAGTCTTGGACAAGAAAGAATATAGAAAAAATAACACATTCCATAATTTTCTTTAACGATTTCCTTCTATTGTTCTTTAAGGTCTTAAGGTGACTTAAGGGCTTAAGGATGTATTGCCGGTACAGTCCCAGTCAAAAATTCTACTTTATTGAAATTTTCGTACTTCCTGACACGAAAAAAATCTGAAAAAATTCAGCAACATTTGGTTTGCCATAAACAACAATTATCAATAATAATATTGCTCAAAAGATATTCATAAATTGTTTAAACAAATAATTATTCAACCATTTTTCGGTAAGTTCTTATTTCTATTGAACAAATCGAATGCGTTGAATTTTCTGAACGCATATGAATTTTTTCAGATTTTTTGCTCTATTTTGAAATTTCCGTTTTGAAATTTTTCGAATGCCTGCATTTAAGGGCTCAGAACATATTTCAGAATTTCTGATACCCTTCTTAAGGGTCTTAAGGGGCTTTATTTTTATCAAAATTAATTTTCGAAAATTTTCGACTTCAAAAAATTAAGTAATGAGGGAACAACAATTCAAGGGTGGAGAAAGTTTTATGACTGTTTTTTTTTAGTGATTTTACGTGATTTTTTTTTATAAAGCAGAAATGTACATACTTCATTGAAACTTTGAGAATATTTTTTACATATATTCCAATAAATATTGTGATTTTTTGAAGTATATTTCCTCAGAAAATCAGTTTTGATCTAAAATTAACTTTTATCCAAAATCGAGTTTTTATGTTATCTGAAGTCAATATGGTTTCGTTAAAAATAATTGGAAAAATTTGGAATTCGTATAAATATTTTCAAAAAAATCAACTTCCAGTGTTTTCCATTAGAAGGAATGCATGAAATCTTTCTTTTGGTCTAAAATATTGCCTGGATCCTTGGTCGATATTTTCCCACTCCTTGGCCGCTTAATGAAAGTATATGGGGTATTCCATGTCAAATCGACCACTTTTAAACTCAACCCCTTTCGATTTGGCTGAAATTTAGTTTTCCTTTTCTACCCAATTAAAAATATTTTTCAGGAAATTTTCAAATTTTGTTATCCAACTCAAAACTTTTGGGTTAGATGAAAACGAAATCGAAAATTAAAAAAAACGTCTTAATTAGTCAATTTTTGAAGAAGTTATAGTCATTTAAAAAAAAAGCTTTTTCTTTTGGGTTGGATAACAAAGGTAAAAAATTTACTGAAAAATGTTTTTAATTGGGTTGAAAAGGAAAACAAAATTTCAGCCAAATCGAAAGGGGTTGGGTTCAAAAGTGGTCGATTTGACATGGATTGCCCCATATACAGCGAAAAACCGGCATAGTAATCGTTGGATAATGACTTCACGGATAATTAATACACCCTCGTCTCGAGGCGTCGTTGGGCGTCTCGTCGATGCGGCATTCTCATCCAGGAAGCTCGTTTTTGATGCAATATATATATATATAGGACGTTCGATGAGAGCTATTAATTAATTTTGCAACTACATCACGCTAGATGCGTTGAAAAATAGTACATTACGATACGAGTGCGTTGAAACTTTTTCTGACGAGTGTGAGTTTCAATCACACGAGTTAGAAAAATGTTTCTCGCACGAGTATCGTACAAAATTTTATTGCACGAGTGCGGAGACTGCCATTTTACGCACGGAGTGCAATAATAGTACATTACGATACGAGTGCGATGGAACTTTTTCTCGACGAGTGTGAGTTTGCAGCATGAGCCGAAGGCGAATGCTACAATCACACGAGTTGAGAAAAAGTTTCTCGCACGAGTATCGTATAAAATTTTATCGCACAAGTGCGTAAAGTGCCCGCTTCTCGCACGCGCAGCGAAGCGAAGTGTGCGAGAAGTGGTCACTTTACGCACGGAGTGCAATAAAAAATATTATAAAATAATATTCCAATGATTCCCTCGTCAATCAAGAGGCATTAGAATGTGGATTTGATGCATTTGAACAAGAAAAATCTGAAATGTGAAATTTGCAAAAAAAAAGAAAAAAAGAAAAGTAAGAATGGTCAACTCTCTTTCCCGTTGAGAAAAAAATTAATTTTCCCAACTACTTTTTTTTTTTAATTTCACGTAATTTTTTTTCAATTCTCTAAGGGAAGGGGGATATTATTGAATTTATTCAATTAAATATTGATATTTTATTTTCAATAAATATAGATATTTACTTTTGATTAAATTTTGAATTAATTAATAATTAATCCAAAAAGTCCGTCGGTTCAAATTGACCCAGTGCGACCAACGTGGAATTATTATGAGGTGTGACCAGCGAGGGTTAATTAATTTAACTGAATATTTGATTTGAATTGAATGTCAATATTTACTTTTGAGTAAATAAAGCAAATATTAAAATATGAAACCCCATTGATTTTAGTCGATAATTTCCATATTTTCTGAGGAAATAACTGAAAAAAATTACAAAATTTACTTGAATATATGTAGAAAATGTACCCAAAGTTTCAGTGAAGAATATACATTCCTTCTTAGTCAAAAAAATTCCTGAATATCACTAAAAAAAAAACGATGTAAATATTAAAGTATAAAACCCCATTGATTTTAGTCGATAATTTCCATATTTTCTGGGGAAATAATTCAAAAAAATTACAATATTTACTTGAATATATGTAGAAAGTGTACCCGAAGTTTCAATGAAAAATATACATTCCTTCTTTGTAAAAAAAAAATCCTGAAAATCACTTTTAAAAAAACGATGTAAATATTAAAATATGAAACCCCATTGATTTTAGTCGATAATTTCCATATTTCCTGAGGAAATAATTCAAAAAAATTACAGCATTTACTTAAATATATGTAGAAAATGTACGCAAAGTTTCAATGAAGAATATACATTCCTTCTATGTCAAAAAAATTCCAAAAAATCACTAAAAAAAAAAAAACGTCGTCCTAAACCTATCTCCCCCCTTAAAGAAGGCAAAGACTAACGTCATGAATACATCTCCGGTCAAACGTGAGTCGAGTGATCCCGAACGATTGAGAAAGTCCTGGTTCATCCTGTGCGACGCTTCGGGCGATTTTATCGCTCTTTTTTCCCCTTTCCCTCTTTCTTTTCTTTCGTGTTCTCTTCGGGATGTCCCGTGTGAGATCCCACGCGGAAGTGACTGTTCGTAATGCCAGCAACGGCTTGCTTCAAGATTGAACGTGTATATTGCAAATCGTGTGGTAAACGATCGAGGTAAAAAGGATCTTGTACGTCGCTGATAATCCTCAATCTGCGTACGCCCATTCTGTTTAAACGAGAGATCGCTCGAGGTAATCTTTGCGGTACAGTCAAGTTAATTGAGTTCAATACGACCTAAAAAAAACTTGGTGAATAAATTCAATTATTATTCAATCATTTCAATTATTCAATTATTTCAATTATTTCAATTATTCAATTATTTCAATTATTCAATTATTTCAATTATTCAATTATTTCAATTATTCAATTATTTCAATTATTTCAATTATTTCAATTATTTCAATTATTCAATTATTTCAATTATTCAATTATTTCAATTATTCAATTATTTCAATTATTAATTATTTATTATACATAAAAATAATGGGTAAGGGGTATTCCGTTGTTCATTGATAAAATAATAGACCACCAATAAAATTGAATTGCTCATTAATCAAGAGTTGGAGAATTGAATTAATGGTCCTGTCTACCAATGAAATAATGAATAATTGATCCAATTTAGTTGTCCACATTGAAATAATTGATTATGGATAAAAATCTTATTAGCGAAAAAATGGGTATTAAATAAAATACATTGCCCATTCGTGAAATAATGAGGAATAGATTACGAACGGTTTCCTAATAATAGAATGATGGATAATTGAATCGAATTGTACAATTGATTGTCAACATAATTCCCAGTGAATTGAATCCGCTGTTCATTAATAAAATAATGGACGGCAGAAAAAATTTTCATACGGATTTTCAAACTCATGAATAATCGATAACATTCCATTATTCATTATCAAAATATTGGATAATGGATAAAATCCTTGTTAGTAAAAAAATGGATATTCAATATAATATATTGTTTGTTTGTAAGTAATGAGAACTGAATTACGCGCAATTTCGAAATACTGGAATAATAAATAATTGTGTCGAATTCCATAATTGATTGTCGAAATAATAACTGATGAATTGAATGCACTGTCCATTATCGAAATAATGAATAATCCATTGAATTTCATTACCTATTAACTACTAAAATCATATTAATGGACGGCAAAAAAAGTCACCATCGATTACTGAAATAATGCACAATTGATAAATTTCAATTATCGATGAGAAAAAAGATTACATACCAATTTTTTAAATCATGAATAATTGATAACATTCCATTATCCATTATCAGAATATTGCATAATGGATCATATTCCATTTTTCATTGATAAAATTCGAAGGCTTATTAACGAAATGAACAAGAATTGAAAAAATGGCTCTGTCTATCAATAAAATAATAAATAATCAATAACGTTCCATTATTTATTACAAAGATAATGGCCAGGAGATAATAGATTATCATTCGCTAGCAAAATAATAAGTTATTAATAGAATCCTATCGTCCACAATTGAAATAATTGATAATGGATATTACCAAAATAATGAATAATACATTGAATTCAATTACCTATATTTCTAAAGCTATATAGTGCATAAAAATTCTTTCGCTATTAATAAAATAATTAATAGCAGCTATTAGTTATATATTATTATTCATTACTCAAATAATTGAAAAAATTCCATTATCGATTATCAGAATCATTTCTAATAGATTTCATTAATATATTACTAAGAAAATGGAATAAAAAAATTATTATTACTATAAAAATAGTATAAAAATAAAATTAGTATAAAAAATGTTATTTAATAAATTTGCTTAACAAGTTCAATAAAAACCATCTTTTCTTACTGTTTTCATAGATATTATTGTTAAATATTTATAATAATCAATTAATTAATAATAATTAAATAGAAAACATAATTTCCACAAAACATTACTTTAAAAATAAAAAAATGTTTGAGATTGTCAAAAATTGATTTTTTTTAAGGATGTTCCTCTGTTAGTTTGCGGGACGAGTCGTCCGAGGGGGGTCCCTATGCTTATACACGAGCCGCGCTCAGCAGAGCCAACTTCAAAACCTCTATTCATGAGCGATTCAAAAAGGCGTTTTCTGCCCGTACAATGAATTTAGAATGTTCACCTTTCCACATATAGTTTAATTAAGTATATCCAAACTCATTGCATTCGCCATAAAAATTAATATTAATATTATTCATCATTGATTTTTGTCAGTGAGATTTGGCAACCTTGTTTTTTTGTCGAAGTTTGCACGACTGACGCGCATGCGCTGTGTAATATTCGAGGTTGTGTGTTCCGCGATCTGTGATACCCTAACTTATAAAAACGGACCTGTCAATGTACAAACTTTTATTTGTAAAATACACTCATAATGAGTAGTCGCGGAAAAAAAATTCGATGGGAGCGTAAAGTCGTGACGGAACGAGTTTACTTACAGAGATTAACGCAATCAAGGAAAAAAAATTCTACAGTTAACGCGTGTGATAACGAATTATTTTTCCTTCCTCACGAGAAAAATAATTCCTCATGAATGATTTTTAATTTAAAATAGTTGTATTTTTTTTTTACGTACAGTTTTGTGTTCTTTTCTTTCGATTCTGTTCTTTTATAGCTGTAGGAATCTATGTTTTAATGAAAAAGCAAGTTTTTCCCATCATAAACACTGTTTCCCGTGCTCATTCATTTAAAAATCCCGCGTTAGCCCGTTGCGCATGCGCATGCGAGTTCAGGCCATAGCCCGGGCCCAATGCGCAGTGCTGTCGCGCCGCGCTTGCTTTTTACCTATTTTCAGGATCTTTTTATACGTTTGAATTAATTACTCAGCAAAGAATCTCCTAATGCAGGAAAACTTTTGCACACGGTTTTTTTACATATAGAACTGGATCATACATTTTTTTCAAACCGTTGGCATTTCAGGTTCGTGAACAACAGAACGAATAGTGCCGGTTTTTCATGTATGGCCATAAGAGCGCATGTTAAATCACGTTTTTTAAAAATATTTAATATCTCCACAACGAGGCTCCTAATTTCGTTGAAACTTTGCACACACTTTTGGGGGATAAATATTAATAGGCTGTAAACATTTCAAGTCGATGGAGTTATTTCGAGACAACACCCGTAGTAAAAAACTCCATTCGTCGCCATTGAAAAATCCCCATTCATTCCCCATTGCCAAAATAACCAACGGAGATAAATGCCGAATTGCCTAAGGGGATTTTCGCCATTGAATTCCCCATTTGAAATAGAATGAGGATTTTCCAATGAGGATTGACTTCCCCATTTGAAACGGAATGGGGATTATCCTATGGGGATTCAACGAAGAAAATCCCCATAGGCAATTCGGCATTCATCTCGATTGGTTTTTGTAGGCAATGGGGAATGAATGGCGATAATCAATGGAGATTATTTCATATAGTAAAAAACGCCATTAGTCACCATTGAGAAATCGCCATTCATTCCCCATTGCCAAAATAACCAATGGAGATGAATGCCCAATTGCCCAAGGACATTTTCGCCATTGAATTCCCCATTTGAAATCGAATAGGGATTTTCTAATGAGGATTGACTTCCCCATTTCAAACGGAATAGAAATTATCCCATGGGCATCAGTCGGCAAGAACTCCTTGCATGGATTTTTTGGACACCGACTTCTGCTAATATTCCGTGCTCACACTCGTCTAGATAAGCATATTCTTCGCATAATCCGTATGGGAGTTCAGCGGGTTGCCGTCCTGCGACATCTCGCGCCAAGTTTCGGAACTAACGCGACGCGGTTTCCAATGGACATCTTTGGGTAATGCTGACCATTCAGTGCATCCGTATTTACTTCCCAATGGACATCATTGGGTAAAGCTGATCATTTCGTTCATCAGCATTTGCCTTCCAATGGACACCATTGGGCAATGCTGATGGCTCGGTCCATCAGCATTTGCTTTCCAATGGGCATCATTGAGTAATGGTGATCATTCGGTTCATCCGCATTTGCTGTCCAATGGACGTCATTGGGCAATGGTGACTTTTCAATGGATATCCATTCACTGATCAATGGTCGTTCCTATACGCCATTGAAAAATGCGGAAATCTCAATGGGTCCCCATTCATTGTCCAATGGAGTCGTATGAGGACCATTGGTTGCCATTGGCGATTCAAAGGAGTTTTTTACTACGGGCAGAGGAATATTCTTAAATTGCCGATTCAGCGTTAGTATCGCGTCTTTTGTTCGATCGTGACGAGGCAAAAAATACACGTTAGTCATTGGTCGATAATCCCGGATGATTATTTAGAAGCCTCTTTAGGATGAGAAGTAGACAATGGACGATTTCTTTGTGAGAGGAGAAAGAAAAAATAGATGAAATTTTTTAAGGTCCCCCCAACAGTCCCTTATCGGATCGTCGGTCGATAAATTAATAAACACCGTTTTGGCCCGCGGGGAGCTTGGAAAAAAAAGAAAGAGAAAGAGAGAGAGAGACAGATTACCCGGATGCGATATTAACGTTTATTAATATTATTTTTTCTTTATTAGCCGGAGCTTAAGGAGTCGCGCCCACCGAGGGCGGGCGGTAATCAGTGATCTGTAATTAGTCGAACATGCTGTCTGTTCGTGGCGATTTATACCCAATGCCCCCGAGGGCTCCAAATCACGCTTTTTTCCATCCCTCTCCGCTCTTTGCTCATCCCCATTGAAATGTCGAAAAATTGCCGATTTTTAACGATTTTTAACCGCCAAAAAGCGAATAATAATTATTGAAAAATAAAACAAGATTTTTGCAAAATTAAAAAAAAAAATTAACCACTCAATTTTTCAAAATGTCAAGTATATTTGGGGCATTCCATCCCAAATCGGACAGTATAAAAAACTTTTTTTTTTCTCTCAACTTTCTAATTTTTTTTAGTACCCTTTAAAAGACCCTTCCTGTTAAATTTTGAGATTTTTTTTTATTACCCGTTCAAAAGATATTAGATGAACCAAAAACCGCTCTTCCTTGGTATTTTGGTCATAACTTCTTTAATAATGGTCCAAATTGAAAGTTTTTTTTTTCAAATTTTTTGTTTTTTTATGGCCTTTTCATAAAAAAATACAGCACAAATATTCGACGCGTTTCTGAATGAGTTTTTTGAGTTTTAAACTTAAATCGCGTTAATTCGAATTATTAATCGTTTGTCAATAATTCGAATAATTTCCCGCTCAGAAAAAAATAATTTTTCCAAAAATTTTGCAAAGAATCTTGTAAAGAATCTTTCGAAGAATCTTGAAAAGAGTCAAGCATGGGATCCGGAACAAGCCTCTGTACAAGACTCTTGTAGTCCTTACAAGATTTTTGGAAAGACTATTTACATCGAGGTAAAAAATCTTGTAAAGAATCTTTCCAATAATCTTGTTCCGGATACAATCTTTACAAGATTCTTGTCAAGATTCTTTACAAGATTTTTTGTAAAGATTCTTCAATTCGTTACGGAAACGAATCAGGGTTGCGAAATTTTTAATGAAAAAGTAATGCATTAACCATTACTTTTTTAATGGCTAATGAAATTAATTTCCATTAACCATTTAAATTTAATGGTTAATGGAGATTATTTTCATTGACCATTAAAATTTAATGGTTAATGGAAATTATCTTCATTAACCACTAAAATGTGATGGATAATGGAAATTATTTTCAGTAGCCATTAAAATTTAATGGTTAATGGAGATTATTTTCATTGACCATTAAAATTTAATGGTTAATGGAAATTATTTTCATTAACCATTAAAATTTAATGGTTAATGGAAATGATTTTCATTAACCATTAAAATTTAATGGTTAATGGAAATTATTTTCATTAACCACTAAAATGTGATGGTTAATGGAAATTATTTTCATTAGCCATTAAAATTGAATGGTTAATGGAGATTATTTTCATTGACCATTAAAATTTAATGGTTAATGGAAATTATTTTCATTAACCATTAACATTTAATGGTTGATGGAAATTATTTTCATTAACCATTAAAATTTAATGGTTAATGGAAATTATTTTCATTAACCACTAAAATGTGATGGTTAATGGAAATTATTTTCATTAGCCATTAAAATTTAATGATTAATGGAGATTATTTTCATTGACCATTAAAATTTAATGGTTAATGCAGATTATTTTCATTAACCATTAAAATTTAATGGTTAATGGATATTATTTTCATTAACCATTAAAATTATTTCCATTAACCATTAAATGTTAATGGTTAATGTAAATGCAATTGCATTAAAATAGTAATGCATTATTTGCAACCCTGGCCATTACAATGTAGTGTGTAATAGAAAAAATTTCCATTACCCATTGCAATGTAATGTGTAATGGACAACGCTTTGATTGCAATTTTGGGAATCGAAAAATATAAATGAATAAATTATTGCAATTTTGCATTACATTTTATTGACTTAGGACTTAGATTTTCACCTTAAATTCTAAAAAGCATCTATATTATAATTCTAAAAATCTAAGTCCTAAGTCAATAAAATGTAATGCAAAACTGCAATAATTTATTCATCTATATTTTTCCTTCTCAAAATTGCAATCAAAGTTTTGTCCATTACACATTACACTGCAGTGGGTAATGGAAATTTTTTCTATTACACACTACATTGTAATTGGCAGGGTTGCAAATAATGCGTTACATTTTTGGAAGCAATTGCATTTTCATTAACCATTAACATTTAATGGTTAATGGCAATAATTTCTATTAACCATTCAATTTTAATGGTTAATGAAAATGATCTCCATTAACCATTAAATTTTAATGGTTAATGGCTAATGAAAATAATTTCCATTAACCATTAAATTTTAATGGTTAATGAAAACAATTTCCATTAACCATTAAATTTTAATGGTTAATGAAAATAATTTCCATTAACCATTAAATTTTAATGGTTAATGAAAATAATTTCCATTAACTATTAAATTTTTCATGGTTAATGAAAATAATTTCCATTAACCATTGAATTTTAATGGTCAATGAAAATAATTTCCATTAACTATTAAATTTTAATGGTTAATGAAAATAATTTCCATTAACCATTGAATTTTAATGGTCAATGAAAATAATTTCCATTAACTATTAAATTTTAATGGTTAATGAAAACAATTTCCATTAAACATTAAATTTTAATGGTTAATGAAAATAATCTCCATTAACCATTGAATTTTAATGGTTAATGAAAACAATTTTCATTTACTATTAAATTTTAATGGGTAATGAAAATAATTTCCATTAACCATTACATTTTAATGGTTAATGAAAATAATTTCTATCAACCATTAAATTTTAATGGTTAATGAAAATAATTTCCATCGACCATTAAATTTTAATGATTAGTGGAAATTATTTCCAATAACCATTAAACGTTAATGGTTAATGAAAATGCGAATGCACTAAAAAAAGTAATGCATTATTTGCAACCCTGAAACGAATCTTGGAAAGAATCTTGTAAAGTCTTGTTCCGGATCTCATGCTTGACTCTTTACAAGAATATTTGAAAGATTCTTTACAAGATTCTTCGAAAGATTCTTTTTTTCCACGCAAAAATCGTTCGGTTTCTTTGAACCCTCACCAAAAAATAAAAACTGACCAATTCGAGTCAATTTTCGAAAAAGAAGAAATTTGAGAAAATCGAAAAACTTCATTTAGGAAAAAGAAAGCAAATGAAGAATAAAGATGACCCTTATTGCCAAAATCCGTTTTAAGATGGCGTTAAATCATTCAAAGAATCTTGGAAAGATTCATTTACAGTATCTTGGAAAGAACAAAATTCTTTCCAGTATTTATCCAATTAATCTTTTTAAGATTCGTCCATTTAATCTTTCCACGATTCTTTGAATGAATCTTTCCAAGATTCTTTAAATGAATCTTTCCAAGATTCGTCCAATTAACCTTTCGTAGATTTAATGTCTTGTTAATACGGATTTTGGCAGTGAGGGTTATCTTTATTTTTGATTTGCTATCTTTTTCCTAAGTGAAGTTTTCCGATTTTCACAAATCTCTTCTTTTTCGAAAATTGACTCGAATTGGTCAGTTTTTAGTTTTTCGCGAGGTTTTGAGAAAACCACACGATTTTTGCGTAGAAAAAAGAATCTTTTCAAGATTCTTTACAAGATTTTTTATTTCGCCGTAAATAGTCTATCCAAGATTCTCTACAAGATTCTTTCCAGGATTCTCTTTCGTAATGAATTGAAGAATCTTTCAAAAAATCTTGAAGAGAATCTTGACAAGTCTTGTAAAGAATTTTTCGTAAAATCTTTCAAAGATTCGATCCTGAACAAGATTATTGAAAAGATTCTTTACAAGATTTTTATCTCGAAGTAAATAGTCTTTGCAAGAATCTTATAAGGAATCTTTCCAAGAATCTTTTCTGCAACGATTTGAAGAATCGTTCAAAAAATCTTGCAAAGAATCTTGACAAGAGTCTTGTAAAGAATCTTTCGTAGAATCTTGGAAAGATTGTATCCGAAACAAGATTATTAGAATGATTCTTTACAAGATTTTTTACCTCAATGTAAATAGTCTTTCCAAAAATCTTGTAAGGACTACAAGAATCTTGTACAGAATCTCGTTCTGGATCCCATGCTTGACTCTTTTCAAGATTCTTCGAAAGATTCTTTACAAGATTCTTTGCAAGATTCTGGGAAAGGTTATTTTTTTCTAAGCGAAAAATTATTCGAATTATTGACAAACAATTAATAATTCGAATTAATGTATTGAACTATCCGAATTATTTGAATTCATCATAATTTGAAGAAAAACAAAAATGTTCTGACCTAATTTTTTAGGGTGGCCCATCGTGCCCCACCCTCCCTTAGCAGTGAGGTTTAATTCGATTCCTCAAAGACGGTAATTGTGGATGAAACTTTGCTTATTATTTTTTTCTCATTTCCCACAAAATGGCATCGTGGGACCACACCGATCCTGGGAAGGGGAATTAGCATTCGCATAAATTGTACGCGCTCTGTGTCCTCGAAGCTTTTTGTCCGCATATGAGCGTTCGAGGGTTTGTGGCTTATCGTTAAAATGACTTATCGCTCTCGTGCTCAATGAGAAAGGTAAAGGGCCAAGAGGACTCTCTCTCGATTCCTCTTTCTCCCCCCCCCCTCTCTCTCTCTCTCTCTCTCTCTCTCTCTCTCTCTCTCTCTCTCTCTCTCTCTCTCTCTCTCTCTCTCTCTCTCTCTCTCTCTCCCTCCCTCCCTCTCTCCCTCCCTCCCTCCCTCCCTCCCTCCCTCCCTCCCTCCCTCCCCCCCTTCTCTCTCTCTCCCCCTCTCTCTCTCTCTTATGGTGGTTTATCAAGCGAAGGACGAAGGACGCGAAAGTGCGACGATGTCCTTCTAACGACCAAAATTAAGTCAGCGCCGGTGATTTCTCCCCCACTCTCAATCGTATTTTATCTCTGGCCTGGAGAAACCTTTGCTGGATAGTCGTTTATCAGTCTTGCGGCCCGTTTTTTTTTTATTCATCGTCCTGCGTGAATAATAATAATAATG
Organism: Alloplasta piceator; assembly: GCA_946863875.1. NCBI lineage: Eukaryota > Metazoa > Arthropoda > Insecta > Hymenoptera > Ichneumonidae > Alloplasta > Alloplasta piceator. Next base: position 34,496,618 of record OX333079.1, on the reverse strand, counting down.
ATGATGATAATAATGTGGGCCCACCATCGTCGCGATTCAGATAAAGTACCGCCAGAATCTATCGCAGGGAACACCGCGAAGAGAAAAAGATGGAGATTAAAGAAGAGCCGAAACAAAAAAATCTGGAAATTTAATAGTTTTTTAAAAAAGAATTTTTTTTGGGTGCTGTCTCTGATAGTGATGATTTTCAGTGTGATAAGTCGAGCCCGAATCGAGGATTTTGCGTATAAAGAAAGTTGGAATTTGAAGAATTCAAGATTTTCCAAAACAGTTGAATTTGAAGAACTCAAATTTTTCCAAAAAAAGTTGAAAATATTCGCTAATCATGGTAATTGTGCTTGGTTCATATTTGCATTTTGCTCGAATCAACTTGACGCAAAAAATAATTATAATTTAATTTTATAGCAACATCTCAAAGATTTTGGATTTTCTGAAAATTTTTAGTTTTTCCAAAAATACTCAAAAATGGATGTTGAATCCCGTTGGAAAAATGAGCGTTTAATGCACAGACACGCGCATCATTTTCCTCGAAAGCGACGATATCTCGGAGGATATGAAAGTGCGTGTTTGTGCGAAGGATATAATACGCGTGATCCAGCGAATTGCTGAAGTCAGTGAGGCCGAATGAGTGCGAATGAATTACGCTGATAAGATCGCGCTTGTATAAAGTCATTATTTCGGCATTATTACCGAGTTATAAAGCGAGCCAAGCTATATTAAATTAAGTGTACTGCGTCGAATTGTAAGCCCCGAGATGAATTACTCATTGATTAGTTAATGTCCGTGTGCTCCTTTTTATATACTGAGTTTAATGTTAAGGATTAATAGCTTTTGAGAGCCATCGTGGGGTGTTAAGAGCCATTGTGGGGCGTTAAGAGCCATTGTGGGGTGTTAAGAGCCATTATGAGTTCTTAAGAGCCATTATGAGGTGTTAAGAGCCATTGCGGGGTGTTTAAAGCCATTGTGGGGTGTTTTAGAACGATTGTGGGGTATAAAGTGCCATAGTGGGGTGTTAAGAGTCATGAATAGCGGTTAAGCGTCATAAAAGACCGCCAATGCTTATTAACAGTAATTAATAGCTGTTAAGCGCTAATGTGGGGTGTTAAAGGCCATTGTGGGATGTTAAGAGCCATTCATGACTGTAGAGGGCCATTAACGGAAGTCAAAACGGGTTAAGAGATTATTTATGGCGGTTAAGAGTCATTGTAGGGTGTTAACCATCATTGTGGGATGTTAAAGTTAAGAGCTGTTGAGGGCTTATAGTTGTTGGCAACCACTGTGGGGTGCAATGGGCCGTGAATAGCGATTAAGGGTCATGAAGCCCCGTAAAGTCATTAATTAATAGCAATTAATAGCTCTTAACAGTAATTGTGGGGTGTTGAAGGCTATTGTGGGTCGGTAAGAGCCATTTATTACCGTAAAGGGCCAAAAGGGGCCGTCAAAACTGGTTAACCATCACTAATAGCGGTTGAGAGCCATTGCGGAGTGTTAAGGATCATTGTGGGGTGAGAGACATTGAGAACTGTTAAGGGTTAATAACTGTTGGGAACGATTGTGGGATGCAATGAGCCATGAATGGCGATTAAGTGTCATCAAGCCCCGTAAAAGCTTAATAACAGTCATTCATAGCTGTTAAGCGCAATTGTGGGATGTTAGAGGCAGTTGTGGGATGTTAAGACCTATTGTGGGCTAATAAGAGCCATTTATGGCTGTGAAGGGCCAATAAGAGTCATCAAAGATGATTAACTACCATTAACAGCGGAAAAGAGCCATTGTGGGATGTTAAGGATGATTGGTGGGGTGTTAGGACACATTAAGAGCTGTCAAGGGTTAGCTTTTGATACCTATTGTCGGGTGTTAAGCCATAAATAGCTGTCAAGTGCTGCCGAAGCTGGTTAACGGTCATTAATAGCTGTTACAAGCAATTGTGGGCTGCTAAAAGCCATGGGATAAAAGATTGAGGGCTCTTAAAAGCTGTTACGAGTCATCGAGGGCTTAAAACAAATAATTTGTAAAAAAAATATTTTATATCACTCATTACAATAATGGACGCTTTTACGTCCGCAAGCGGACGTGAAAACGTCAATATTGCACCTCGTGATATAAAATATCGTACATCACTCGGCGTAAAAACATTTTCTAACTCGTGTGATTGCAGGACTCGCCTTCGGCTCGTCCTGTAAACTCGTCAGAAAATGTTTTTACGTCCTCGTGATGTAATGTACCATTATTGCACTCCGTACGTAAAGTGCCCATTTTACGGACACTTCGTGTGCGTAAAATGGCACTCTACGCACTTGTGCAATAAAATTTTGTATGATACTCGTACGAAAAACTTTTTCTGACTCCTGTGATTGCAGCATGAGCCGAAGGCGAATGTTGAATTTTTTTCAAATAATCCGTTCTTACGAATTTTTTGCAGTGAATCGATATCAAAATTTGTTGCGTGACAAAATAGTACATTACGATACGAGTACGATAAAACTTTTTCTGACGTGTGTGTCATACAGTATTTTATTGCATGAGTGCGTAAAGTGGGCCTTTTACGTACGGAGTGCAATAAAAATTATTTCCATCGTATAATGCGAAAATCGATGCTATTGTAGAGACGTTCGTGAGGTGATTATGGGATATTCATGGAGCGATATATAACCTCGAAATTGATACACTTAAGATCCTCCATTGGCAATATTATAAAGTCGATCGCTCGTTTGTAATCTTCTTATAAGTTTCAATCTTATAATCTTGCCATCATGCACGAGACTTCGCAAAAAGATCGAGCGAAAAGAACCGTACGAGTGAGTGCGTATCCTGACTTATGCGTGGGTGATTCGGGTTCTAGGCTTTCTCGTTGTACCTGCCACTCTTTATATGGATCTCGATGCCTTCGAACTCGGATATTCAATGCTGAAAATCGTAAAGACGTATATTCAAATTCTTACCTCTCAAAACCATAACAGATACGCCTTTGTGACAATGAGAAATTGATTCAGGTGGACGAGCACGTACGTCTACCGTCATCTCTACCGATTATAACTCTTTAAACGAACAACTCTACCGATTAACAATTTTGTAAGAACAACTCTACCGAATTATAAACCTCCCAGGAACAACTCTACTGAATAGCAAGTTTCCAAGATCAACTCTACCGATTTATAGACCTCGAAAATAACTCTACCGAATAATAAGTCTTCAGCAATAACTGTACCGATTAATAAGCCTTTAGGAATAACTCTACCGGATAATAAATATCCAGGAATGACTCTACCGAATAACAAGTCTCCAAGAACAACTCTACCGAATAACGAGCTTTCAGAAAAAAACTGCTGTATGAAAATTCTTTAGAAACATCGCCATACCGGATAATAAAGTTTCAAAAACAACTCCACCGAATAATAAGATACCCGGAATAACTCTACCGAATGAAAAGGCTCCGAGAAGAACATCTTCCAAATAAGAAAGCTCTACAAATAAGTCTCTAGGGACAACTCTACCGGATAATAAACAACCAGGAACGACTCTACCGAATAACAAGTCTCCAAGAACAACTGTACCGAATAACAAGGCACCTGAAATAACACTACTGAATAAAAAGGTTGCAAGAAGAACATATTCCGAATAACAAAGCTCCACAAATACGTCTCTAGGAACAACTCTACCTGATAATAAGTACCCAGGAACGACTCTACCGAATAACAAGTCTCCAAGAACAAGTCTACCGAATAACAAGCGTCCAGAAAAAAACTGCTAAATGAAAATTCCTTAGAAACATCACTACCGGATTATAAAGTTTCAAAAACAACTCTACCGAATAACAAGGCACCCGGAACAACGCTACCAAATAAAAAAGTTCCGGAAACAACATCTTCCGAATAACGAAGCTTCAGAAATAAGTCTCTAGGAACAACTTTCCCGGATAATGAGTATCCAGAAACAACTCTACCGAATAACGAGATTCCAGAAGGAAAAAACTGCTGAATGAAAATTCTTTATAAAAACAACACCACCGGATAATGAGGTTTCAAAAAAAACTCTACCGAATAACAATGAACTCGCAACAATTCTACCGAATAAAAAGGCTCCAAGAAGAAGATCTTCCAAACAAAGCTCCACAAATAAGTCTCTAGGGACAACTCTACCGGATAATAAGCATCCGGGAACGACTCTACCGAATAACAAGTCTAACTAACCGAATAACCAGCCTCCAGGAAAAAACTGCCAAATGAAAATTCCATAGAAACAACACTACCGGATAATAAGGTTTCAAAAACAACTATACCGAATAACAAGGCATCCGGAATAACTCTACCGAATAAAAGGGCTCCAGGAAGAACATCTTCCGAATAAAAAAATTCCATAAGTGTTTGTCGGTAGAGTTATAACCGGTAGAGATGTGAATGTGCGTGCACGTGAGATTACGATTGCATGCGCAAGAAGCTTGGCTGGGTACAAAAACTAAGTATTAGCGGTATGTACTTGGAAATGAGACGAGGGTTAGCGGTAGAAAAAAAAAATGAAGACGCGTGTTACGTGTTGGTCTGCCGTGGGGTCCAAAAGAGAAAAGGACGTCAAGGATATCTCGCTACCGTTTTCTCACTCTCGTTTTCTTTCGTCTCTCCTTTTCTCTTTCCCTTTACCCTCTTTATTCTTAATTGTCGTTTCTCTCACTCTTCCTCTTCAAATGGCTTCCTTGACGATTTATATTTCACCCCAACCTTTCCTCCGAAGACACGCATAAGAAATATGCGACTGTTGGATGTAACTCGAAAAATCGATTATTAATTTCCTCATCGTTCGCCGATGAATAATGGACCCGGCTCTATGATAAATATTCATTGGACATTTTCCGCCCGAAGGAAAGTTTAAATCGTATATGTGTTTTGTACAGCGAGGACAAACGTCGTTATAATTGAGAGCGAAGAAATCGCGAAAGCTCTCTCTGTTTCTCAATGAGAGGGAAAATAAAAAATAAATTTGATGGCCAATTTGACTTAATAATTTAGTTCCTGCCATTTATCCGATTTTTTGGGTCTTGAAATGAGGTAAAGATGATTTGGAATATTATCAACGAATGTCGATGACTCTTTGGGCCATTCAAAAGCGATTCTTTGTTGACTTTTTTTTTAGTTGAAGCTGCGAAAAATCGAAAAAATTTGGCACGCATCTTTCCCGGTTCAATTATTCCCACCCAAAATCCGGAAAGATTCAGTGTGACTGTGAGGAGTGAAATAATTTTTTTAAATCTAAGTGATTTAAGATTTATTATATTTATCAATAAGATTCGTTTTTTACAATGATATTAATCTACTATTCAAAATAATCTTTATTTATCAATAATAATACCGTGCCAAGTCTGTTGGTGAAACCTGACGGACAAAATACGGCGGGAATCGGCGAGACTTTATATACGTTCAAGCGGCAGCTTCGCTTGCGCGAGAGCCCTCCGTCCGCAGCCACCTAGCGGATTTTTTATGAAACTTCGGAGCACTGTTTTCACGATGTTTTTTTAACGATATTTCGCGGTGATGGCTTATGCGAAAAGGTTTCTTTATTAACAATTCACGTATATGCAATAATACAAAAATTATTCATTAAAGAAATTATAAATAAATAAATAAATAAATAAATAAATAAATTGTAGAAAAAAAATGTTTTGAGCGAAGTAAAAAATCGCAAAAATTGCACTTCTCTTCAGCGTTACAATTAAGCGTTTCCTCCTTCAAGTGCAAGAGCGCATTGTTGGACAAAAGGAGGAATGAAAAATAATCGCTGAAAGAAAAAACAAGAGGAGAAAGGGAAATAAGAGAGAAAGAAAGCGTCGAGTTCTCGATCTTCTCGTTCCACGGACATTACTCAAATACTCTTGACAAATATATAAAGGCTTAACGATGTCGAAATTATCGCGGCGTGCACGCGAACGTTTGAGTCGCTCGTTCAACGCCGAGCGCATATGTGCACAATCGTAAATGGCATTCTGTCTTATTGTAAGGATTTCATCGTACAGTTGTCCATCTAAAAAGTTAAGTAAATCCGATTATTTAATAGCAGGAGAAGTTTAATGAAAACTTTGGCCCGAATTTTCAGATTTTCAGATCTATCTTAAGATCAAACTTGAGATCAAACTTAAGATGGAACTTAAGATGAAACTTAAGATGAAACTTAATATGAAACTTAAGATCAAACTTGAGATGAAACTTAAGATGAAACTTAAGATCAAACTTAAGATCAAACTTAAGATCAAATTTAAGATCAAACTTGAGATCAAACTTAAGATCAAACTTAAGATCAAACTTAAGATCAAACTTAAGATCAAACTTAAGATCAAACTTAAGATCAAACTTAAGATCAAACTTAAGATCAAATTTAAGATCAAACTTAATATCAAACTTAAGATCAAACTTAAGATCAAACTTAAGATCAAACTTAAGATCAAACTTAAGATCAAAATTAAGATCAAACTTAAGATCAAACTTAAGATCAAACTTAAGATCAAACGTAAGATCAAACGTAAGATCAAACTTAAGATCAAACTTAAGATCAAACTTAAGATCAAATTTAAGATCAAACTTAAGATCAAACTTAAGATCAAACTTAAGATCAAACTTAAGATCAAACTTAAGATCAAACTTAAGATCAAACTTAAGATCAAACTTAAGATCAAACTTAAGATCAAACTTAAGATCAAACTTAAGATCAAACTTAAGATCAAACTTAAGATCAAACTTAAGATCAAACTTAAGTTGAAACTTAATATCAAACTTAGGCTCCAATCTAAGATGAATCTCAAGTTTGAACCTAAGTGTCATTATAAGTTCATTCTTAAGTTCGATCTTTAGTGCGAACTTCAGATCGATTTCAAGTTCAAACTTAAACTTGGTTTAGAGTTTGATCCTAAGAGACAGCGTGTGCTTGAACTTAAGTTCGATCAAACTTAATTATTTTGACAACTAATGCCAAAAAATACCGTCGAGGCGATGAAAGAAGTTTGATCGAACTTAAGTTCAAGCTTAAGATGGATTTTAGGATCAAAATTCAAACCAAATTTAAGTTTGAACTTAAGATCGATTTGAAGTTCGCTCTAAAGTTTGAACTTAAGAATGAACTTATAATGATACCTAAGTTCAAACTTAAGATTTATTTTAAATTGGAACTTAAGTTCGATCTTAAGTTTCAACTTGAGTTCAATAAAAAGTTAGATCTTAAATTTGATCTTAAGATCTGGAAATTCGGGCCTTTGAGTAGTTTTAGTCTCAAAAATAAAATAAAAATTACAATTGCCACTTTTTAGCATGGTTTTGGGATGAATTCGTTTCGTGTAGAATAAGAAATATTTTATTTATAATAATGTATTAATTAATTTTATTAAATCTATTCAATTTCATCTAATATCTAATTCTATTAAATCTATTTCTAAATTCATTATTATTTAATTAATCAAAATTTGTATAATAATATTTTGTATATAATAATATCTAAAAATGTTAATGAGTTAATATGATGAGTTGATGCGTTATCGTTTAAACTATCTGTGAATCAATTTTCACAATTGAGAAAATGATTTTTTTAATTTTCCTTGACTCATCGGATGCTGAACTGTATCCACCGTTCACTCAAAATTCAGTCTATTCGGGTATGAAATCATGATAATATACACATTAGGGTGGTCGTTGATTTCGAGTTGACGAAGTATTTGTCAAGATTACATTTTTTTTTAGGTTTGAAATAATTATTCTAGTAAATTTTTTTTTATCAGAGAGAAATGCGTTTAAAAGATATTAATAATTTTATACTAACAAAACTCTTGCCTTCCCCCTCTTTATATTCCACAGGAAAAATTATATTGTAGCTCATAAAAAAAATAACTCTAACAGCAATTCTTTTAATTTTTTTTATCATTTCAAAATGCCTTGAAAATCGGAAATAACAAAATAAAATAATTTGTATATTCTAATTTTTTCCTGTTACTGTTTATTCAAGTATAAATTATCGCTATTTATAAGTGTTTGAAAATTGAAATTTTTTAGTATTCAAATTTGGGACCACCCTACTATGGAATATTTTGGTACGTGAAAAATGTATCTGGGAGCTTGAAATCACGTCTTGAAGCGTCCTAAGATGACTCGCAAAATCCCAGAGGCAAATCTTCTTCTCGCCTCATAATTCATTCTCACTTTCTCTCTCGTCCCTTAAGGTTCCCTCACCCAAGACGCCAAGGAATACCATCACTTCCGGTTTATACGAGTTCTCGTTTACGATGGAACGACTCAATGATTTTTATCATAGTATACACGTCGAGGCCGCTCGACGCTGAAAACTATTTGTCCAAATGGTGAAATTGATTTATTTTTTTGCTGATTCACGCCAGCTGTAAGTCAATTTTTTTTCGCTTACTATCAATTTATCATTATTCATGAATCCATGAGAACAGAACAATAATACTGAATTTCATAAAAATCGCTTAAGCGGTTGGATTAAAAAAATTTGAAATTAAAAAGAAAAATTTTAACGCTCCTACACAATTAATACACTAGATAACAACTAGATATTTATTTGGTCTAACTAAATAATTAGTTTTTTTTAACAATTTTTTAACAATAATATATTATTATTAATAATTATTAATAATAATATATTATTAATAATTCTCCAAGAGAATTTTTACAAAAAAATAGTATAAAGCAGAGGATTTCTATGTAGAAATCTTGCGGGTATGACTTCCCTCGAGGCATGACTTTCTGAGAGGCCTGACTCTGCGGTGTCGAATACAACCCGTGCTCGCACTTCGGGTATATAAGCATACTATTTGCATATTCCGTATGCGAGAGAGCGCACGCCATATGCGACATCTCATGGCGAGTCTCGGAACTAACTCCCCGTGAAGCCAGATTAGGCCCTCAAAGGGTTGCCTCGTCAGTGTCATGTTTGAAATAATTAGGGCCCGATACTTTTGCCCTATTTGGGCCCGATTTGGTTCTGTTATAATTATACCGACTTCTTTAAATAGGGGTTGCCCGATCTAAGCCCGACAAGGTCCTCAACGGGTTGCCTTAGGTCAGCCATATTGTAAGTAAGCCTGGCAACCCTGGCATTGCCCTGTCACGGCCCAACCTGGCGATGTTATGGCAATTCATGACAGGGCATCCAGATTTAAGCCCGACAAGGTCCTCAACGGGTTGCCTTAAGTCAGCCACATTGTAAGTGAGCCTGGAAACCTTGGCACTGCCATGTCGGGGCCCAATCTGGAGGTGTTATGGCAATTCATGACAGGGCATCCACGTTCTAGCCCGCCAAGGTCCTCAACGGGTTGCCTTAGGTCAGCCACATTGTAAGTAAGCCTGGCAACCCTGGCATTGCCCTGTCACGGCCCAACCTGGCGATGTTATGGCAATTCATGACAGGGCATCCAGATTTCAGCCCGACAAAGTCCTCAACGGGTTGCCTTAAGTCAGCTACATTGTAAGTGAGCCTGGAAACCTTGGCACTGCCATGTCGGGGCCCAATCTGGCGGTGTTATGGCAATTCATGACAGGGCATCCGCGTTTAAGCCCGCCAAGGTCCTCAACAGGTTGCCTTAGGTCAGCTATATTGTAAGTAAGCCTGGCAACCTTGGCATTGCCCTGTCACGGCCCAACCTAGCGGTGTTATGGCAATTCATGACAGGGCATCCAGATTTAAGCCCGACAAGGTCCTCAACGGGTTGCCTTAAGTCAGCCACATTGTAAGTAAGCCTGGAAACCTTGGCACTGCCATGTCGGGACCCAACCCAGCGGTGTTATGGTAATTCATGACAGGATATCCACGTTCAAGCCCGACAAGGTCCTCAACGAGTTGCCTTAGTCCAGCCATATTGTAAATAGGCCTGGCAACCTTGGCATTGCCCTGTCGGGGCCCGGTCTGGCGGTTTAAGGGCAATTCCTGACAGGGCATCCACGTCCAGGCCTGACGAGGTCCTGACTTAAGTCAGGGCTTCCCTAGAATTTTCACGCACGGGATGCTTGTGAATAAATAGCAACGCATTTTGTTATTTTTAATCTTGCATGTTGAGTCCCTAGAACCGGGCACTCGACTTTACTCCAGTACCGGACGCCATTTTTTTTCGTTGGTGGAATATTTATATAAAACTTGTTGTTTTTGTTGTAGTGGTATCTAACTATGGCAAGTCAGTTCAAAATAATGACGAAAGGAAAATGGCCCAAGGAAAATATAAAAAAAAGTCTCCCCGTGTAGAAATGTGATACTAATGAATGAAATGTGAAAACTATTGGATTGCCCTGAGTATTTATTAAAATAAAATTATTTGTATATCGGCTTTCAGTATAATAATAATAATAATAATAATAATAATAATAATAATAATAATAATAATAATAATAATAATAATAATAATAATAATAATAATAATAATAATAATAATAATAATCAATTAACAATCATTGCCTCGTTTATTATTATTATTATTATTATTATTATTATTATTATTATTATTATTATTATTATTATTATTATTATTATTATAATTATTATTTAATTATTATTTACATTATCACCACGAACCGCATCGCGTTAGTTCCGAGACTTGGCGCGAGATGTCGCAGGACAGCAACCGTTAAACTCCCATACGGATAATGTGTTCAGTATGCTTAGATAGACGGGTGCGAGCACGGATGTCAGCAGAAGTCGGTGTCGGAATAATCCATACAAGGTGTTCCTGCCGTCTTATGTAATTGTACTTATTTATTTAATTCTCGTAGAGAATTTCCGTTCACTCGGAATCTAATATTCTCTTCGAGGATTGCCAAAAGAAAAGTGTACCCTAAGAAAGGGTTGCCTCGAAATAAATAATAAGATGCATACATTGAAAAAGGAGTACCTTGTAAAAACGAATTGTTCAAAAAGCGCTTCGGTGTATGATCGTGACCGTGATCAGGGCCTTTAAGGGCATGATTCTAAAAATCTTAGGGGCCTGATCAGGATCTGCTAGGGCCGGATCATATCGTCATAAGGGCCTGCTGGATCCGAAAATGGCCAGCCAGGTGTTACATGGCATAACAGGGCCTGTTAGGATGATCGGATCATTTCCCTACATTACTTAGGGAGGGCAAGTCAGGGGCAGAAGTTTTTCCCTACCAAAATTTCTACACGGGTCGATGACAATAATTAAGGACTGGATCCAGTGCGGCAATTGTAATTCTTCTAATTCTAATCTTCTTCTAATTCTTCTAATTCTTCTCTCGTACGTTTAGTGAGTCCAGTACGAATCTCGAAACATTTCAAAAACTCGTCACACGCGTCGATTTCTGCAATCAATTCGAACATCCGATTGCATTCGTTGATGCTGGCCGGCCGTGACATGATTCCAATTTTTCTGAGAATGAGAAAAAAGGTTCATGTCAAAAAATAATGGTCGAGCCAACTGAAGATTAGTCACGTTGAGCGTCACGGTACGTGCCTCAATGTACCTTTATCAATCGTTATCAATGCGCTCGACTTGTTCGTGAAAAGATATCGGTGCAATTTTCAAATAACGCACTCGTTAGCACGTTGTTATTCTTACAATAATTATTAATGCCAATTTTACTCTCATCACTCATCACACATAATTTCGATACTTGCTCCTCGGAAATCATTGTAGAAAAATGCGAATAGGAATTTTTTGGGAATAAATGTTGAGAATTTGTATTTAAATATGATCCCTGAGCTCTGTGGAAATAATCGGTTATTAAATACTCGAAAAAGGGTTACAATTTTTCACGGGCACAAATGTTTTGTCGCGCTAAACACAAAATGTACTCACTGGGAGACGAAAAAACGTAGCTCCACCACTAAGGACTTGAGGCTGACTTGGCTGACTTGAGGCAACCCGTTGCCCACATACTCAGATAATATACTATTTTTTATTTTTTTTCTGTAAAATATGGATATTTTATAGGCCCCGAAAATTATATAATCAGTCATAAAGTTTATTGTTAATTAATAATAATTAATTAATAACGATTAAATTATTCAAATAAAGGGACGTATAGTGGATGATCATTAGGCATCTTTCGGATCACTGGTTTATTCGTCCTGAATACGTAAGTCACACGTAACTTTTTAGGGTCTAGTCCGTCTAAAAACCGTCTCAGGGTACGTATAAGAGACGTTCCCATTACATAGAACACGTGCCGTTTCGCACTTATGTTGGAAGTTTGAGGGATATTCAAAGACGTCCCTGGGATGTAGTTTTCATCCACCATGTATGAATATTGGACGTCCCATGGCTCTAATGTTCCATGTGGGTAGTACTGTATTCTATATTTACCTCTTTAAGATATTTATAATTATATAGAGAGTTATATATAAAATACCACAACCGCGAGAAATAATATAGAGCTATGGTAAATCTAGGATTAGGAATTGGCGGCCATAGTCGCCACAGTCGCTTCCTCTGGTGCCTTCCTATCCATCAGAATTCCGGGCAGTCCGGATAGTCAGTCGGAATCGTCTCATTCAGCCCAATTTAAGGCCCATAAGGCTCGCGGACCTCGTGATATACTTTTTACGCGGATCCTTCGCTTGCGCGAATGCGGTCTTCGCGCTTGCCATCTACCGGCGGCGCGGAGAACTGCGCTCTCGCTCTGCCGGTGATCAGGGCCTGCCGCAACGATTCCCGGCCCCATATTTTTTGTACGAGACAATCCTGACCCTCATACTTACCTATTTTAATAACATAGTCATAACTAATGAAATAATTTTGAATAATAATAAAATTTTTAAAAAAATAATGCTGAATGTAGAAAACACAAGCATCGAAGATATTATTGCACTGTGTACATTTTTCTATATCGTCCGACGTGACATTGTTATCTTATACTGCGAAGAAAAAAAGTACACGTAAAAAAACTCTTATTAGTCACGTTAATGAGCATCGTACGTGTCACAACTAATGTTGATCAATCATATTCACGATTTAACACCGTTTGCAAAAATTGGAAATGCAACATTGTTCAAATTTCAGATGTATGAGCTTTATAATTTTTGCAAAAAATAATTAACGTCAGTCATTAACGGAAACGCTAGTACAGATAATTCAAACTTGTAATTCAAGCTTTGGAATCGCAAGAAAATTATATCCGAATTGCATTCGTTCAACGGAACACGACCTGGCAGAACTTGCGGTCTTATAAAAAAGTAATGAATTGGATCGATTCGTGGATCGCCTCCAAAGATGACCATTTTTTTTTATAATGATCAATTGATTATTGAATAATTATAGATCGTTGCAATTGCACATTGGCGCGAGAATTGGAAATTGAATATTATTCCATTAGGTATTTGCCCATCTCGATTTTAAATGTCTTTAAAAATCGAAGTAGACTAAATAACTGTGACTGTCCCTGATAATTTTGACCTTCAAAATCTTTCTTAATTCAACCTTAAAGCTGTGGTAGAGATCACAAAAATAAAAAATAAAATCGTGCATGCTGGCCTCGAAATCAATGACAAATGAAAAACCGGGACATCCTTTTCGTTCGTCTTGTTACCATTTGTAATTTCCCTACCGGTGTTAAGGAGACCATTCGAATAAGGCGGGAGCTTATCGGTAGTCGGAAACATGCTACCGTAACAAGTTCGACATCCAGTTGAATAGTAGAATGTCAAGAGGGAGAGAGAGAGAGAGAGTAAGAAAAATCAGGACTAATACTCGCGAGGCTTGATTCTCCAAGCCAGCGTACACGTGAATATAAATTCAGGAGAAGGTGGGGTAATGTGAACCACCGAGAAATTAACCCTTAAATAATAGGTAACAGGGAAAATAGCCTCCGGAAAATAGGCCCCGGAAAATCAACCACCGGAAAGTTGGCCTCCAAAAAATTTGGCCCCTGTTATCGGTTAAAATGTCGATTGACATATTTAATTCGAATGAAAATAACTTTTGCATTCGCTCATAAGCGAGTTTTTGGGGTTTTTTATGCTGTTTGAAGCATCAAAGCTCGAGTCTTACTTACACAACTTACACAATTTTAAAAAGTTATTTTTATTCGAATGGAACAGTTCAATGGACGTTCAACCGATAATGGAGGCTAATTTTTCGGGGGCCAATTTTTCAGGGGGAATTATCCGGCGACTATTTTTCCTAGATCCTAAATAACAGAACCTGTAAGATTGGCCGAATATAAAATTGTGGAGAGTCAATTGTCGAGTGCAATTCCTACTCCTTGAAATCCTTAAGGGGAGTCGAGTCAGTTGGGAAATTGCAAGTTGCAAAACTGCAAGATCTTTTTTCCAACTCCGCGTAGAAATATAACCGATAGGTTATATTCTTCTACGTTCTTCAAGCTATCTTTCAGCTCGAAAGAAAACCCTTAAGGTCCACCGTTACCTTGATGAGTTTTGAGTTTTTTCAGTCTGCGCGTAATTCAGAAGGTCGATCCGGTCAACGAATCAAGGTCTAACTAGTCTCATTTTCTTCGCAACGAATTCCTATCCGGGATGAGCGTGGCACATTTTTTTTAAGCCTCTATTTCAAAGAGACAGAGCAGTTTTATATTTGTTCAGTTAATTTTGCTTGGCGTTTTTATAAAAAACATTTTTTGGTCCAATTTACTCACATAGGCCATATTACCCTGCCATATGCTATGTATATCACGCGTGAAACCGATCAGATTTTTGACGACTGCTGTGAATCGAGTCAGTCGTCCCACGCTCTATTTGTACCTCCCAGATCGCAAAGATACAGAAAATCCTTGCTGTTGGATCGACCGATATAATATTATTCAGAATGATCCTCGCGACTCTGGAAAATGAGGACTATGCAAAATGTGGCCTCTGATAATATCCTGTGGAATATTATCAGCCAGCTACGGAAGCGATAAGCGACTTATGATTACCAGACACGGTTTTATCAAGAGCCTCCTTAAGACTACAGAAAAGTTGAAAAAAAATCTTCATCCTCCACTAACACGAACTTCTCGAGGACTTTCTGGGACCTGTAAATAATATTAAGAATATAAAATCGTAAAATTAGATTTTTGTTTTGTTTTATAATTCGAATATTTTTCTATTATATTTTAATTATAATCATAATAGATATTTTATCACAAATATATATTTTTTTGTGAATAAGTACCCCCCACAAACGTTGAGTACATTTTGGCTTGTAAGAACTCACCTTTTAGAGTTACATCCTTAGAACATGGCTCATTCAATTCTACCTCAGCCTATGCTTATACTATTTATTCGTACAGCTTTGAGTTGCTATGCTCTATAGCGATACATTCCTAGCACTATAGCTAGTGCTATATACTATATTTACCTTTTTAAGACATATTATAAAATTATTTAGAGAGTTACATATAAAATACCACAGCCACAAGAAATAATATCGAGCTATGGTAAATCTAGGTTTAGGATTGGCAGTCATAGTTGCCACACTCGCTTCCTCTGGTGTCTTTCATTAGAATTAGATGACCCATTGAAAGCTAGCTCGTGTTCATATCATTATCACGCGCCTTATGATAATGATAATAATAATACTGTGCGTACGTCACGAAGTGACACTGAAGCCCGATTAGGTCCTCAAGGGGTTGCCTCGACAGTGCCATGTTTGAAATAGTTAGGGCTCTGGTATAGTGTGGTCTGTGAATTATCCGGGTACTCAGTCCGGGTGGACCATTGTGCCTGAGCCCTGCGCTGGGCAAGCTTATTAGCCTGTCGGACCCATAGGTAAGCCGGCCTCACGCGCGAAGCGGATTAGCCCGGGCGCCCCTTTGACCTCCAGATCAAGATTGCTGATAGCATAGGCCCCCAGAACATCATTTCGGACGTTCTCCAGCCCTGTGCATCGCGTTACATGTCCCGACGGCTGGGCCTTAAGCAAAGCCCCACCGTCGGCGTGAACTCGAAGGTATTTATTGCACTCCCGAGCCTGCGCAGAAGACCGTCGATGACCCAGGGCCACATTCACAGGGGATGCCACCCTCCTTGCGGGCACCCCGGCCGACATGAGCCCCACTGGCACGAGCTCGTTAACGACCAGGAGCCACTCCAATAAAGATGTCACCCCCTCTGGCGGGCAAACCCGGCCAATTCGAGCCCCGACAGCAATCCCCGTTCACTAATAATCCCATCGAGTGTTCGGGAACGAATGGTCCACCCCCGCAGAGCCTGCATGTAGGGTAAGGCTATGGAGGGTCACCTGGTACTCCATGGGCATCGTAGCGATACTATAACCCAAGTGCCATTCAGCCTTCGGCACGATAGCTCCCGCCTTGGCTTAGGGGAGTTGGTCCGCGATGAGGCTTTTGTCCCCCTGAGTCGGGTTTTAGTCCGGCCGGGTTCCTTATGGCTCCCGTTAACTGGGTCTTTCCACCGCCACTCTCCCTGCTTCCGGTCGTGGTCATCACAAGACGTCCCGTTCCCCGAACAGGGGGAGCAGTTTTGGCCCTGGCCGCTCTCCTATCCGCCACCTGGAGACGCGTTCGGTCGGGTTTCAGCCGCCTCCTCGCGCCCCTTTATGGGGGTTGAGGAGCCCGAGAATTTAGGTCTCTGGTACTTTCACCCTATTCGAGCGTGACCTGGCTTTGTTCAAATTTTTTAATTCTTTTAAATGTGGGATGCCCCAGTGAGGCCCGATTAGGTCCTCAAAGGGTTGCCTCCACAGTGCCATGTTTGAAATAATTGGGGCTTCCATATTTTTGCCGTATTCGGGCCCGATTTAGTTCTGTTGTAATTATATCGACTTCTTTAGATATGGGTTGCCCGATAGGAGCCCGACTAGGTCCTGAACGGGTTTCCTTAGGTCAGCCATATTCCAAATAAGCCTGGAAACCTTGTCATTGCCCTGTTGGGGCTGAACTTGGCGGTGTTTTGGCAACTTATGACAGGGCATCCATGTTTCAGTCCTACAAGGCCCCGACTCAAGTCAGGGCTTCTCTAGGATTTTCATGCACGGTATCATTTTTCGAAAAAAGTACCCGCGACACACGTTGAGTACATTTTGGCTTGTAAAAACTCACCGTTTAGAGTTACACCCTCGAAACATGGCTCATTGGATTCCACTCGCCGAGACGAATGAAACGAGCTTTTGTTCGATCCCAAATTCCTACCAGAAGTACCGGATTGGCCGGTGTGGCGGGTGTGGCGGGTTATTCCAATCCCACCTCAGCCTATGTTTATACTATTTATTCACATAGCCTTTAGTGGCTATGCTCTATAGTAATACGTTCCTAGTACTATAGCTAGCGCTATATACTATATTTACCTCTTTAAGATATATAAAATTATCTAAAGAGTTATATATAAAATACCACAGCCACAAGAAATAATATAGCACTATGGTAATCTAGGATTAGGATTGGCAGCCATAGTCGCCACACTCGGTTCCTCTGGTGCCTTCCATTAGAATTCCAAGGTCACCGAGATAGCCCATTGAAAGCTAGCTCGATTGAAATCGTCTCATTGACACTAACTCAATGAGTTCTATCCCTAGGAACTAGTTTTGAGAACTAGGTTCTTAAGTTTTAACTAGTCTGAAGAACAAAGCCAAACAAATTAACAGATAGGTACGTTTTTAGTACGACAAAAAGTAAGGCATGATTTTGTTACCATCTAAGTAAAGCTATATCATGCATGCTCCTTACAATTTAGTTCTTAAGCAATCCTTTCCTTTTTCTGCAAATGGACGCTAAGCTGGGAAAAATACAGTAGACCTTCACATAACTTGACTCGACGGGACCGGAAATATTCACATAACTCAACTTTCCCCTCATTCTCTCAGTCACTAGTCTAAGCGCATGCGCTCTACGCATGTTGGCAGTGCGCATGCTCATAGATGTTTCGCGGTCGTTTGAAGGTTTGAAGGTGGGGGGAAACGGTCATAGGGGAAGTTGAGATATTCGAATGTTATGGCATGGTCACAAGTTAAGTTATGGGAGCGGTTAAGTTATGCGGGGTTAAGTCATGTCAGCATCTATTGGAAGTTGAAAAAAAACATCAATCACACAATCTACTCGTTTATTGCTATTGTTATCAGAATAAAAAGAACCATTTAGGCTAACACTAGAATTGCATAATAGCGAGATTAATGATAGATCTTCCGAACGGATTCCGGAATAATTGCAATATTCCGAACGAGCATCTTTAATTCCCAAATGAGCTTCGCTTTCCTCATCTGAACTTTCACCAATTGTTGACGTGTATATTCATCGAGTCCAATACGAATTTTGTAACTTTTCAAAAACGCATCGCACGCGTCGATTTTTGCGGTCAGTTCGAGCATCCGATTCCATTCTTCGCTGCTGGCCCGCCGTGACATGATTGCAATTTTCCTGCGAATGAGAAAAAACTATGTGTTAACGTCAGAAAATAAGTTGAAGCCAACAACGGATAAGTCACGTCAACCGTTGCAGCACGTGCCTCGATGTAAGTTTATCAATCCATTATCACTATGCTCAACTTTTCGTGATAAGTGCAATTTTAAAATCGCGCACTCATTGAAGCGTCGTTATTTTCACAACAATTATTAACGTCAATAGTTGATCGATTTCAGCATCAAATTTGTACTCATGAAATTATCACTTTCATCACTCATCACACATAATTTCGACACTTTATCCGTAAAAATAGTAATGGAAAAAAATAGTAATCGCATTTAAGTGCGATTTTTGAACTTTAGGAAAACACTTACTTTAAAAAGGACAACAATTTTTCACGAGCATGAATGTTTTGTGGCGTTAAATATAAAATATACTTACCGAGAGATGAAGACGTGCGTCACCAGCGAGTGCCAATCGTGAATATATAGGACCGATCACTGTAATAACAAATTCTTTATTGACATTCTATTCTCTTTTTATTATGCCTCGCAGCTAATGAAGTCAATTAAGGCTTTATGAATTTTCTGTCTCATGTTATCATATTTTGCGACAGACAAGGTCAATCCGGCGATTGAACTTGTATATGAAACTTAATAACATGTCATCTGTGGAATGTCAATAAAATTATTTTTATTGATAAAAAAGTTGTATTGATCCCAATATAAATTTAGATTGCGTTCAATTTCGGCTTTCAAGCTAGACAAGGTGATCGCGAACGAAAGTTATTTAACATTCGATTTTCTTTGATTTGTATTTGTAATAAAACATTTCCAATAATGTTTGAATGATACTGTATTGAAATACGGTTTTGCATTCTTAAATTGTTTCGCATTATTGTATTGTTTCAAATTATTGAATTAGCTCGCATTAGTGTTTTTTTACAATCTGCGTCAAAACCATGGAGTCGTAAACACCGAGTTTGGGTTTTTTTTTAAAGAAAAAGGGAAAAGTTAAGGACCCAAAAACGCTTGGCAACTGCACAACAGAGTTGCACTAGTCGAGACGAATCCAACGAATACCAACATGTGGGGCTTTCGATCATTTTTCGATAATACTATGTTTAGAGATTATAAACAAACCACCCACGAGCCCCGATCGATCCCCTCGAGACATCGACTGGAACCAATGCGAATTGAAACCTATTGAATAAAGTCCCTAATTGCCATTGAAAAGTGTGATTTTTCGAAAAAAGTACCCGCCACACACGTTGAGTACATTTTGGCTTGTAAAAACTCACCCTTTAGAGTTACACCCTCGGAACATGGCTCATTCGATTCCTCTAGCCGAGACGAATCAAACGAGCTATCGTTCGATCCCAAATGCCTACCGGAAGTACCGGATTGGCCGGTGTGGCGGGTGTGGCGGGTTATTCCAATCCCACCTCAGCCTATGTTTATACTATTTATTCACATAGCCTTTAGTGGCTATGCTCTATAGCAATACGTTCCTAGTACTATAGCTAGTGCTATATACTATATTTACCTCTTTAAGATATATAAAATTATCCAAAGAGTTATATATAAAATACCACAGCCACAAGAAATAATATAGAGCTATGGTAATCTAGGATTGGGATTGGCAGCCATAATCGCCACACTCGCTTCCTCTGGAGCCTTCCATTATAATTCCCGAGTGACCGAGATAGCCCATTGAAAGTTAACTCGATTGAAATCGCCTTATTGACACTAATTCAATGACTTCTATCCCTAGGATCTAGACTTATGAACTGGGTTCTTGAGTTTTACCTAGTTTCAAGATTTAGTTTCAAGAACAATGCCAAACCAAATAAAAGAAAGGTAAGTTTTTTTTACAAATTATACGGTAAAAAGGTACGTCTATATTTTCGTTTGTAATAGGACCATTTTTAGAACAGGATTATATAGATGACTGCCATCTGTTGGTACATCGATGAATTAAGTCGGCAAGTATGAGTTCTACTATATCGACAATTCGCTATGACGTGGAAGTCGGTAAGTATAAGATCTACTATTTTGTACTAAATCTGAAAGAAAAGTAAGGCATGATTTTGTTACTATCAGAAAGTAGCTATATCATGCTCTTTACATATTACTTCGTAAGCAAGGCTCTTATTTTACTCCACATGAATTCTAAGCTGGGAAAAATGAGTTAATGAAAAACATCACAAACGCATCTACTCATTTATTGTTATTGTTATGTGACTACTTAAAATTTACAGTGCTAAGATTACAATTACACAAATGTATGATTAATAATAGATCTTCCGAACGGGTTCTGGAATGACTGCAATATTTCGAGCGAGCATCTTCAATTCCGCAATGAGCTTCGCTTTTTTCATCTGAGCTCTCACCAATTGTTGCCTTTTACATTTATCGAGCCCAATACGAATTTTGTAACACTTCAAAAATGCATCGCACACGTTGATTTCTGCGATCAGTTCGAGCATCCGATTCCATTCGGTTCTGCTGGTCCACCGTGACATGATTGCAATTTTGCTGCGACTGAAGAAAAAACATGTTTACGTCAGAAAATAAGTTGAAGCCAGAAACAGATTAGTCACATCAACCATCACTGTACGTGCCTGAATGCACGTTTATCAATCCATTATCACTTTTTACAATAATTATCAACGTCAATGGTTAATAGATTTTTGCGTCAAATTTGTGCTCATGAAATTAAGTTATCACTCTTATTACTTATCATACATCATTTCGACACTTCATCCGTAAATATAGTACACTGCGACCTCGATAATCGGTACCTTGATCGTTGCAATTGCAGCGTAGTGGGAGAAGCGCCGAGCCAATCGCGTCAGGCCGCAGTCAGCCACCAGCGGCGCAGAGACGGTTCTGTGCGATGTGCGCAACCCCACTTCTTGCAAGAGCCGGTCCCGACGGATTCCGATTATCGAGGTTGCAGTGTAATGGAAAAATAGCGTTACGAATGTTTTTAGGAATAAAAGTCATGAAATTGAATTTAGGTGCGATTTTTGAACTTCGTGAAAACACTTGGCAATTGAATAATCAAAAAAAGAGAACAATTTTTCACGAGCACAAATGTCTTGTCGCGCTAAACACAAAATATACTCACCGAGAATCGAAGACGAGCGTCACCGCTGAGTGCAAATCGGTAGTGAAAACATTACACTTGTTACGGTCGTATTTATACACAATCTGCCCAGTTTTTGGGACAGAGAATTTCTTTGAGCGTTGATATTGTTTGATATTCATGTGGCAAAACATTTTTCAACAATGGCTGGTGTTTACGACATTACTCGAGCGCGACTATTGAACAATTAAACGAGGAAAACACAAATTCTTTCATTTTCAACGAATTGCTTGTTCCTACAAACAATTGTTCAAACAAACGTTTAATCCTCATATTCTGTGAATTGTTTGTTACCACAAACAATTCGCAGAATTCAGCGTTTGTGGGAATGGACAAAACACGTCTTATTTTGACTGGTTTTGTAATTAACGCTTCTGTAAATTTTCTTTTCAACATATTTTGTGAGAAAATGGAAAAGTAACAGGCCCAAAAATACTCGAGGACCGCACAATAGAGTTCCACTAGTTGAGACGAATCCAACGAATACCAACATGTGGGGCTTTTGATCATTTTTCGATTATACGATATTAAGAAATTATAAACAACCACCCTTGTCCCCCGATCCCCTTGAGACATCGACTGGAACCAATGCGAATTAAAATCTATCGAGTAAAGTCACTTATTTCCATCGAACAGTGTGATTAAAAAAAAAAGTACCCACCACACACGTTGAGTACATTTTGGCTTGTAAAAACTCACCCTTTAGAGTTACACCCTCGGAACATGGCTCATTCGATTCCTCTAGCCGAGACGAATCAAATGAGCTATCGTTCGATCCCAAATGCCTACCGGAAGTACCGGATTGGCCGGTGTGGCGGGTGTGGCGGGTTATTCCAATCCCACCTCAGCCTATGTTTATACTATTTATTCATACAGCCTTTAGTGGCTATGCTCTATAGCAATACGTTCCTAGTACTATAGCTAGTGCTATATACTATATTTACCTCTTTAAGATATATAAACTTCTATAAAGAGTTATATATAAAATACCACAGCCACAAGAAATAATATAGAGCTACGGTAATCTAGGATTGGGATTGGCAGCCATAATCGCCACAGTCACTTCCTGCCACAGTCATCTCCCTGGTACTTTTTTCTGGTATCACAATTCCTTGGCAGCCGAGACAGCTTTTTGGTAGAAACATCCCATTGATGATGACTAATCCAATGAGCCCTATCCCTATGATCTAATTCATGATGTTTTTATGCGACGAAAATAGTTTATGCGTGGCGCAAAGTGGCACTATGCGCACGGAGTGCAATAATAGTACATTACGATACGAGTGCGATGAAACTTACACTCGTCGAGAAAAAGTTTCATCGCACTCGTATCGTAATGTACTATTATCGCACGAGTGCGTAAAGTGCCCGCTTCTCGCACGCTTCGCTTCGCTGCGCGTGCGAGAAGTGGTCACTTTGCGCACGGAGTGCAATAAAACATATTTCCGTTGCGGCAATGCAAACTTCAACATCATTCCAATATCATGAACTGAGTTTCTACAATGCAAAACGTTATTAATGGACAGATTAGTTTCTTTTTATAAATTATACTTTTTTATCGCATTAACTTTCCTATTGATTCAGTTGAATCTTAATGGGAAACAAAAAAAAGTACATATCAAAGAATAACCTTGAACGACCTTCGGAGATTAGTCACGTTAGTCGCCATTGTACGTGAGATATCGCACGTTGGTAATCTTTTACTCTTTTGTAAAAAGGAAAGTTGCACAATTTTGAGTGTCATAGTGTTCGCATAAAGTCATTTACGTCGAGCCTTGCTCAATATGCGCGCCAAATTAAAAATCGAAGACTCAAGTCGTTTTTGTTCTCCAAGAATATATCAGCGATGAAATTTTCTAAATATCGATACATACCTCAATATGATTTCCTGACTTTTTCTGTTGAAAACTGTTTTCGATATTGAAAACGTTTCTTATGTCGGGAGGACGAATGTTCGTTGCACTCAATTGAAACTCCGTATGAAAATAACAATTGACTAACTACTCCTCTGGATACAATATTGAGAGTGAGCCTTTCTAGGGCTCAGCACTACCTTTTATACAGTCTAGCAGCTGTATGGATTCTCCGAATTACAAGGTCTACATAATCCGTGGTATTCCATTTAATTTTAGAACTTACAACGTGAATTTACGTAAGTAACTTCAGAACTAATGTAACTTATATTATGATGTAGGTTACAACTCTAGAACATCTATTATTTCGAATTCTATAGACATGTCTAGCTAAACCATAGTCTACAAAGTTTCATAAGATATTTCACTAGAAATTATTCATGAATTCGAAACAATAGAGGTTTGTAATTTGTGGCGGCGGCGGCGAAATTCTTATGTAATATATAGATATATATATATATATGTTGGATTTATTTATTTATTCGGGCGATAAAGTAGGTGAAGTGAGTGAACAAAAAGCATCGAATACATTTTCATCAATTTATTGTCATTGTAATAAAGGTCCAAATAAATATTCGGAAAGAGATACATGGTTAATAAAATATCTCCCTGACGGATTGTGGAACTTTTGTAAAGGGCCGAATAAACATCTTGAGATCAGAAATCAACTCCGCTTTCGTCAATTGAATTTTTACCAATTCCGCTTTTTTCGATGGTCCGAGGGTCTCACGTTCTCGGTTAACTCTCAAATACGCATCACACTTATTTATATTTGCAACGATTTGATTCATCTGATTCCATTCGCTGAGACTGGGTCGTCGTTGCATGGTTGCGCCTTCACTGCAAAAGAAAACACAGTACAGATAAGAAAATAACTTTAGACAAATGCCAGATAAGTCACGTTAGCCGATCGTTGCTAAATCTCAATCATAATTTTACAATTTTCCCAAAATCATCTTTTGTGAGAGTCTAGAAACAAAAATTGAATAATCGAGGCCCAAAAAACTCGAGGGACTTTAGATCAAAATCCCACTCGTCGAGACGCATCCAACGAATACCAACATGTGGGGCTTTTGATCATTTTTCGATTGTACGATATTTAGAGGTTATGTGAAAATCACGCCCGTGCCACGATTCCCTCGAGACATCGACTGGAACTAGTGTGAATCAAAAACTGTTGACCAAAGTCACTAATCGCCATCGAAAATGTTTTTTTTTTCGGAAAAAAATACCTGCCAACCAAATTGGGTATATTTGAGCTTGGAGATACTCACCCTTTAAAGTTACACCCTCGAAACATGGCTCATTCGATTCCTTTCGCCGAGACGAATCAAACGAACTATCGTTCGATCCCAAATGCCTACCGGAAGTACCGGATTGGCCGGTGTGGCGGGTGTGGCGGGTTATTCCAATCCCACCTCAGCCTATGTTCATACTATTTATTCATATAACCTTTAGTGGCTATGCTCTATAGCAATACGTTCCTAGTACTATAGCTAGTGCTATATACTATATTTACCTCTTTAAGATATATAAAATTATGTAAAGAGTTATATATAAAATGCCACAGCCACAGGAAATAATATAGAGCTATGGTAAATCTAGGTTTAGGATTGGCAGCCATAGCCGCCACAGTCACTTCCTCTTGTATGTCCCTTGTACCTTTTTCTGGTATCACTATTCCGGGGCAGTCGTGACAGCTTTTTGTTGTACACGTCTCTTTGATGATGACTAATCCAATGAGTCCTGTCCGTAGGATCTAATTCATGATGCTGAAGTTTACATCGTTTTGATGCAACGAAAATAGTATATTACGATACTAGTGCGATGAAACTTTTTCTGACGAGTGTGAGCTTGCAGAATGAGCCGAAAGCGAATGTTGCAATCACACGAGTTGAGAAAAAGTTTCTCGCACTAGTATCGTACGAAATTTTATCGCACGAGTGCGTAAAGTGCCCGCTTCTCGCACGCGCAGGAAGCGAAGCGTGCGAGAAGTCGTCACTTTACGCACGGCGTGCAATAAAATTTCGTACGATACTAGTGCGAGAAACTTTTTCTGCACTTCACTGCAACAACTGCAACATTCGCCTTCGGCTCATGCTGCAAACTCACACTCGTCGAGAAAAAGTTTCATCGCACTCGTATCGTAATGTACTATTATTGTACGAGTGCGCAAAGTGCCAGTTTGAGCACGCGCAGCGTGCGCAAATAGTGCGATAATAGTTTATTTTTCGAAAAATGCATTAATCCTGAAAAATTTTCAAATTCAAAACTGTTTAAATATATTTACGGGTCTTCATCAATAACTTGACATTAAGTGCACAAACAAAACGTAAATCTCACTAAAATTGCATTTACAAAACATATTTCCGTTGCGACACTGCAAACTTCAACATCGTTCTAATATCATGAACTAAGTTTCTACGATGCAAAACGTTATTAATGGACAGCTATGTTTCTTTTTTATAAATTATACTTTTTTATCGCATTAACTTTCCTATTGATTGAGTTGAATCTTAATGAGAAACAAAAAAAAAGTACATATCAAAGAATAACCTCGAACGACTTTAGGAGATTAGTCACGTTAATCACCATGGCACGTGACATATAGCACGTTGGTAATCTTTTACACTTTTGTAAAAAGGAAAATTGCACTAGTTTGAGAGCCACAGTGTTCGCATAAAGTCATTACATACGTCGAGCCTTGCCTCAATATGCGCGCCAAATTCAAACTCGAAGACTCAAGTCGTTTTTATTCTCCATGAGTATATTAGCGATGAAATTTCCTAAACATAGATACATACCTCAATATGATTTTTTGACTTTTGCCGTTGAAACTGTTTTTACTATTGAAAACGTTTTTCATGTCGGGAAGACGAATGATCGTTGCACTAAATTCAAACTCCGTATTAAAATAATAATTGACTAACTGCTCCTCTGGATAAAATATTGAGAGTGAACCTTTCTAGGGCTCAGCACTACCTTTTATATAGTCTAGCAACTGTATTTATTCTTGCGAATCACACCACCCGAATAAACCGCGAGATTGTCTTTAATTATAATTTTCGGCATAGACGAGGTGAATGTACGCAATGAACTTCAAAACGTTTGTAAATTATATTATAATAAAGTTCAGAACTTCGAAACCTTTATTATTTCGAATTCTGTAGACATATTATAACTGAACCGCAGTCTACAAAGTTTCTTGCGATATTTTCTTAGAAATGATAAATGAATTCATCGTGATTTGAATACGATTTTTCAACAGCATTTTAAAATAAATTATTTTTGAACGTGACATATACGTACAACGAATTTTCCAATTCGATCGTTCTCTCATTGTTTTCATGTCATTTTTGTTATTGTTATTTGCCCTTGAAAAAAACATGACGATTTATTCAATATATATTAGATTTATTTATTCATTTTGGCGATAAAATAGGAGAAGTAAGTGAACAAAAAGTATCAAATACATTTTAATCGATTTATTGTCATTGTAATTAAAATAGTTATTGGGAAAGAGAAACATGATTAATAATAAATCTCCCTGACGGATTGGGGAAAGTTTGTGAAGTGCTGATTGAACATCTTGAGATCAGATACCAACTTCGCTTTCTTCAATTGAATTCTCACCAACTCCGCTTTCATTGATGGTTCGAGGCACTCACGATTTCGATGAACTTTCAAAAAGGCATCACACTTAGATATTTTTTCAACGATTTGATTCATCTGATTCCATTCGCTGAGACTGGGTTGTCGTTGTATGGTTGCGCTTTTACTGCGAAAAAAAAATACAGTGCAGATAAGAAAATATCTTTAGACAAATGCCAGATAAGTCACGTTGCGTCGTACATGCGGGATCGTTGATAAATCTTAATCGTAATTTTACACTTTTTCCAAAATTATCTTTTGTTAGAGTCTAGAAACAAAAATGTAATAATCAAGACCCAACAAAATTCAAGGGACCTTAGAAAAAAATCCTACTCGCCGAGACGAATCCAACGAGTACCAACATGTGGGGCTTTTGATCAGTTTTTAATTATACGATATTTATAGGTTATGTGAAAACCACCCCCGTGCAGCGATCCCCTCGAGACATCGACTGGAACTGGTGAGAATAAAAAACTGTTGACCGAATTCACTAATTGCCATCGAAAAGTGTTATTTTTTGGAAAAAAAGTACCTACCACACAAGTTGGGTAAATTTGAGCTCGGAGATACTCACCCTCTAAAGTAACACCCTCAAAACATGGCTCATTCGATTCCTCTTGCTGAGACGAATCAAACGAACTATTGTTCGATCCAAAATTCCTACTGGAAGCCCACACGGAAGTTTATATATTTAAAATATATGCAAAATTGCGTACGAAATATATTCGAAATATATTACCGTATATAAATCAATGTATTTAAAATATATTTTTTATAGATCGGTAATATACACTCAGTCAAAAAATTAAAGGAACAGCAAAATTTTCGAGATTTTTCAGCGATTTTCCAAAGGCTGTAACTTTGTTAATTTTGGTCGTAAAATTTTTTCAAAAAAAGCATTTTAAAGCTTGAATCTTCTACTTTTGGAATCTTAAGTCAAAAATTTTTTATGGGCATCACCCTCGACGCAGTCGAAAGAAATATCACGGTAAAAATTTTCTCGAAATTTTTGCTTTTTTCAAAACAGTCGATAGGCTTCAAAAAATGTTTCCGAACTTAACCAATCTATGGATCGTTTAGCTGAATTCTTTGGCTTCAATTTGCTTTTTTTATTTTTGTTCTACGACCATTTTTCGCTAAAATATCGGTGATTGAACAAAAATTCGTCTTTTTTTTTAAATCTTCGATATCTCTGGAACTAATGATCGTACAGCGAGTAAACGGTGAGTTTCGGAAACTTGAATCTACCCTCTATAAGTGCCTGTTATTGTTATAAACGAAAAAAAATTGTTTCCATTCTTAATTTTAACTTGAAAAAGAGCAAAAAATTAGCTTTTTTTCATGTTTTAGAAAATCTACCACAACTTTGCAGATATTGCGAAAAATACCAATGTTTTAAGGTCCTTTTTTAGCTCAATACATACCTAAAAACCATGCCAATTTTCAAAACAATCGGTCGAACCGTTTTTTGTGACCGGGTCATCAAACTTTTAGAAAAATTGAAGGAACACGTTTATTGATCCTTAATGACCAATTAATGTTGTTAAAAATTTTTGAAAAAAGTTTTCTTTTTTTCCCCCTTAAATTTGCATGTAACGAGCGGGGAAAGCTAGAAAAAATCCAAATTTCGAAAAAAAAAATTTTTTTTCGAAATTTCGATTTTGTTTTATTTTTTAATTTGAAAAAAAATTGTATTGGCATTTTTTTTACAATTTTGCATTCAATATGTAATAAATATCGAAATAAAATTTTGAAAAAAATGCTAATAAATTTTTTTATTCAAATTTAAAAAATAAAAAAAAATTTAATTTTGAAAAAAAAAATTTTTTTCTCTTTGAAATGTGGATTTTTTTTTTAGTTTTCACGCTCATTAAATGCAAATTTGAGAGAAAAGAAAGAAAAACTTTTTAATTCATTTTTAACACCATTAATTAATTGGTCATTAAGGATGAATAAATGTGTTCCTTCAATTTTTCTAAAAGTTTGATGACTCGGTCACAAAAAACGGTTCGACCGATGGTTTTGAAAATTGGCATGGTTTTTAGGTATGTATTGAGCTAAAAAAAGACTTTAAAACATTGGTATTTTTCGCAATATCTGCAAAGTTGTGGTAGATTTTATAAAACAAGAAAAAAAGCTAATTTTTTGGACTTTTTCAAGTCAAAATTGAGCATGGAAACAATTTTTTTTCGCTTATGACAATAACAGGCACTTATAGAGGGCAGATTCAAGTTTCCGAAACCCACCGTTTACTCGCTGTACGATCATTAGTTCCAGAGATATCGAAGATTTAAAAAAAAAGACGAATTTTTGTTCTATCGCCGATATCTCAGCGAAAAATGGTCGTAGAACAAAAATAAAAAAAGCAAATTGAAACCAAAGAATTCAGCTAAACGATCCATAGATTGGTCAAGTTCGAAAAAATTTTTTGAAGCCCATCGACTGTTTTGAAAAAAGCAAAAATTTCGAGAAAATTTTTACCGTGATATTTCTTTCGACTGCGTCGAGGGTGATGCCCATAAAAAAATGTTGACTCAAGATTCCAAAAGTAGAAGATTCAAGCTTCAAAATGCTTTTTTTGAAATTTTTTCACGACCAAAATTAACAAAGTTACAGCCTTTGGAAAATCGCTGAAAAATCTCGAAAATTTTGCTGTTCCTTTAATTTTTTGACTGAGTGTATTTATTTGGATAGATTTTGCCGCTTTTCGCATATGTACGTATATTTTAAATGTATTTAAAATATATTTCAGATATATATAAAATATATTTAAAATATATTTTAGATATATGTAAAATGTACGACACATACATACAATATATATATTATATATATGGTGCATACATCTGAAATAAAGATTAAATATATGTTGCATGTATTCCAAATATAGTTGAAAAATGGGCTGCATGCATCCCGAATATGGGTTGAATATGCGATACCCGTGTAGAAATTTCCGAAAAATCGGAAATTCTCTAGGAGAATCAAATAGAAAAGTACGAGTTCATGAGAAGCCGGCAAAAACTCCTTATATGGCTTCATTTACGCCGGACTTCTGTTAATATTTCGTTCTCGTGCCCGGCTTTATAAGCATACTCGTCGCATCCTCCGTATGGGGGTTCAGCGGATGCCGCTCTGCGACATCTCGCGGCGAGTCTGGAAACTATCGCGACGCTGCCTATGCCTATACGTTACGAACATGTGGCAGGCGCCCGATCGCTTGTTCTCGTGGGATAAACATTACAATGTAAATAATAATTAAAAGTGTGAACACAATAAATTTAAATAATTAAATAAATATTATGTTAGTTAGTTAGTTATGTTACTATATATGTTGCATATATGGTAGCATGTATTAAGAATATATGTAGAATATATGGGAGATACATGTGAGTCACAACTATCTCTCATATATGTTGCATATATATCAGCATATATTAAGAATATATGTAGAATATATGCTAATATATATGCAACATATATGTGTGGATCAAAAATATATATACATATTAGGGCGATTTTTTTTTTCAACTTTTTTTATTTTTTTCACTCCCCACCTAAAATGTTGTTGCATATGTCTGAAAGAAACTACCCTGAAAGTTACAGCCCTTAATATTAATATTAAGTACTCGCCCTTCGCGTGAAAAGATTTCCCATCTAAAATACACGTAAATAAAAAACTTTTTTCTTCAAATTGCTATAACTCCGCGGCATTTTATGCTATCATATTGTCCTTGGTCGCAATTTACGCAGAATTGAACGATCTTCAAAAGTGTCCCGAGCAGCGTAAGTGTAATTTACACTGGTGAGATGGTATGAGTCACTAAAGTTGATTTTGACCCACACTTCTCGTTTTTTTGCTGTTATTTTCGAAATTATCAACGTTATCGAAAAATTGCAAAGGAAAGTTTTGTTGGAAATTTAATTTCCTACAGAAAAGGTCCCTTAGACCTACTTGCGAAAATTGATATTTCTTGAGATATTGGACCTTAACTTGGTTTTGGTATACAATTTTTATGGTTTATTGAACCAAAAGTTTCAATTTTTTGATATTCTATATCATATCACCATATCACATATCATATCACCAGTGGCGAAATGATATGGAATATCAACAATTAAGAACTTTTGGTTCGATAAACCGTAAAAATTTTATACCGCAAATAAATTAAGGCTCAATATCTCAAGAAATATCAATTTTCTCAAGTAGGTCTAAAGGACCTTTTTTGTAGGAAATTAAATTTACAACAAAACTTTCTTTTGCAATTTTTCGATAACGCTGATCATTTCAAAAATAACAGCAAATAACGAGAAGTGTGGGTTAAAGTCAACTTTAGTGACTCGTACCATCTCAACAGTGTAAATTACACTTATGCTGCTCAGGACACTTTTGAAGAACGTTCAATTCTGCGTAAGTTGCGACCAAGGACAATATAATAGCATAAATTGCCGTGGAGTTATAGCAATTTGAAGAAAAAAGTTTCTTATTTACGTGTATTTTAGATGAGAAATCTGTTCACGCGAAGGGCGAGTACTTAATATTAATATTAAGGGCTGTAACTTTCAGGGTAGTTTCTTTTAGACATATGCAACAGCATTTTAGGTGGGGAGGGATGAAAATTAAAAAAAGTCGAAAAAAAATCGCCCTAGTACATATATTCGAAATATATCCACATATATTTTGCGTATATTAAAAATATATAAATTTCCGTGGGGGAGTACCGGATTGGCGGTGTGGCGGGTCATTTCAATCCCACCCCGCGTAGAAAAAATAATTTTCCCAAAAATCTTTTCAAGAATCCCGTGTAGAAATTTGATAGGGCAACCATTGGTTGATTCTTGCCCCTGATCCGCCCTGCCTGATCCGATTTTCCTGACAGGGCCCTGACATGGAATTTAACGACCTGGGCCCCAGTTATTACATTGAAATAATCACTTATTTAACAGTGCCCTGCATGATCACAATATGAACAGTTTCCGACGATGTTATTTTGACACTCTTAACAACCTATTTTTGTTATTACCCTGACAGGGCTCTGATGTGGAAACTATTGGATTCCACTAAGTATTTATTAAAATAAATTATTTCTTTATCGGCTTTCAGTTCATGCATCGCATGGCTAAAAAATAAGCAGATCCTGAACATATTTTGTGAACTTGTGAAAATCGTATTTTCGTAATATGAAAATACAATACAATAATAGTAATAACAATAATAATAATAAATTAACCATCATTGCCTGGTTTATTATTATTATTATTATTATTATTATTATTATTATTATTATTAATTATTAAATATGTATTTAAAGAAAATATTTTTTTTTTTTAATTTTTACACAATATATATTTTAAAACATTTCAATCTTTGAATGTATAGCTACACATATGAAGTCTACAATTTCGTTGAGCTTCGGCTTTTCTTTAACAGAAGGGAAAATAAAAAATACCCTTTTTTAAGGGAATCCTTTTCGGGGATTCGACCATCTTGCGTTTTGCCGCAATGTCCAATGTATTAAATATCCATACTGAAAAATAAGGATATCAAACATAGACGAGCTCGGAAAGGATATAGGCGTCGAGAGGCAGGTTCGCTTGTGCGAGAGGTAGCCACCTGGCGGATTTTTTGGGTACCGACAAATCTGCAGATATGATCGGATGCGATTACGGGTGAATAGATATTTAGTAACGACGAATAGAATTTTTCTTCAACGCCTGTTTTTCGATGACATGGAACTCAAATAAATAAATATAGTGGAAGTAAATATCGCCCAAAATTGGATGGAAATAAAATTTTCTTTAAAGTGACTAAAAATCAATCAAATAAACGATTATAGTACCTACGACTAGATCTTTTTTCTGGGTGCACAGATCATTTTTTTTCCGCGATAGAATCACCGCAATCGGCGTGAAAAAAAAAATTATTTTTCGTCAGTAATCAATCAATTGCTCGAATAAAAGTGAAAAATATGTGCGCAAAGGTCGAATTTTATTGGAAAAAAAAAAAATGAAAACGAAAATGATGGATAATATCGCCGAAGGGAGGCGAGAGAGAGAAAAAAGAGGCGCACAAAAAATCGATAGCTCGCGATCCATTAGCCTTTTCTCGGGCTCGTTAAAATTGTAAATCCCATCAACGGGATTTCCATGTGGGTGTCTTTGCCTGTTTCTGTGACGGAGTGAGTCCCCTTCGTATTCTCGGGCCTGAAGAAAAGATCGAGGCGAAAAGATTGAAGAATCAAGAGAGAGGCGAGAGTGAGGAACATATCGTAGGAAGAAGGGTGAGAGAATAAAAGCCAGTGAAAAACGAAGCGAAGGAAAAATAAAAAGGGAGCTGAAGAATCTGTGTGCGTGCGTGTGTGCGTGTGTGTGCGTGTGCGCACGTATGCATGTGCGTGTGCGCACGTGCGTGCGCGCGTGCGTGCGTGCGTACGTGCGTGCGTGCGTGCATGCGTGCGTGCGTGCGTGCGTGTGTGTGTGTGTGTGTGTGTGCGTGCGTGCGTGCGTGCGTGCGTGTGTGTGCGTGCGTGCGTGCGTGCGTGCGTGTGTGTGCGTGCGTGCGTGCGTGCGTGCGTGTGCGTGCGTGCGTGTGTGTGTGTGTGTGTGTGTGTGTGTGTGTGTGTGTGTGTGTGTGTGTGTGTGTGTGTGTGACTATACATCGTATTTGTGGGCATCCTACAAAAGTTATAAATAATTATTAACAATCGCCGTTTTGACGGTAACCCCCTTAATCCGTGAAACGTAGGAAAACGACCAATTCTTCTTGAAATAAATATTACAAAATAATTTTCTAAAATATGAAGAAAAAAAAATTAAGGCCCCTCGGAGCACCATAAAGATTGAACAAGTGTGCCAATGGGAGGAGGGGAAACCCACGCATCGCACGAATGTGTCGTCGTCGTCGTTCGACTCTCTCACGTGAATGCGAGAGCCTCGGGAACCCTCTTGGGATCCCCTGAGATTACTCTCAGTGGCTTATAGTGGGAGTTGCTTCTTGTATTTCCATCTTCGTCAGAAGGTTTGCCGACTGCCATCAGCGCTCGTACGAAACTCACACTCAAGCGCTTGTACAAAAATTCTCCCTACCCCTGCCCCTGCCCCTGCTCCCCTCCCCTTCCATCGTCGACAAAGTGTTATCCCCACTTCCTTTGAGTCATCACCCCCCCCCCCCCCCCAGCATCTCTCTCTTCCTCTATCGTCCTGCATCCTCGAGCACTCGCATCTACATATCCGATGCCTCGGAATCATAAGGGCGTATCGTCCATCTTGAAATCGAACTGATACGCCCTTTTGAAGAAAAAAAATAGACATCGATATCCTTCTTTAACCCCCCCCCCCCCTCCTTTCGAGCCTCGGCGCAGCGCCTTCCTCGTCGCTTTCTTTCCCATCGCTCGGCATATAGACGTACTTTTTTTTTCTTTTTTTTCTTCTTTTTTTTCAAATTTTATTTTATTATTTTGACTCGTGCTGCTTGGCGTCGTTTCATCTCACTCTAACCGTACGTGTTTGCGTCTCGCTTCCTCATTCGTTCGTCCCATTGCACAGGTCTGAGGAAACTTCATATGTGTGTATATATGGGGCATTCCATAACAAACCGACCAATCCGTGACTCCGACAAATTTTTAATTTTGTTGAAAATGTAATATTTTTTTGTACGTACTGAAAGTAGTCTTTCAGAATTTTTTGAATTTTTGTCTCAACTCTTCTTACCGGAATAAATTTTTCGAAATTTCACAAAATTTTTTTTTCAAATACTCGCAACTTTTTAAAGAAGGGTGATATCAAAATAAGATAAGAGATCATTTTTTTCGTCTTGAATTGTAGTTTCATGAAAAAAATACAAACAAAATATAGAAATTAATTTTTATGTTTTTTTTCAGTTTCAAACCTAAAATATATTTTTTTTTAACTTGGACCATTTTGACTTTTTTGACAAAATTCACCACTTTTTAAGAGACATTTTTACAAGTACTACAAAATTCGCAGCTTGTGATATTCATGACTGGTATTATTTATCGGTGTGTATTTATTATTCATATGTATAGGGGATTCAATGTAAATTGAATAAGGCTGACCCTACGGTCTTTGATTTTGAAATAAATGGCGGAGAATGATTTTCCGAAGTCAGGTAAGCTTTTGGGATATTCCTGAGAATTTTTTTCAACCCTTCAATAAATAAAGGTTATTGGAGGTCAATTAAGTTAGAAGTCGGACAACGTTTTGGAATTTTTTTTTTCAAATTTTGTGTTCAAAATTATGGAACTATTTTTATTTAATCTATTAAGATATTAATAAATGGTCTGAAGGTTCTCTCAATTCAACAAAGTGTGAAGAATTGGGAAGCCATTGTTATCTCATCGATCGAGATATTCATAAATGGACCGAAAATTCCCTTAATTCAACAAAGTGTTAAAAATTGAGAAGCCAAAATTGGATCTCGGTTGATTTGACCTGGAATGTCCCATATGTATTTATAAGTATATGGGGCGTTCCATCCCAAATCGGGCAGTTTGAAAAACTTTTTTATTTCCTCATTTTTTTAAATATTTCTTAGTAGCCATCAAAAGACCCTTCCTGTTAAATTTTGAGATTTTTTTGATAACCCGTTTAAAAGATATTAAATTAACAAAAAAAAACGATCTTCTTTTTTGTATTTTGGTCATAACTTCTTTAATAATGGTCAAAATCAAAAGTTTTCTATTTAATTTTTGTTTTTTTATGGCTTTTTCAGATCGTAGGATTTCAATAACTACTATTTTCTTTTTTTGAAAATTAATTTTTTTTTTTTTTTCATACGTTATTATGAATATCAATTTTTGTTACTGTATGGTATTTTTAAAAATCATTTTGAATTAATTTTGACACTTTTTCATTGTTAACAGATTTTAAAAATTAATAATTAATCGTTGGGCAAATAACAACAGTTCAAGAATTGTATATTTGAGGGGTCGCCCAAGTGTCAGTGGCGCCACTATCGCGAAAAACGCGTTTCAATATCTCGAGAACGATTCATTTTAGGCAAAAAACTGTGGAAACCTTTTCTCTCATAAATTAAATTTCCTAACTTTTTTATTGGAAACTTTTTTTTCTAGCATCAATATTTTCCGAGTTATTTTGTTCGAAATGCACAAACTTCTCTACAATCGTCTTTTTTTTGCCTTTATCTCACTCACCGTCCACTTTCATTGAATTCCACCCATTATCAAAATTATACATCATTTAATTATCTAAATCTTTTGTCTCAAACTTTTTCCTCCACTGACAATACTTTCGTAGTCATTGCTTAGTTTATTGATCGAACTCCGCGGCATCAACGCAACATGACAAGTATGTATGCAGTACTGAAAAAAAAAATATATTAAAGTATTCGATGATTATTTATTAGTCAACTTATCAGTATAAAAAGGTAAATGGATTGAACAAGTTGATCGATGTTTTTTATTGCATTCAAATGAATAATAACCCGATTAAGGATCGGAAAAGGAAGGAAATTAATTATTGAGGTTTAAGATGAAGTTGTTAATTTTCCAATACCATGTATATTAATTTCGAGTTCGTATACTTGTTATTGAAATTCCCTATACTGTATATTAAATTTCATTACAATATTGAAAAAAAATGCAATGGTTGATTGCAATTTTGAGAAATAAGTGTTTTAATTTTCAATAATGTATTTGAAAATTGCGAAAAAGTATACAAAAACTATTTTCATATACGGGTATATTAATTTTTAATGCTCACTCTTTTAATTTTAATATACAAATATTAAATTTAAGATGAAATTGTTAATTTTCCGATACCTTGTATATTAATTTCGGTTTCATATACTTGTTTTTGAAATTTAATATACTTTTGTACATTAAATTTAATAACATTTTTTACAGTGTAGAGTTACAGGCCACTTCCCGTAGTACAAAACTCCATTGAATCGCCAATGGCAACCAATGGTCCTCATGCGACTCCATTGGTGAATGAATGGGGACCCATTGAGATTTCCGCATTTTTCAATGGCGTATAGGAACGACCATTGATCAGTGAATGGATATCCATTGAAAAGTCACCATTGTCCAATGACGTCCATTGGACAGCAAATGCGGATGAACCGAATGATCACCATTACTCAATGATGCCCATTGGAAAGCAAATGCTGATGGACCGAGCCATCAGCATTGCCCAATGGTGTCCATTGGAAGGCAAATGCTGATGAACGAAATGATCAGCTTTACCCGATGATGTCCATTGGGAAGTAAATACGGATGCACTGAATGATCAGCATTACCCAAAGATGTCCATTGGAAACCGCGTCGCGTTAGTTCCGAGACTTGGCGCGAGATGTCGCAGGACAGCAACCCGCTGAACTCCCATACGGATTATGCGAAGAGTATGCTTATCTAGACGAGTGTGAGCACGGAATATTAGCAGAAGTCGGTGTCCAAAAAATCCATGCAAGGAGTTCTTGCCGACTGATGCCCATGGGATAATTTATATTCCGTTTGAAATGGGGAAGTCAATCCTCATTAGAAAATCCCTATTCGATTTCTAATGGGGAATTCAATGGCGAAAATGTCCTTGGGCAATTGGGCATTCATCTCCATTGGTTATTTTGGCAATGGGGAATGAATGGCGATTTCTCAATGGTGACTAATGGCGTTTTTTACTATATGAAAGAATCTCCATTGATTATCGCCATTCATTCCCCATTGCCTACAAAAACCAATGGAGATGAATGCCGAATTGCCTATGGGGATTTTCTTCGTTGAATCCCCATAGGATAATCCCCATTCCGTTTTAAATGGGGAAGTCAATCCTCATTGGAAAATCCTCATTCTATTTCAAATGGGGAATTCAATGGCGAAAATCCCCTTAGGCAATTCGGCATTTATCTCCGTTGGTTATTTTGGCAATGGGGAATGAATGGGGATTTTGAAATTGCGACGAATGGAGTTTTTTACTACGAGTTTATGATTTTTGAACCATTTTTGGTTTTTAGAGCATCGCACACAATACAATTTTGATTTTAATGAAAATGTGTCGCATACAAGCGGTTCGGAAAAGTCTTACAAGGAAAATGAGACGTCCCAGGATAAAATCCATGAAGCGGTTTGGCCAGGACTGCGCGCAGCGTGTTCGAAGATCCAGGTTTTGGGAAATAGCCTCCAAAGTGAAATGTGTGGCAGAAAGCTTCCGCAGTCCTTCGCTCCACTGATTCATGTATCTGCATAAACAAACAATATTTTCCAAGGTTATTACAAGAAAAAAAACACACATTTTTTACGTGCTTGTCACGGTTTTTCATTTTTTATGTTTTTTATTATCCTCAATAATAAAAATTTTTACCAAAAAATTGGTCAAAATTTAAGAATAACTGGAAACTCTTCCGTTGACAGTTTAGAGGTTATAATCTGTATACAAGGCACAATATTAAATTCACCCACTGAATTTTTTTTAGATGAGTATGAAAATTAATTTGATTATTTCGCAAACACAGCGAACACGATTGTTTATAAAAATAAGTGATTATAATAAACATATGAACATATGAACATATGAAGTGACACTAACCACTGTGAAACTGCTCGTGTCGTTTGTCGAGATCGAAAGAGCACTTGCACGTAATTTTTCGATTGATTTGCGTAAATATCTAATATTACATTTGAAAAAAAAAATAAACAACTGATAAGAATAATTGAATACAAAAAAAAAAAAAAAAACCACGAGCGAACATATGTTTCGCAACTCACTAATAATTTGCTGGTAAAAAAAATTTAGTAACTAGGAAAACTTACTAGAAAATTTTCGAGGCACTTTCTGATCACTTTCAACAATTTTTTTGATCGGCTTGTAGAATTGTATGGGCCAATCACGTCTTTCGAGCGTTTTAATTGGTCCATACATGTATCATATGAAAAATGTCAATATTTTGCATATTTTTCAAAATAAATGAGAATACTTTTTTTTCGATAAAAAATTTTTCTCATTTACTTTGGAGAATAAGCAAAATATCAAAATTTTCCGAGACATGCTTTATTTTTGTTTTATTTTTTCACCTCTATAAGAAATATTCTAAATGATTATTATTTTTTTTTTATTTTAAAAACTAAAAGAAAAAAAAATTACCAACCGATGTATTTGAAACTTCATACCTAGGGGTATTTTGGATCAATGAATTCGAATCTGGTGTCAAAATTTCGAAATTCAAAATGACTGATTTTGTATCGAGGCCCAAAGTTCGACGATTTTTTGGTTATAATAAAATGTATTAATTAATCGAAGCATACATTTTTCTTTACATTTAATTTACTTGAAATTTGGTACTTGGAAGTTTTTGAGGTCGCTGATTACGAATCCGAACTAAAAATTCAGAAATTCAATATGGCGGATCCAAAATGGCGGACCACAATGCAAAAAATTACTACATTTGAATGAAACTCGGTAGTTGGGGGTTTTTGGGGTCGCTGATTAAGAATCCGAACTCAAAATTCAGAAATTCAATATGGCGCAATAACCGCAGAGTACCGAATTTCATTCAATTCAAGTAACTTTTTGTATTTTCGCCCGCCATTTTTTAATTTTGAATTTTGAGTATAGACTCATAATCAGCCACCCTCAATACCCCTGAGTACTGAGTTTCATCGATATGAAGGAATTTTTTATTTCGATTCGCTATATTGGATCCACCATTTTGAATTTCCAAATTTCAAGGTCGGATTCATAATCAGCGACCTTAACAACCCCCGAGTACAGACTTTCGTTCAAATTATGTAACTTTTTGCATATAGGAACCGCCATTTTGGATCCGCCATATTGAATTTCTGAATGTTGGGTTCGGATTCGTAATCAACGACCCCAAAAACCCGTGATTACCGAGTTCCGTTCAAATAAAGTGACGTTTTGCATTTTGGTCGGCCATTTTGGATCCGCCATATTGAATTTCGGAATTCAAAGGTTGGATTCGTAATTAGCGACCTCAACGACCCCCGAGTACTGATTTTCATCCAAATCATGTAACTTTTCGCATTTTGGAACCGCCATTTTGGATCCGCCATATTGAATTTCTGAAATTTGAGTTTGGATTCGTAATCAGGGACCCCAAAAACCCCCGCGTACAGAGTTTCGTTCAAATCAAGTAACGTTTTGCATTTTGGTCGGCCATTTTGGATCCACCATATTGAATTTCGGAATTTTAAGTTCGAATTCGTAATTAGCGACCTCAAAAACCCCTGAGTACCAAATTTCAACTGAATCGTATGTGAGGAAAAATGTATGCCTCAAAGGGTTAAATTATTTATTCATGACCCAGAATCTGTGAAAAAAATGGCAGAATTTGAAAAAAGGATTTCGAAATTTTCGAAATTCTACTTTTACAGATTCGTCTGTAACTTTGCCATTTTTCAAAATTGGGGCTATGGCTTGGTAAAAAGGTGCAAAAGAGTTTGTAAAACGTAAAAAAAAAATTAAAAAAATTAACGATTTTTTTCCGATTTCACGCTGACTCGGTCCCCTTAATCAGGTTATTATTTAGTTGAATGCAATAAAAAACATCGATCAACTTATTCAATCCATTTACCTTTTTGAACAGTT
This sequence comes from Alloplasta piceator, assembly GCA_946863875.1. Taxonomy (NCBI): domain Eukaryota; kingdom Metazoa; phylum Arthropoda; class Insecta; order Hymenoptera; family Ichneumonidae; genus Alloplasta; species Alloplasta piceator. Next base: position 34,456,033 of record OX333079.1, on the reverse strand, counting down.
AAGCTGACTAATAAATAATCATCGAATACTTTAATATATTTTATTGCACTCCGCGCGTAAAGTGATCACTTCTCGCACGCTTCGTTTCGCTGCGCGTGCGAGAAGCGGGCACTTTACGCACTCGTGCGATAAAATTTTGTACGGTACTCGTGCGAGAAACTTTTTCTCAACTCGTGTGATTGCAGTATCGTAATGTACTATTTTTCAGTAAAGCATACACACTTGTCATATTGCGTTCATGTCGCGGAGTTCGATCAATAAACTAAGCAATAACTACGAAAGTATTGTCAGTAGACGAAAAAGTTTGAGACAAAAGATTTAGATAATTAAATGATGTATAAGTTTAATAATGGGTAGAATTCAATGAAAGTGAACGGTAAGTGAGATAAAGGCAAAAAACACACGATAGTAGGGAAGTTTGTGTATTTCGAACAAAATAACTCGGAAAATATTGATGCTAGAAAAAAAAGTTTTGAATAAAAAAGTTAGGTAATTTAATTTATGAGAGAAAAAATCATCACAGTTTTTTACCTAAAATGAACAGTTCTCGAGATATTGAATGAAACGCGTTTATCGCGATAGTGGCGCCGCCGACACTCGGGCGACCCCTCAAATCCACCATTATGCTCAGAATACACCCCTCTAACAAATTAGACTACTACGAAAATTACGCCCTCTACACATTGCCTGGACTACAAAGGAATATTCTAATTTAGGAAATAATCGTATATGTAAGGTTTTCAAAAAAATACGTGAATAAATAAAAACTGTTGTTATTATTGTTCATAAACAGACTTAACGATCAATTATTAATGTTAAGAACCTATTAACAATAAAAAAGTGTCAAAATAAATGCTACATATTGAAAAAAATACTATCCACAGTAACAAAAATTGGTATTCATAAAAAATAATTAAAAAAAAATTAATTTTAAAAAATCGAAAAAAAAATAGTAGTTATGGAAATCTCACGATCGTACTAGTCTTAAAAATTGTTGAATAGATAGATGTTTAAAGCAATAAATTAAAAAAAAAAAATCAAAAATGACACTCACCTTCAAAAACGCGATTTAAAGTTTAAGCCTCAAAAAACCCATTCAAAAACTCGTCGAATATTTTTGATATATTTTTCTCTGAAAGGGCCATAGAAAAAAGGGCCCAAAAAAGGGCGGTTTTTTTTTGTTAATTTAATATCTTTTGAACGGGTAATCAAAAAAATCTTAAAATTTAACAGGAAGGGTCTTTTGATGGGTACTAAAAAATATTAAAAAATTGAGGAAATAGAAAAAAAAAGTTTTTCAAACTGTCCGATTTGGGATGGAACGCCCCATATATATACGCCTACACGTTGTGTATAGTCAAAGTCAGCATCCACACTTAACCGTGTACGGTCCAGCGCGTGCCTCCACGCGACCAGCCACCACCATCCAACCACTGCCTCCATCTTTTTTTTTTTTTAGTCTCCCTTACTCTCTCCCTTACTCTCTCTCTCTCTCTCTCTTCTCTCTCTCTCTCTCTCTCTCTCTCTCTCTCTTTCTCTCTCTCTCTCTCTCTCTCTCTCTCTCTCTCTCTTTCTCTCTCTCTCTCTCTCTCTCTCTCTCTCTCTCTCTCTCTCTCTCTCTCTCTCTCTCTCTCTCTCTCTCTCTCGCCCTGGCTCTCTTGGGTACCACGCGCTCGAATATCCCGAGAGAGAGGGACGTGTTGGACGTCGTATGTCCCGACAGTAGACAGTGGATAAGCGCGAACGATAGTCGTACCCTAACACGCGCGGGGAATCCCCGATTTTGACTTTATCCACGTTTTCGCGCCGCGTTTTGTAACGAAGTCTTTATTGACAGTTCTTATTGACAGCGGAAAATCGCGTAGTGTGAATTTTTGTTTGCTCCTTTAGCAGCGATTCGTCGTTCACGATTGTGTTGACAGGCCAAATCACTATATTGACAGGATATATTGACAGCGGAGTTGACAGTCTCGTTGACAGCGAGATTTCACGGGTTATCAGGTTAATTCTCGCAACGAATATCGATGTATCTCGATGACAAAACGAATTACGATATTGACAGTTTGTTGACAGTTTACTGACAGCGTCGAGAGTGATTGGTTGTCAGCTCTCGAACAAATGTGAACTAGCTCTTCAACGAAATTGTCGGAAAAACTTCATTGACAGTCGTCTGTCAATTAAGGGTGATCGGGGATTGTTGACAGTTTCATTCATCGTGGTTTCGATCACAGTGTTTATTGTAGTGCCCTAATTTTTGGATTTGTGCAGTGACGGAGTGTGATTTTGAATAACGGTGAAATGGCAGCTGTCAATGATGACAGTGCTTGTGCTGGCTGACAGAGGCCAGTTTATTCGTCAATTGGATATATTGTCAGTGAAAAATTGTGATCAACATCGCGACGCGAGGTAGTTTTCGAGAGTATTTTTCCTTTATGACAGGCGCGAGTTAACAGCGCTGTCATTTAGTTGGATCATCAGTGCAACGTCTGTCACGTCCCCTGTCAACAAAAGTTTGTGAAGCTTTTCGTGCTGTTGAGGTCGTCATTGTTAAAGGCTGTCGTCATTCATCTGTCATTTCAACTGTCAATAAGCAGTTTTCCCTATTGACAGCTGAATCTGTGAAAAAAAAAGTTTTTTCTTCACGCTTATAAGTACCGAGTACCGAAAACGAGCGTTCTGCTTGTTGTTTTTTCGTCCCACAAAGGCGAACGACGGAGAAAAGAGATTGCAATCATCCCCGTGAGAAATTTTACGACCGGACTTTCTGTTCGCGACGCCGCGGCGTAATTCTCGGTCTTTTCGGACATTTCTCCGAAAAAATAGTCCTGGCTCGGGGAAAACAGGCCAACGAAATTTTTTTCACAGTGTGCTCAGATTTTTTTTTCAAAAAATCGAAAAAAAAAATTTCGAAAAATCGAGGCTGTCATTAGTGTCAAATTTGAGGCTAAAAATTTCCAATTCGTTTTTAGAGGGTGAAAAAAAATCCTGAATTTTCCGAGCTCGATTTCGTTCCTCGAAAAAAAAAAAAACGATGATTCCGAGTCCATAAAATCCTCCCGACGTTTCTCTCACTAATGACAGCTCAAAAGTCTTACTCCCTTAGTCTCCGATCTCTCTGCTCGTCCACTGAAATTTTTCGTGTAAAAAAAAACGAAATTTTTTTTTACGGACCATTATATCGAGCCCGATCTTTGGTGACAGAGAAACGACTGTTGGAGCCGTTGAAAAATTAACGCTCGCCGCATGATCGGCTTACCGATTCGTCACGATTTTGTCCCGAGGGATTGAGGAGTGAAAAAAAAAAAAAAAAAAAAAAAAAGTGCGAAAAACATAAAATACAGATATGAGAAGAAGCGGAGCAAATTCAAGTCCTTAACGCTGACAGGACTCGTTCTGGACTTCCTGCAGATCGTCGCGCCTCGTCTCTCAATCTCACACCCGCGAGAAATTTCTTTATTTTTTTTTCCACCAATTTTTTTTTCTCTCACGTTTTTCCACGCCCTATCTCGGGAGGAGGGGGGGGGGCTTCCTGTCTCGAGGGGGAGGAAAGGACGTCTTATTTAATCGTGACAAGGCAACGAGCGGAGAAACTTGAGAAAAGGGAAGAAAAAGAGCGTTACCGATTGAGTCGGAGCGAAGGGAATCGACGAGTTTGTGGACGTCTCAAAACTCGTATATAAAAGCGTGGAACTTGGTCGTGGCGGGAAACGGAGCAGATTGGAAATCGTGGAACCCCGCACTTTTTTTTTTCTCTCTCTCTCTCTTTTCTGTAAAAAGTGAGAGAGATGCGTGGGTAGAAATATGGCGCCAACCTGTTGCTCAAGGATCGGACTCGTTTCCATTTAGAAGAGCCTTTTTCTCATTTTTTTTCAAATACAAAGATATATACGAAGTCGAACGCGAGGTATCTCTCGATCGCGAGAAGCCTTTTTTCGACAGCCAACTGTCAGGACTTACTTTTTCGTCGATCGTCGACGTGGTCAATATTCAAAGACACGTGTAAATGGTCTTGAGCTTTCCTAAATTCAACAAAGTGTTAAGAATTGGGGAAATGACCCAAAAATTCCCTTAATTCAACAAAGTGTAGAAGGTTCTCTTAATTCAACAAAGTGTGGAAGGTTCTCTTAATTCAACAAAGTGTGATTAAGTAGGATGCCATTCAAATATTCATAAATCTCCCAAAAATTCCCTTAATTCAACAAAGTGTTAAAAATTGAGAAGCTGTTTTCATTTATCAAGATATTTATAAATCACCCGAAGGTTCTCTTAATTCAACAAAGTGTTAAAAATTGAGTAGTCATCTCATCGATCTAGATATTCATAAATGGCTCAAAAATTCCCTTAATTCAACAAAGTGTTGGAGGTTCTCTTAATTCAACAAAATGTGATTAAGTAGGATGTCATTCAAGTATTCATAAATGGCCCAAAAATTCCCATAATTCAACAAAGTGTTAAAAATTGAGGAGCTGTTTTAATTTCATCGATCAAGATATTTATAAATCGCCTGAAGGTTCTCTTAATTCAACAAAGTGTTGAGAATTGGGTAGTCATTATCTCATCGATCTAGATATTCATAAATGGCTCAAAAATTCCCTTAATTCAACAAAGTGTGGAAGGTTCTCTCAATTCAACAAAGTGTGATTAAATAGGATGTCATTCAAATATTCATAAATGGCCAAAAAATTCCCATAATTCAACAAAGTGTTAAAAATTGAGGAGCTGTTTCCATTGATCATTTATAAATTGCCTGAAGGTTCTCTTAATTCATTGTTATTTCATCGATTGAGATATTCATCAGTGGCCAAAAAATTTCCTTAATTCAATAAAGTGTTGAAGGTTCTCTTAATTCAACAAAGTGTGAAGAATTGGGCAGTCATTGTCGTTTCGTCCATTGATATATTCGGCAGTGGCCTAAAAGTTCCCTTAATTCAACAAAGTGTTAGAAATTAAGAGTTATTTTAAATTCATCGATCAAGATATTTATAAATGGCCTGAAGGTTCTCTTAATTCAGCAAAGTGTTAAGAATTGGGAAGCCATTGTTCATCGATCGCATAAATGGTCTAAAAATTCCCTTACTTCAACAAAGTGTTAAGAATTGTGGAGCTTTTTTTATTTCATCGATCAAGATAAACGGCCTGAAGGTTCTCTTAATTCAACAAGGTGTTCAGAATTGAGAAACTATTTTCAAATAATCGATAAAGACATTCATAAATACCCTTCGGACTTTTTTTAATCAACAAAGAGACCAGAATTGAGAAGCTATTTTTAAAAATTCGTAAAATCAACTTTGAGATTCCCTTAATTCAACAAAATTTATTAAATTTGGGAAATATTTTATGAAACGATTTATAAATGTTATAAAGTTTCTTTCCCTCTCTTAATTCAACAAATAAAAAATTTAGAATCCATTTTTGAAAGACAAAGATATTTACGAGTGGCGTCAAGTCTCTCTTAATTCAAGGTCCTTGTAAGTTCCCGAGTGTTTGGGTGACTTGGTCCACTTGAAAAATTCCAAGAGTAAAAGCGACTCGGGCAAGAACGACCAAATGGATTCTTATGATATTCGGACAAGAAATTTCAAAAGTTCATGAGAAAAAAAAAATCGTGCATTCTTCGGGAAAAATTATAATAACCGTTAAGCTGACAAAAAAGTGACAAAATAAAATTTAAAAAAAAAACATTTTTTTCAAAAATTTATTCAAAAAATTTCACTGAAATTCACAAATTGCCGAAAAATTTGTTTATTTATGAGAGAACTTGAAAATAGGGAACATAATTTACGGAGACGCAAAAAATTTATCGCGACATTGACGAATTTACGAGAAGGAAATTATTGTGAACGAAGGGTGTAAGAAAAAAAATGGCAAAAAATTTGCGAATAATAACGTCGCTGCTCGGACTGTCGATGATCGTTTGTGCAACGACACCGACGACACGAGAATTACTCGAGTGTCGCGCAAATTTAACAGCCGAGACGAAAAACGAGACGATTTTTCACGAGAGGATACACCAGGCCGATTATATATTTACCGGTAAAATAAGAGAATTGCATAATGGAAAATTCATACGCGTCAGAGTGAAAAGATCGATAAAGGGAATACTAAATAATACCCTCGAGCTCGTATTGAACGACACTTGTGGCACTTACGTGAGACGTGGTTACACCGGAATATTCATGGCAAGAAGAGACTCCGGTTTCAGTGATTTTCGTAATGTTGGAAAAATCGTGATGAATTTCGGACCATTGCCGCTGACCCTCGCCAACTTGGATCGACTCAATGCAGCAGTAAAAGGTGAGTTGTTTTTTATTTTTTATTTTCCGAAAATTTTCCCATCGAAATTTCTAAAAGTCAATTTTATCCATTAATTAATTAATTCACAATTAATATGGTTGGTATATTTTAAGGATAAACGTCCGGATATATTTTACTGAAACTGCAATAACTGCAATAACTGCAATAACTGCAATAACTGCAATAACTGCAATAACTGCAATAACTGCAATAACTGCAATAACTGCAATAACTGCAATAACTGCGATAACTGCAATAACTGCAATAACTGCAATAACTGCAATAACTGCGATAGCTGCAATAACTGCAATAACTGCAATGACTGCAATTAATATGGTTGGTATATTTTAAGGATAAACGTCCGGATATATTTTACTGAAATTATGTTCATGAAAATATTACAAGAATATAAAAAAGATGAATTTTTATTTTTTATTTTTAAAAATTGTTTCCCATAAATTATAATTAATGTTATTTTTCATATGGTTAACATGAAAAAATATATAGATAATATGGAATAAATTGTTTTTCATAAATCATAGTTATTGTTTATTTGTTTAACATGAAAACATATATAAAGTCATTAAAAATTCGTTAAGTAATAAAAAACTGCTATATTTTTCAACTATTATTTTTTTTAACGTACAAATTAAAAAAAAAAATCTTTTAGATAACAGATAATTTATGACCCGATTTTTTAGGGTGGTCCATTATGCCCCAGGTATCGCGGATCTGCCTAAAAATGAGTCAATACATCAAATTTGTGATAAATTTGACAAGAAACCAAAAAAATTTTGTTGACCAAATTTTTTAGGGGGGCCATTGTGCCCCAGCCTCCCCTATTTTATATTGATTTAACATGATATAATATTTTTGAGAAAAAAAAGAATATATCGTGCAAAAACAATTATGACAAACTTCTATTGTAAATAAATATATGAATAATCACTTTTATAAACCATCATGACTTTGGGATTTAGTTACACAGATAAAATAGAAATACGTAATTTTTCTCAATTTTTTCCATGCACTGGTACAAGTATTCGGAAAAAATTTTTTGTCCTAATTTCTCAAATTTTTTGTACGAAACAATACGTTATTTATGTCTAATTATTAATTGTCTATTATCCATAATAGTCGTGTCCATTAATAATGTCCCATTAATAGTCTTCTATTAATCCTGACTGCTCAATATATAGTTCCCTATTAATTCAATAAACTTCAATTTCGTTCTATTCATAGTCTTCTATAGTTCTATTGAACCTGAATCTTCAATAGTCATCCATTCATTGTTTCGAATTAATAGACTTATATTAATTATGTCCTATTTGTATTCGTCTATTTACGATTATCCTTTTTTAGTCACCTATTTATACCGTCTCATTTATAGTGGTCTATTTAGTTAGTTCTATTAATACCGGTCTATTAATGATGTCCCATTAAGAGTCGTCTGTGAATCATGCGTAATTAATAAGACTTCCATTAATTATATCCTATTCATAGTGGTCTATTTTTTATGCCCCGTTAATTGATCTCCATTTATTTGTGTCCCAGTAATGGTCATTTATCAATCATGTCTTGTTAATATAGTTTTAGATTAATTATGTCCTATTTGTTATCTTCTTTCATGATGATCCCTTGTTAGTCAATTATTCACCCTTTCTCATTAATATTTATCTGTTTATTTACACCTATTGATAACGGTCTATTAATGATGTCCCATTAATAGTCGACAATGATTCATGTCCCATTCGTAGTTCCCTATTTATGATGTCCCTTTATTAGTCTCCTATGCACCCTGTTTCATTATTAATAGTCTATTCAAAATGTCCCATTAATAGTGATCTAATCATGTCCCATTCTAGCTTCTAGTCTATAGACTTCCATCAATAGTGTCTGATAAATAGTCTTGCTTTAATTATTTCTTATCGGTAATTATCTATCAACCAAGTCTCCTCCATAGTCGTCCATCAATCACGACCTATAATGAATAATCTATTAGTTCTATTCAGTCATTTAATAATAATTAATAAATTACTATTAGTGGGACACAAATCAATAGAGATCAATCAACGGGGCATCATAAATAGACGAATATGAAGAGGACATAATTAATAGAAGTCTATCACTTAGGCATAATTAATAGCCGACTATTAACAGTTCAGGATTAATAGATGACTATTAATGAGACATCATTAATGGACGACTATTAATGGGAAATCATTAATGGACAACTCTTAATGAGACATAATTAATGGACGACTATTAATGGGACATCATTAATGGACAACTCTTAATGGAACGTCATTAATGGGCGACTATTAATGGGACATCATTAATTGAAGACTATCAACGGGACATTATTAATGGACGACTATTAATAGGATACCATTAATGGACGACTATTAATGGGACATCATTTAATGGACGACTATTAATGGGACATGGTTTAATGGACGACTATTAATGAGACATCTTTAATGGACGACCATTAATGGGACATCATTAATATACCGTTATGAATAGGACGAAATAGACAACTATAAATGAGACAGTATGAATAGGTGACTAAAAAAGGATCATCGTAAATAGACGAATAGGAATAGGACATAATTAATGCAAGTATATTAATTCGATACAGTTATAATGGATGACTATTTAAGGTTCAGGATAAATAGAAGACTATTACCGAGATGTACGTAATAGACGACTATTACTGGACACAAATTGATGGGACATCATAAATCGATGACTATATATGAATAGGACAAAAATGAAATAAATGTATTAATGCCAGTCGACATTTGCTTTTTGCTGCCACATTATTTTTTCATCAAATGTACTTCAACGATGACAGATCGCATGTGAAGTGAAGAAATCGCTGTCCCAAGAATTCTTCGCGAACAAACGTGTCGTTGGTTCTGCCGGAACCCGTCGGTACGTTTAAATTACAAAAGTTCCGGCGGGCGTAAGATCGAAACTAATGGACTTTGGCAGGGCGAGTGAGCGCGCTCTCTTGTCGAGAGCGTGTCAACGTACATAAGGAACACGCAAAAATATGCCTCTGCAGATTCCGAACACACTGTGACAGGAGCAGGAGCTCTGAGAGCACACACGCACAATTTATTTATATACCGGGTGTCCCATTAAACTTGAGACACCGAAATAACTCGATATTAGGGGGGTGCGAATATTCGAATTTACGAATTATTCGAGACGAATCGAATCGAATCATTCGAGATGAGTTTCGAATCGAATAATTCGAACTTTTCGAATAATTCGAACTTTTCGAATTATCAGAATAATTCGAATAATTTGAATAATTCGAATAATTTGAATAATTCGAACTTTTCGAATATTTGAATAATTCGAACTTTTCGAATATTTGAATAATTCGAACTTTTCGAATATTCGAATAATTCGAACTTTTCGAATATTTGAATAATTAGAACTTTTCGAATATTCGAATAATATGAATAATTCGAATATTTGAATAATTCAAACTTTTAGAATATTTGAATAATTCGAACTTTTCGAATATTTGAATAATTAGAACTTTTCGAATATTCGAATAATTTGAATAATTCGAATATTTGAATAATTCAAACTTTTCGAATATTTGAATAATTCGAACTTTTCGAATATTTGAATAATTAGAACTTTTCGAGTATTTGAATAATTCGAACTTTTCGAATATTTGAATAATTCGAACTTTTTGAATATTTGAATAATTCGAACTTTTCGAATATTCGAATAATTCGAACCCTTCGAATATTTGAATAATTCGAACTTTTCGAATATTTGAATAATTCGAACTTTTCGAATATTTGAATAATTCGAACTTTTCGAATATTTGAATAATTCGAACTTTTTGAATATTTGAATAATTCGAACTTTTCGAATATTTGAATAGTTCGAACTTTTCGAATATTTGAATAATTCGAACTTTTCGAATATTTGAATAATTCGAACTTTTCGAATATTTGAATAATTCGAACTTTTCGAATATTTGAATAATTCGAACTTTTCGAATACTTGAATAATTCAAACTTTTCGAATTATCAGAATAATTATAATAATTTGAATAATTCGAATAAATTGAAAATTCGAACTTTTCGAATTATCGGAATAATTCTAGTAATTTGAATAATTGGAATATTTGAATAATTCGAACTTTTCGAACTTTTCGAATTATCAGAATCATTCGAATATTTGAATAATTCAAATATTTGAATAATTCAAATATTTGAATAATTCGGATATTTGAATAATTCGAATATTTGAATAATTCGAATAACTTGAATAATTCGAATATTTGAATAATTCGAATATTCGATTCGAATAATTTGAATAATACGACCATCCGAATTTCGAATGGAATATCACTATTCGATTCGATTCGATTCGAACATTTATGAAGTCGATTTTAATGAAGAATCTAATGGTTATCTTACTATTTTTTTTTATCAAATGGACCATTCCAAGGTGATATCAAGGTCAAGTTTCCTTTTTACTGGAAACTAAAACTGCTGCGCCACTAAAATAGCTATAACTCCGTAAATTATTGGAATTAAAAAATTTCCTTCCGAGGATATATTTCAAAAGATCTAAGTTTTGAGAATATGCAAAAAATAATTGATTTCTTCAAAATTATGGTCCAGAATATTTTCCTTAAATGGGACACTCTGTATATTATATAAACACACACAAGTATTGAATAGTGCTTGGTGAACGAGCTCGAGAAATACGTATGTGAGCCTCGGAACGCGACGTTTGAGCTAGCCTCTGCGTTTGGGACACGTGAACGGGACGCGTGGGCGCGCGCGCAATTCAAAGTGCGCGCTCGAGAGAAAGACTCTCCGTGCAAAGTCTGTGAAACCAGGTGCCGCGTGTAACCACATGCACTGTCACAGGTTACAGTCACCGTTGGCGTCGTTCTTATATCGAAATTACATTCTCGAGTTAAAAAAAATTTCACAATTGAAAAATTCGACTTTGAAAAAAAAATTCGATTTTCAAAAAAATCATTCGTCACGCTCCAACTTTTGATACGTTGAAATTATCGAATTGAAAATTTTCGCTCAAATCACTCGGTCAACAAGAATCGTTGATAGCGAAAGAATTGCATGAGAGGGATTTCGAAAAATTTTGAAATTTTTCAAATACATCAAATGCGCTTAAACTTTTGCTATTTTGCGGCTATTTAGCTAAAACTTTTTTCACTGACAAGTCAAGTGATGCTGATGATAAATATTCAATTTTGGAAAAATATTTTGAGAATAGTTAAAATTTTATAAAAATTTTGAAAAGCAAAGAAAAATTGTACCTCTCTGAAGTTCGCAATTTTGCAATTATCTAACTGAAAATTCGGCTGCCCTTAAAAATTCGTTCAAACAATTTTTTTTTCTCGTCAAATTATCATAAATTTGATGTATCGATTCATTTTCAAGCCGAGTCGCGATATTTAAGGCATAATGGACCACCCTAAAAATTAGGACACCATTTTTTTTTCTTTGAATTATGATGAATTTTATGTATTCATCCATTTTCGGGCTGATGCACTGCATCCGGGGTAAAATGGACCATGAAAACAATTTTGAAATTTTTTTTGTTAAAAAAAAATAATAGTTTAAAAATATCGTATTTATTATTTAACGAAATTTTGATTAAACTATATATTTTTTTATGTCAAACAAATGAACAATGACATTAATTATGATTTATGGAAAATAATTGATTAAGAAAAAAAAAATTCAATCAATTTTTAGAGAGGGGCCGTCTTGCCCCACCCTCCCCTAATATCGTGGCACATTTCATGACTTCCCCTTGGCAAATGACTCTGTAATCGGCGTTAAAACGTTATACCTCGTCCCAATGGACATTGCAAACTGCATTTACGCGACATAGAGATATGCAATACGGGGATAATTCAGTGACGCTCGTCAAAGTGAGATTACGACGTTGATGCCTTCCGGGTTTATCAGCATGGCGAAGAAAGTGGGACGATCCCGATAATTTGAGCTGTATTGCTTATCTTCACGATCTTTCATCAAAAATGAAAAAAAAAAATGTATTTCAGGATGACGTTTGAAATTTGCGTTGAAATTCGATGTCAACGTATCAGCGTTCGACGAGAATATCACCGGCGAATAGAATTTTATATTCTTGGAAATAAAAGGGCTCGGAGGAGGCCTTTTTTCCGTTAGCTGATAATAGTGTCCCATCAATAGGCGTCTATTATTTTTGTCCCATCAAAAAAAGTCCATCAATATTATATTAATAATAGTAATAGTATCTATTCATCATAAACCATCGATCGTCGACTACTAATAGTGTCCCATCAATAGGAGTCTATTATTTTTGTCCCATCAAAAAAAGTCCATCAATATTATATTAATAATATCAACTATCAATATTATATTAATAATAGTAGTAGTATCTATTCATCATAAACCATCGATCGTCGACTACTAATAGTGTCCCATCAATAGGAGTCTATTAATTTTGTCCCATCAAAAAAAGTACATTGGTCGTGTATCCATAGTAGTTTATTATTTGTCGAGTCTTTATTACAATCTTCCACTAGCCAAGTCCCATTAATTGTCGGCTATTATATTTGTCTCATTAATAATCATCTATTAATTGGTCCCTGTTCCGTCTCGCTCTATGTAACATCCTATTAATAGTCGTCTAGTAATTTTATCTCCCATAGTCCATTTTTGAATGTGGCGTATCAATAGTCGTTTACTATTAATATAATATTAATCAGTGTCTATTAATCACAAACCATTCATCGCCGACTACTAATGTGTCCCATCAATAGGCGTCTATTATTTTTATCCCATCAAAAAAGGCCATCAATATTTTATTAATAATATCAACTATCAATATTATATTAATAATAGTAGTAGTATCTATTCATCATAAGCCATCGATCGTCGACTACTAATAGTGTCCCATCAATAGGAGTCTATTAATTTTGTCCCATCAAAAAAAGTACATTGGTCGTGTATCCATAGTAGTTTATTATTAGTCGAGTCTTTATTATAATCTTCCACTAGCCAAGTCCCATTAATTGTCGGCTATTATATTTGTCTCATTAATAATCATCTATTGATTGGTCCCTGTTCAGTCTCGCTCTATGTAACATCCTATTAATAGTCGTCTAGTAATTTTATCTCCCATAGTCTATTTTTTAATATGGCGCATCAATAGTCATTTACTATTAATATAATATTGATCAGTGTCTATTAATCACAAATCATTCATCGTCGACTACTAATGTGTCCCAACAATAGGCGTCTAATAATTTTGTCCCGTCAAAACAGTCCATTGATCGTGTATCCATAGTAGTTCACTATTTGTCGAGTCTTTGCTATAGTCTTCCACTGACCAAGTCCCATTAATAGTCGTATATTAAATTTGTCTCATTAATACTCATCTATTAATTCGTCCCTCTTCCGTTTTGCCCTGCATAACATCCTATTAATAGTATTCTAGTAATTGTATCTCTTATAGTCTTTTTGTAAGTGTGGTGTATCAATATTCTCCACTATGAATGTCATATCCAGCGTCTATTAATCACAAACTATTGATTGTCGACTACTAATGTGTCCCATCAATAGGTGGCCATCAATCTTTTCTCACCAATAAACGGTTATAATATTTGGATGATTGATCGAGTCTTCACTATCGTCTTCTACTAATCAAGTCGCATTAATAGTTCTACATTAATAATGACCTATTCATAGTTGTCTATTGATCCTATTTCATGAATAGCTATTAATTATGTCCCATTAATTATCTCCTATTAATAATAATTTATGAAATTTGTCTCATGAGTAATCATTTTTCAATTTCGTCTCATTGATAGTCGTCTATTAATTATAAACGATTAGTCGTCAACTACGAATAGTGTCCCACGAATAGTGTTCAATAGTGATAAACGTTTTCCATCAGTAAATGTCTACTAATGGTTTATATCTGATAGTTGCTTATTTATCGGGTCTTTATTACAGTCTTCTCTCAGTCAAGTCCTATTAATAGTCTTACATTAATTATGTCCCATTAATAGTCGCCTATAAACATGTCCCATTAATAGTCCTCCAGCAATAATGTCTTATGAATAGTCTTCTATTAATTATATCCTGTTACTAGTCTCTCATTAAATGTGTCTTATTAGTCACCTACTAACCTTGTCTCATTAACAGTCACCTATTAATTATGTCCCATTAAATAGTCTTCTACTAACTATCGCACGATCCTTTGATACTGTCTGATTCAAGTGGATTTTGTTTTGTTTCTTTTTTCATCGTCGCAGTGTCAATCATCGCATTGTTTGTTTCCCTGGACGAAATGTATATCCATATTTATGCACGTTGAAACTTTTTTTTTTTGCACTTTCATACGTCGACGAAGTGTTTCGCGTCGGACGAGACGAATGAAACAACCCCGTCGAGTTCTTCGGGCATAATACGATTCGTCCCACGCGCCACTGTCGTCGATTCTCGTCCTGGCGTAGTCGGTTTAACCACGTGGGTTATTTTCACTTGTGTGCAATAGCACACACACACACACACACACACACACACACACACACACACACACACACACACACACACACACACACACACACACACACACACACACACGTGAACACACACACACACACACACACACACACACACACGTGAACACACACACACACACACACACGTGAACACACACACACACACACACACGTGAACACACACACGCACACGAACGCACACACACGCACGCACACACACACACACACACGCACACACACACACGCACACACACACACACACACACACACACACACACACGCGCGCGCGCACACGGGCACACACACACAAACACAGAAATGGATCGTGGCCCTTCCTTGAGTATTATAGTAGAATGGGCGCGCTAACACGCCCCAAGAAAGTGCTGGAGGAAGAGTAAGAGAGACGGGGAAAGAGGATTGCAAGAACTGCATAACTGCACACGGACTCTCCTCGGGCCAGGTGTGTATGTCGCGGAGAGACATTTCGCGAACTTTTTTTTTTCAAGCTTTACTTCGCACCACGTTGTCGATTTTTTCGTTCCGTTTTTTTTATACTCCTGACACTATGATACAGGGGAGGGATTGGGACAAAATGGGACATTGTTATCGGAAATGGGACAACACAAACAAATTTAAGTTTTCAGAGGGAAGAAGAGATTGGGACAAAATTGGACATTGTTATCAGAAATGGGACACCACAAACAAATTTAAGTTCCCAGAGGCAAAGAAGAGATTGGGACAAAATGGGACACTGTCATCAGAAATGGGAAAACATAAAAAATTCAAGTTTTCCGAGACAAAAAGGAGATCGGGACAAAATGGGACACTGTAATCAGAAATGGGACAGCACAAACAAATTTAAGTTTTCAGAGACTAAAAAGAGATTGGGAACAAAAGGGAACATTGTTATCAGAAATAGGACAACACAAGCGACTTTAAGTTTTCAGAGACAAAAGAAAGATTGGGACAAAATGGGACATTGTTATTAGAAATGGTACATCACAGACAAATTTAAGTTTTCAAAGACAAAGAAGAAATTGAGACAAAATGGGACACTCTTATCAGAAATGGGACACCACAAACAAATTCAAGTCTTCAAAGACAAAGAAGAGATTGGGACAAAATGGGACACTCTTATCAGAAATGGGACACCACAAATAAATTCAAGTTTTCAGAGACAAAAAAGAGATTGGGACAAAATGGGACACTGTTATCAGAAATGGGACACCACAAACAAATTTAAGTTTTCGGAGACAAAAAAGAGATTGGGACAAAATGGGACAGTGTTATCAGATATGGGACAACACAAACAAATTTAAGTTTTCAGAGACAAGAAAGAGATTAGGACAAAATGGGACATTGTTATCAGAAACGGGACAACATAAAAAAATCAAGTTTTCAGAGACAAAGAAGAGATTGGGACAAAATGGGCCACTGTTATCTGAAACGGGACACCACAAACAAATTTAAGTTTTCAGAGACAAAAAAGAGATTGGGACAAAATGGGACATTGTTATCAGAAATAGGACAACACAAGTGAATTCAAGTTTTCAGAGACAAAGAAGAGATTGGGACAAAATGGAACATTGTTATCAGAAATCGGACAACACAAGCGAATTTAAGTTTTCCGAGACAAAAGAGAAATTGGGACAAAATGGGACATTGTTATCAGAAATGGGACAACACAAACAAATTAAAGTTCTCAAAGACAAAAAAGAGGTTGGGACAAAATGGGACATTGTTATCAGAAATTGGACATAACAAACGAATTTAAGTTTTCAAGACAATGAGATAAGAAATTGAAAGATTTATTTAATTTCGTATTTTCAAAAAATTAAAGATCCTAGATCAAACAATCAAGAATATCCTAACTTTTGCGATAAATTAAATTTTTTAATTATTCAATTATTCAATTATTCGATTATTGAATTTTCCAATTTTTCAATTATTTAATCAATTTTTGAGAGTATATTTCGTTCACCATATTTTTCAATTTTTCGCCCCGAAGAAGAAAATTAGAATGATCCTCAAAAATTCTGCATCGATATTACGATGAAACTCGGTTAATCAAAGATATTATATTGCATTGTTCGGCCAAGGCAAAGGTCTCGATTGTGCCGATCGGTGCCGATTTCAAGTGTGTAATTATCGGCATCGGCGTCGGCGTGATTCTCGTTTCAATCCGAGCAACGTGAATCACAAGACTTATTCACGTAGGTAGTATATTATTGCGAGCATAGGAAAAGAAAAAATTAAAATGAATATCACGATTCTCTTAGTTCGATAAGTATCGGCGTCGAGAAATCCGAGGCCAAAAGACGCCTCGAATATAAGTATATATATCTAAGTAACAAAAATATCTCATCTCATAAATTAAGTAACCCCTTATAACTTATTATCGAGGCCCTTGACCCCTCGTAAGTTAAGCTCGGGGTGCTTGACTTTTTATACAGTTAGTTATCGAGTCAACTGACTAACGAAGCAAGTTAGGCAACTTATAAGTTAGTTAGAAAGTTAATTGACTCATGGAGTTCGTTAAATAACTTATTAAGTTAGTTAGAAACATTATCAACTTTGTAAGTTAGCTAACTAGCTCTTTAAGTTAATTAGGAAGTTGATTAACTCATGGAGTTAGTTAAATAACTTATAAAGTTAGTTAGGAACATTATTAACTTTATAATTTAGCTAACCAGCTCTTAAAGTTCGTTCGAAAGGTCAATAACTCGGTAAGTTAGTTAACTAACAAGTTACCAAATGATTCAATCTTATAAGTTGAGTCGCGTGTCCCTCACCAGAGAATTAGTAAACTCATAACTCTATGAGTTTACACCAGTTAGAAAGTTAACTCTAGTTACAAAGTTAGGTGTCTTAAAAATTGGTTAGCTAATAACTAGATTTATAAGTTAACTTCATAAGTAAATCTTCCTGACTCTTTATAAATGAAGAGAACCCGTATAAGATAGTTTCAGGGCCCCTGATAAATGATCTCTTATAACCTTTTGGGGACCTAGGCACGCATAAGTTAATTTATGCTCCATAAGTTAAGTTTGCCCCCTGATTTCTAATAGATTAAGTTATCCCACATGAATTCATTTCAGGGCCCCAAATTCTTCATAAGTCCTCTCATAACTCAAGTTGAGGACTCCCCACCCTTAATAAGTAAATTTCCTGACCCTTGACCCTTCATGAGTTAAGTGATCGGTCATAAGTTTGGGGCCTTTCACTTCTCATAAGTAAAGAGATCCTTTGTGAATTAAGGATAGAGCCCAAGATCCTGCATGATTTAAATCCAGGACTCCGTAGTTTGAAAAATATCATGGAGGTAAATAAGAGGGCATAAATCTTAAGATTAATTATCTTAAATCATTTCGGACTTATGCCCTTATGTTCGAAAGAAAGTATTTTATTCTTATCCCTATTATATTCGCCATCGTGATCCATATAACAGACATTAAAATTTTTATTGTCAGATCTTGAAAGTAATGTGCCTCAACAATTTCTTTCGATCTACCGTGGGCGCCAGAAGGAGAGATCAATCTCATTTTCTCATTTAATCCTTTTGTAGATCTCACGAATCGTTTATGAATCCTTTCAAATAAATTATCTCTCTATTCGCGTGCCTTGAAAGTACGAAGTATTCGCTACGAAATAAGATTGCCGAGAACATATCTCTGAAATATTCTGGAGAAGTGTTTTCTGGTAGAGATGTAATTCCGTAAAGTAATTTCCCGAAATAATCGTTCTCGGTAAGCGGTTTTGCAGCAGAAATGATTTTTTTTACGGACATTATAGAGCGAACTTTTGGTCGGTAGAGTTGTCATGGGTCTTGTTATTCGGTAGAGTTGTTCGCAGATAATTTTTTCCGGTAAAGATGTTTGTTTTGCATTTGTTGGAAATATTGTTCGCTGCAATGGAAGGTTGAGATTCACCTACGGGGAATATTTTGGCAATTTTCCGATGGCAGAGTTTCAATCGGTAGAGTTTTCTGGTAGAGATGTAATTCCGGAAAGTCATTTTTCGAAATAATCGTTCTCGGTCAATGATTTTGCGTTAGAAATGATTTTTTTACGGACATTATAGAGTGAACTTTTGGTCGGTAGAGTTGTCATGGGTCTTGTTATTCGGTAGAGTTGTTCGCGGATAATTTTTTTCCGGTAAAGATGTTTGATTTATATTTGTTGTAAATGTTGTTCGCTGCGATGAAAGGTTGAGATTCAGCGACGGGGAATATTTTGGCAATTTTTCGATGGTAGAGTTTCAATCGGTAGAGTTTTCTGGTAGAAATGTAATTTTTCGAAATAATCGTTCTCGGTCAATGATTTTACGTTAGAAATGATTTTTTACGGACATTATAGAGCGAAGTTTTGGTCGGTAGAGTTGTCATTGGTCTTGTTATTCGGTAGAGTTGTTCGCGGATAATTTTTTTCCGGTAAAGATGTTTGATTTATATTTGTTGTAAATGTTGTTCGCTGCGATGAAAGGTTGAGATTCACCGATGGGGAATATTTTGGCAATTTTTCGATGGTAGAGTTTCAATCGGTAGAGTTTTTTGGTACAGATGTAATTCCGGAAAGCCATTTTTCTAAATAATCATTCTCGGTAACCGATTTTGCAGCAGAAATGATTTTTTTTTACGGACATTATAGAGGTCGGTAGAGTTGTCATGGGTCTTGTTATTCGGTAGAGTTGTTCGCGGATATTTTTTTCCCGGTGAAGATGTTTGATTTATATTTGTTGTAAATGTTGTTGGCTGCGATGGAAGGTTAAGATTCACCGACGGGAAAAATTTTCGCAATTTTTCGATGGTAGAGTTTCAACCGGTAGAGTTTTCTGGTAGAGATGTAATTGCGGAAAGCGATTTTTCGAAATAATCGTTCTCGGTAACCGATTTTGCAGCAGAAATTATTTTTTTTTACGGACATTATAGAGGTCGGTAGAGTTGTCATGGGTCTTGTTATTCGGATGAGTTGTTCGCGGATATTTTTTTCCGGTGAAGATGTTTGATTTATATTTGTTGTAAGTGTTGTTGGCTGCGATGGAAGGTTAAGATTCACCGTCGGGAAAAATTTTCGCAATTTTTCGATGGTAGAGTTTTCTGGTAGAGATGTAATTGCGGAAAGCGATTTTTCGAAATAATCGTTCTCGGTAACCGATTTTGCAGCAGAAATGATTTTTTTTTACGGACATTATAGAGCGAACTTTTGGTCGGTAGAGTTGTCATGGGTCTTGTTATTCGGTAGAGTTGTTCGCGGATAATTTTTTCCGGTAAAAATGTTTGTTTTGTATTTGTTGGAAATATTGTTCGCGGCGATGGAAGGTTGAGATTCAGCGACGGGGAATATTTTGGCAATTTTTCGATGGTAGAGTTTCAATCGGTAGAGTTTTCTGGTAGAGATGTAATTCCGGAAAGACATTTTTCGAAATAATCGTTCTCGGTAACGGATTTCGCAGTAGAAATAATTTTTTCTACGGACATTATACAGCGAACTTTTGGTCGGTAGAGTTGTCATGGGTCTTGTTATTCGGTAGAGTTGTTCGCGGATAATTTTTTTCCGGTAAAGATGTTTGATTTATATTTGTTGGAAATATTGTTCGCGGCGATGGAAGGTTGAGATTCAGCGACGGGGAATATTTTGGCAATTTTTCGGCGGTGGAGTTTCAACCGGTAGAGATGTTGATGCGCTCACGGCACATCTGGTTTGACCGGCAGTCGGTAATCCGACTTGTCGATCTTCCAACATTAAAGCGCCTTTCCCATGAGTCTCAAATTTCTCTCTATCGAGTCTCAGGATTCGTGGCATCGCTGCCAAAACGATTTATGGCATCGTGAAGTACTCCGAGGAGTACTTTGAATCTGGTTTAAATCGAAACCGATCGTTTTTCCACCGATCATCGAGTCGGACCGGATCACTCCCATCCAGATTTTTTTTTTTCATTTTTTTTTCTCGATCGCTCGCCGTATCGACCGGATGAACGACTGAGATCGGCAAATCATAGATATATGTCGTTTCGGTACAGTATCGCATATAACAGGCTGAACAATTTATAATAGTCTCGATTATCGACGGAGCAAAAAAATTCTTTTATTTCACGATCTCGCTGAATTTTTTTTTCTACGGTGATTATGATAAATCGCTGATCGAATTTGATCAATAAAGTCATTGTGATTAATCATCTCGACAGAAATGTGAGCGAGGATTTTTTTTTTTTAACAATAAAAAAAGGAAAATAATTCTTACGAATAATGTTCATGTGTAAAAAAGCTTGATTATGAAAGATAAAAATCGGGGATCAAATTTTGGAAAAATTAAATCGTAAAATTTGGATTCTACAAAACTGCAATTATCTTATTATTATTATTATTATTATTATTATGAATAATTAATTTGTAAGCTTTTTGATCGTAAAAAATGTCATAATTTTTTAGAATTCAAATTTTTCGAAATTCTAAAACGTTCTAAAAATTTCTGAAATTTTTTTAAAAGTTCTAAAAAATTCTAAAAAATTCCGAAAAATTTCTTAAAAAGCTCGAAAAAATTCTTAAATTTTTTATCATAATAATGATGACATAATTTAAATTTTTTGGAATTTAAATTTTGTAATTTAATTTTTTTTTTAATTTGATCCTCCATTTTTATGTTTCATCGAATGTTTGTGTTACAAGATTTTATTCTGCCAAAGCAAAGACTTGATTTTTTTTTCCGAATGCTTTTTCTCGAATTAATCTCAATCCAATGAACTTCATTATTCATTTTTGAGTCCGAGAAATATTTTGCTCTTGAGGGTGGTAAATGTTCGTTAGAAAAATCCTGAACGCTCGGTAAAGGGATCTTCGCATTGGTAATTGAAATTTACAACGCCGACAGGGATATCAAAAGCGAGGGTGGTCCATAATACATACCATGTATATGTATGGGGCTGTTCACGTAAAATCAGCTAACACCGGATTTCAGCGTCTCCGATTTGACGTCAGATTTTTTTTCATCAATGTCCTGACTGAGCTTTTCTCTGAATTTGTTGGCACATTTTTCCGGCTTGCCAACTCGGCCGGTAACTTATCGACGTTGAAGCCCGTCCCAATTCTGTGACAAAATTTTGATTTTTTTTTTACAAATCTGAAAAAAAACGTGAAAAATCCAGTGGATGACTTAGAAGAACCCCGAGGCTTAAAAAAAACTATCTATATTTATATTTTTTTCAAATTTTCTTACTAATATCCTTTTTAAATTTTTTCGAAAAACTGAATTGAAAGAAAATAGCGGAAAAAAGTTTTTCTATTTTATAATCCGAAAATTCATGAGAAAATCCAAAAATTCACGAGAACGGTTCAAATTTAGGAAAATCGCGAATCATATCGAAAATTTTGAGATCCAAAGGTTAGGCACGTTGACATGAACAGCCCCATAGAGCGAACTATATGTGAAATTTCGCGAGTCGAGAGTCCGGAGAATCTTGAAAAGACGAATGGAGAATTTTTTTTTTTCAATCTAAAGGATTAGCCACGTGGATTGTAGTCGAGCGATTTACGCACTCACAATTCGATACATGGGCAATTCCGACAATTCATGAGAAGCCATCTGGCACAAAAAAATTTGATTCATTTGCCACTAAATCACTTGCGCTCAATTTATGATAGATCAGAGACTCTTGACTTAATTTATGAAGCATCGCTTGACATCTGAGAGGTGAGAAGTTCTGAAATTGACTTATGAGCTCTGAAATTAACTCACAATCAGAAAGAATCTGGAGCCCTGAACGGAAATTATGAGGAATCCACAATGAGTCCTTTCTCATAAGTTCATTAATTTATGTGAAATTAGAAATGAGTCATTTCTCATAAGTTTATTAACTTATGAGAAATCAGAAATGAGTCCTTTCTCATAAGTTAATTACGTTATGAGGCTTCAATTACCCTGGAAATAATTTGTCATAGCTCAAGGACCGTGGCATTGACACATGAGAATTCAGGAATCCTCAATTTAACTTATGAGCTACCAAGAGCTTTGAAATTATTCTATGAGAGTTCGGAGAACCTGAAATTAACTTATGAACGATCCAGGAGTCTAAAACTACCTTATAACAGTTCAGGGTGAAATTGACTCATGGAAAGTCCCGTCAACGGGAATTAACTTATAAGACTTCAGGGATTCATGAGCGGTCAGGAGCCTTGGAATTAACTTATGAGTGATAGGGGGCTTGGAATTAATTTATGAGGCTTTAATTACCCTGGAATTAATTTTTCAGAGCTCAAGGACCGTGGCATTGACAAATGAGAATTCAGGAACCCTGAAATTAACTTATGAGCTTCCAAGAGCTTTAAAATTAATCAATCAGGATACAGAGACCCTGGAATTAACTTATGAAAGATCCGGGGGTCTAGAACTACCTAATGAAGGTTGAGGCTCGTGAAATTGACTTATGAATGGTACCAGACCCTGGAATTAACTTATGAGAACTCGGGGATTATTTATTCAACTCATGAGCGGTTAGGGAGCCTGGAATGAGACGTTAAGAATCCTGGAATTAATTTGTAAGATCTGAAGGACCGTGTCATTGACATATGAGAATTCAGGAACCATGAAATTAACTTATGAACTGTCAAGGGCTCTAAAATTAATCTATCAGGGTACAGAGACCCTGGAATTAACTTATGAATGGTCTGAGGATCTAGAACTACCTTATAAGAGTTCAAGGTCGTGAAGTTGACCATGAAAGGTCCCGGATACGGGAATCAACTCATGAAAACTCAGGGACTCTGTAATTAACTCATGATCGGTCAGATGCCTTTAAATCAACTCATGAGTAGACAGGGGGCCTGGAATTAACTTATGAGACTTCAAGACTCTGGAATTGATTTGTAAATACTCAGGGATCCTCGAAATAACTTATGAAAGTTCAGGGAACCTGTAATTATCCAGGAAACTCTAATTAACTTATGAGAGGTCGAGGGCATTGGAATTAACTTATAAGATTTCCGAGGCCCTATAATTAACTTATGAAAGTTCAGGCCCGTGAAATTAACTTATAAGGGATCAAGGAAACTCTAATTAACTTATGAGAGGTCGAAGGCCTTGGAATCAACTTTTGAGATGTCCACCTATAATTAACTTGTGAAACTTTAGGGCCGTGAAATTAACTTATAAGGGATCCAGGAAACTCTAATTAACTTATGAGAGGTCGAGGGCCTTGGAATTAACTTATGAGATGTCCGAGGCCCTATACTTATCTTATGAAACTTCAGGGCCGTGAAATTAACTTATAAGGGATCCAGAAAACTCTAATTAACTTGTGAGAGGTCGAGGGCATTGGAATTAACTCATAAGATGTCCGAGGCCCTATAATTAATTTATGAAACTTCAGGGCCGTGAAATCAACTTATAAGGGATCCATGAAACTCTATTTAACTTATGAGAGGTCGAGGGCATTGGAATTAACTTATAAGATGTTCAAGGCCCTATAATTAACTTCTGAAACTTCAAGGCCGTGAAATTCACTTATAAGGGTCCAGGGAACTCTAATTAACTTATGAGAGGTCAAGGGCCTTGGAATTAACTTATAAGATGTCCGAGGCCCTATATTTAACTTATGAAACTTCAGGGCCGTGAAATTAACTTATAAGGGATCCAGGAACCTCTAATTAATTTATGAGAAGTCGAGGGCCTTGGAATTAATTTATGAGATGTCCGAAGCCCTATGATTAACTTATGAAAGTTCAGGGCTGTAAAATTAACTTATAAGGGCTCCAGAAAACTCTAATTTACTTATGAGGAGTCAAGGGCCTTGGAATTAAGTTATGAGATGTCCGAGGCCCTATAATTAACTTATGAAACTTTAGGGCCGTGAAATTAACTTATAAGGGATCCAGAAAACTCTAACTTGTGAGAGGTCGAGGGCATTGGAATTAACTCATAAGATGTCCGAGGCCCTATAATTAACTTATGAAACTTCAGGGCCGTGAAATTAACTTATAAGGGATCCAGAAAACTCTAATTAACTTGTGAGAGGTCGAGGGCATTGGAATTAACTCATAAGATGTCCGAGGCCCTATAATTAACTTATGAAACTTCAGGACCGTGAAATTAACTTATAAGGGATCCAGAAAACTCTCATTAACTTGTGAGAGGTCGAGGGCATGGGAATTAACTCAAAAGATGTCCGAGGCCCTACAATTAACTTATGAAACTTCAGAGCCGTGAAATTAACTTATAAGGGATCCAGGAACCTCTAATTAACTTATGAGGGGCGAGTGCCTTGGAATTAACTTATAAGATTTTCGAGGCCCTATAATTAATTTATGAAACTTTGGGGCCGTGAAATTAACTTATAAGGGATCCAGGAACCTCTAATTAATTTATGAGAAGTCGAGGGCCTTGGAATTAATTTATGAGATGTCCGAAGCCCTATGATTAACTTATGAAAGTTCAGGGCTGTAAAATTAACTTATAAGGGCTCCAGAAAACTCTAATTTACTTATGAGGAGTCAAGGGCCTTGGAATTAACTTATGAGATGTCCGAGGCCCTATAATTAACTTATGAAACTTTAGCGCCGTGAAATTAACTTATAAGGGATCCAGAAAACTCTAACTTGTGAGAGGTCGAGGGCATGGGAATTAACTCAAAAGATGTCCGAGGCCCTACAATTAACTTATGAAACTTCAGAGCCGTGAAATTAACTTATAAGGGATCCAGGAACCTCTAATTAACTTATGAGCGGCGAGTGCCTTGGAATTAACTTATGGGGAGTCGTTATAAATTCGAACACGATGAAAACAGCGACGAGATAGTTTTTTTCAATACAGACATATATATTTATGGACATATGTCGCGGTGTTCGTGCGTTGTTTGTTGGCCCAGCGCGCTTTGCGGCAACCGGGTAGGCGGCTGATTGCGCGACAGAGTCCGCGACTTCGAATTATGCACGCTTTGTAAGCCGAGCTGTCTGAAAAATTGGACCCGCCAGACTCTGAATAACACATGCGCGCGCACGCTCTCCCCCACTCCTCGCTTTCACGTTTTTCCCTCTCGGAAACGACGACGAGATTCTTCGGGAGATTCTTATTTGTTTATTTTTTCTCCTCGAGGTTTTTAGGGCTCGTTGGTCTCGCTTCCGATCGGCTCACTTTCATTAAATCATTCTCGGCACATTTAATTTTTTTTTATCGATCGTTTCGCAACATTTTTTTTTCCTGGATCATTAATTTAATGCGGTCGATATAGACAACCGTTAACTATTTTTTTTTTAAATAGTTTTTTAAGTAGCAATTTTTTTTTTGCAAGAGGTATAGTTGATTATTATCGATAATAATAATATTAAATAATAATAATAAATAATTTCGATTTTGCAAATAATTTTGTCGTCAATTTATTGTGCAGTAAAGTTATTATTTGAGTAAAAAAAAAATTTCTTCTCTCGTCACATTGGAGTGGAATATATGTTACAAGATATATGGGTCAAAACGCCAATTATGGACGTCGTATCAAGCCTCACCCCCCAGATCTTTTCGCATTTTTTGAGCTGAAAGTCCTCATTGAAAAACATTCCCAAATTTTTTCAGATTTACCCCTCTTACTTTCGCAGTTATTACATGGGGTATTCCGTTTAGTTTTACCATTTTCGTTTTATTCATTATGACTTGCCATCTTCCACCACGATTAAAAAAATTTCAAAAAATAGGTTTTTTGCGTGAAAAAATCTCAGCTTTTCAAAAAAACTATTGTTTTTTTGTTTATGCACTTGGAAAGGTCTCAAAATTGAGCTTAAAGTCTAAAAAGCTGTTTATTGACCGTTGCCCAAATTTTGAGAATTTTTTCAATATTTTTTTCGAAAAGCTGAGACAATTCTACATGAAATATGTTTTTACCGAGATGGATTCTCGATAAACGTACGAGAAATAAAGGAATGAACAAAAATTGATTTTATTCATTTTCAAGCTCAATTTTAAGAGCTTTCCAAGTGGATAAACAAAAAAACAATTTTTTTTTGAAAAGCTGAGATTTTTTCACGGAAAAAACCTATTTATATCACTCAGTACAATAATGGACGCTTTTACGTCCGCAAGCGGACGTGAAAACGTCCATATTGTACCTCGTGATATAAAATACCGTACATCACTCGGCATAAAAACATTTTCTGACTCGTGATGTAATGTACTATTATATCACTCAGTACAATAATGGACGCTTTTACGTCCGCAAGTGGACGTGAAAACGTGCATATTGCACCTCGTGATATAAAATATCGTACATCACACGGCGTAAAAACATTTTCCGAAGATGTTTTTACGTCCTCGTGATGTAATGTACTATTTTTGAAACTTTTTTTATTATAGTGGAAGATGGCAGGTCATAATGAATAAAACGAAAATTGTAAAACTAGACGGAATGCCCCATTTAATAACTGCGAAAGTTGAAGAGGAAAAAATCTGAAAAAATTTGGGAATGTTTTTTTCAATGAGGACTGTCAGCTTAAAAAAAATGCGAAAAAATCTGAGGGGGTGAGGCTGGATCCGACGTCCATAATTGGCGTTTTGACCCATATATAAATTCATAGATACCGATTATCGATATAAAAAGGCAATTTTTAGTAAAAAAAAAAAATTGGACTAGCTTTCTCGACTTTGAAAAAAAAAATGGTATCGATTCGTCGAGTTTCTCCGATTGACCATATTTGACGATACATTTTGAAACGAGAACCAGATAAAATCGAGAATCATTGAGCCGCGAGACCAAAATGAAGTGAAGCGCGACGACGACGTCGAGAAACAAGACGATAGACAAGACCGATAGTCCTGGAAGGATCGAGGACGAGGACGATTGGACTGGAAAATATTCCAAGAGGTCCGAGGAAAAAAATATATAATAGAAAAATTAAAATATAATAAAAATAGAAAAAAAATTATTAATATTTCATATTATGAAACTAATAATTTATGATCTTGATTGACCGTTTCTTCATTTTAGCCACTGAGCATGTGAATTTTTTCAGAATTTTCTCTCTATTTTGAAATAGTATAAAAAACATTCTGAAATACAAACAAAAAATTGCCAGTTTTGTATATGAGGTATTCCAGCCCAAGTGTGTAAACCCTTGACTCTGACCCTCTCAGATTTATTTGATTTTTTTTTCATAGGATCGCATTGAGTCTAAAATATACCCTTATAATTTTTTTAGATTTTTCCAAACATCCCTCATTTCGAAAAAAAAATTTGTTTGAAAAAAAACGCAATTTTTTTAAAATCTGAAAAAATTCTGAAAAAACCGTGATAATATATAAAAAACATTTAAACTATCACCCGTATTGGGCAGATTTTTTTCTGTGTTTTACGTATTGGATTTTAAAAAAAATTTTTTTTTTTAAATAAGGGATGTTTGGAAAAATCTGAAAAAATTATCAGGGTGTATTTTAGACTCGATGCGATCATATGAAAAAAAAATCAAATAAATCCGAAAGGGTCAGGGTCATGGGCACACTTGGGCTGGAATACCTTATATGTTTTTGCATACAGGTTTATCGTTAGCTTTGAAAAGTATCAAAGACACTAAGCCAAAAAATGCATAAATACATTCTAAACATTTCAGATCGGGAATTTCAAAATAGAGAGAAATTTCTGAAAAATTGAGGCATTTGATTTGTTTAAGAAAAAAAAGAACTTCGCGAACAATTGTTGAATAATTATTTGTTTGAACAATTTATTAATAACTTTTGGGCGATATTATTATTGATAATTGTTGTTTATGGCAAGCAGAATGTTGCTGATTTTTTTCTGATTTTTATTCTATCACGAAGTACGGAAATTTCAATCAAACCCAATTTTTGCTGATACCGTATATGAGTCATTCCGCGTCAATTCAACGACGTTTTGTCGGTGACCCCCTTCGATTTTTAAAATTTTTTAATATGTTATTATACATGCAAAAAGAAGTATCCCTGTAAATTTTTAGCTCTTTATCTTAAACCATACCGAAGTTATTGGTTTTTGAAAAAATATTCTCAAAATAATCATAACTTCTACAATAAGCAAGATATTCTAACTTGTTCGGAGGTCATTTTTTTATATTTTTCAATGTACTTTTTGAACAAAATATCGAAAATTGAGAGAAAAATTTGTTAATGTGTTTTTAGGTGTTTTAAACTAAAAAATTGGATTTTCTTTCAAGGGGACCCCATCAGTTTTTTTTCAAAATAAATTATACAACTCTACGTAAAAAACAACAGAATTTTTGAGATTTTACCGAAGATGGGTTTAAATAACTTCTTATTAAAATTTTTTTTTTCTTTTTTTTTTCTTAATTTTGATCTTTTTTCTTCTATGACTACAATAGTTGATTTTAATGATGTTAAAATAATAAATCTAACTTCTCTCACATAATTTCCTTTGTAAATTATAATAATTAACATTAAGAATTAAGAATTACAATAAATTTATGAACAAATTTTTTTGCATAAGAGGTATTTGAACCTCATCTTCGGAAAGATCGCAAAAATTTTGTTTTTACGCAGAATTTTATAATTTAAAAAAAAATCGAAGGGGTCCCCTTAAAATAAAATCCAATTTTTTAACCTAAAACAGGGTGGGGATTGAAGAGTCGACTAACCAATATTTTGAACGGCCGAAATCCCGAATTTCATTATTACGAGCGTTCGAATAACGAAGCACCGAAATCCCGAACGCCAGAAAATCGAAAGCGGAGAGAGCCGCCCCATGCGTAAGAGAGAGAAAGATGCGCCTCCTCTCTCTCTTACGCATGGGGTGGCTCTCTTCGACTTTCTCTTTCCTGGCGATCGGGATTTCGGCGCTTCGTTATTCTAACGCTCGTAATCGTAAAATTTGGGATTTCGGCCGTTCGAAATCATATTGGTTAGTCGACTCTTCGACCCCCACCCATAAAAAATGACCTCTTAAAAGTAAGAATATGAGTGATTCCACGACAAACCAGCAGGTCAAAAAAATGGATGTCTTCGATCATACTCTTGATATTTTCCTGTGTTCTCTATCATGAGAAAACATTGCTATTAAATCGCTAGCCCAAAATAAAATTATTTTTACGTGTTATGATTTTTTCAAAATTGCATACTTTTAACGACTCGAAAAACAACTTTTTTACTTTTGTGTATAACTCCGCCGGATTTTGGAATTCGAGAATTTCACTTCGAGAAATCGAAACTGTATTCAAAACTCTTCAAAATGAGCATAAATTAACCTCATTTGGTGCATTTATGACGCCACAATCGTAAAACTACGTTTTTTCGAAAATCAAGAATAATCGAAAAACCACATTTTTTAAAAATTTGAAAAAATCATATTAAATTTGTACGACACAAAATCTATAATTCTGTGGAGTTTGATATAGTTCTGACCAATATACTTTGAATTATTGATCAATTTCATCTTTTAGAAATCAGTTTCAGCTATTTTGGAACATTCAGCTTTTGACTTTAGGTTTTCTGAGAATCTCGTTGATAAAATCGATAGTCATTGTTTCAAAAAATTATAAAACATTTAATATACAATTCTTTGAGAACGGTGATAATATTTACGAATAATTGCTTTTTCTGCAACTTTAGGTCTGAAGTTGCGATTGTTGAAATTGTGCAAAATTAAAGAACAATTTATTTAAAATATTTTTCCAAAAATAGAGAGGTAAAAATTTACACGGTTACTTCTTTTTGCGTGTATAATAAAATATTAAAAAATCAAAAAAAATCGAAGGGGTCAACGACGAAACGTCGTTCAATTGACATGGAATGACTCATATGCGATACATTCCTATCCCTTCACTCGGTAAAATCTCTCTATGCAACTCCACTAATTCCATGCTCAACCCTCTTCCCCTTCCGCCTCTTAATCCCTCAAAAGCCACTGTGTCGACTATTTTGGGTTTCGCCCTCGGCGCGAGAATCGAAAATAGAAAAATAGAAAAAAAAAACTATGCGCGTGTTATAAATGGGGCATTCCACGACAAATCGACCACTTTAAAACCCGACCCCTTTCGATTTGGCTGAAACTTTTTTATCATTTTTCACCCTATCAAAAACATTTTTCAGAATTTTTTCAAATTTTTTCACCCAATCGATAAAAAGTTATAAATTTTTCAAAAAAATTGGCTTTTTATTTTTCAAATAGCTATAACTTTTTCAAAATTTGACTTATCGGAACGGTTTTTTTTTGAAAATTTTCGTTTCTTAATGTACTTTTTGAAAAAAAAATACAAGAAAATTATAGAAACTCATCTTCGTAGTTTTTCTTCAGATTGTTTATTTTTTATTTTTGGGTTTCAATAATTTTTTTGTATTTTTTTCGAAAACTAAATTCAAAAACAATTTTCGAAAAAAAATATAATAAAATTGTTGAAACCCATCTTCATCGTTTTTTTTTAGATTTTTGGAAAAAGTCGAAACCGATTGCGATTTTTTCCAAAAATCGAAATCGATTTCACCACTCTGAAAAAATTTGAGGATTTGCAGAAAATGTCAAAGTTCGATATAATAAAAAGAAAAAAAAAGAATAAATGGTAATAATCGAGAAATTTTCGATTTTTTCAAAAAATCTGGAGTAAAACAACGAAGGTGGGTTTCCATAATTTTTTTGTATTTTCTTTCAAAAAGTACATTAAAAAACGAAAATTTTGAAGAAAAAAACGTTCCGATAAGTCAAATTTTGAAAAAGTTATAGCTATTTGAAAAATAAAAAGCCAATTTTTTTGAAAAATTTATAACTTTTTATCGGTTGAGTAAAAAAATTTGAAAAAATTCTGAGAAATGTTTTTGACAGGTTAGAAAAAGATAAAAAAGTTTCAGCCAAATCAGTCGGGTTCTAAAGTGGTCGATTTGGCGTGGAATGCCCCAAATGTTTTCGAAAACCTCAATGGGCGAAATGGCCTCGTCATTTGGAATTTTATGACTCTCGTAAGTCGCTGATCATCTTGCAACCGAATTTATCGATTTGTCACATTTTTTGGGCAGGTCAAAAAAAAAAAAATATTCCGCTCGATAAAATTTGCGATTTATCGCCCACGCACCCGCAGAATATAATTTTTTATCGACGAATTTTCGTTATTGCCGAATTTGAATAATTTATTCACGAAAATTCAAGGAGAGAATTTCTATCGAAGAATTTCGTGCGATTTCATGGAAACGAATTTAAAAAAAAAATTTCTTAATCGCATAAAAAAAAGATTAATTGTTTATTTGTACAATAAATAGTGATAAACAACAAATAATAATCAATAATAAATAACAATGAAAAATAATAAATAACAACTTTGAAAGTGATAAATAATAAATTGTTATAAATAAATTGTTATTTTTTAATTATCACTGAATTTGGATGATTTTTCAAACTCAAAAGTGCTTTTAATTTTTATAATATTTCGTCAACAATAAATTAGCATAAATTTGTGTCAAAAATAATGTTTTTCATTAATCATTTAATTTAAATAACTCAATCACGAAAATTCCAAGATCGAAATTCTACTGAAATAGAGAGTTGCATAATTTTGAACAACTTTGTTCCAATAAAGAAGTGGTAAAAAAATTTTGCCAAAATTATTCCCTGATCGAAGTGTTTCAACATTTAATTTAAAAAAATTTTATCCTAAATTCATTTTTATATTTAGTTTTTTAATATTGCATAATTGTGTCTGCTAAAATAGTACATTACGTACAAAATTTTATTGCACTCCGTGCGTAAAGTGACCGCTTCTCGCACGCTTCGCTTCGCTGCGCGTGCGAGAAGTGGTCACTTTACGCACGGAGTGCAATAAAAAATTTAAAAAAAGGAAAGATCTCCCTTTTTCAAATCAAAAATATCCCTTCAAAATTTTAGTATAAAATAATTTTAGTATAAAATGTTTTTTTTTTGCCTTTTTACGATTTGCTCCAAAATATAATGGCGCGAAAGAATTCGCCATGAGCAAAATTTTGAGGCAACTCGAGTCTTCTTCGCTAAAGGCCCCCGTCCAATTTGTTTGAACGAGCAAGAGGGCCTCATTCATTCGGACAGCCGAAAACGACCAGAGAGCTCAAACTTTTCGCGACGAGTCGTTTTTTTAAATGTTTTATTTTTGGTGTTCCTTTTCATACCTAAAAAAAAAAAAATTAAACTCAACACTTTATCGAGTCGTGAGAGATATTTAACGAGACGTCTTCTTGTTCGTGAAATCGTTAATTTTTAATCGCTCCGGAAAGTTTTTTTGCGCAGCGATAAAATCAAAATAGATGATCTTAAAAAAAAAATTAATCATAGAAAAATAAGATTTGATTTTTTTTATTTATTTTTAGAATCGAATTATTTGGAATAAAAATGCCTGTCGCACGATAATCGTCAAAACAAATTTAAATTATAGAAAAATGAATTTTTTTTAAATTTATTTTTAGAATTGAATTACTTGAAAAAAAAAATCCTGTAGCACGATAATCTTTTTAAAAAAATTTAAATCATACAAAAATGAAATTTAATTTTTTTGATAAATTTTTATAATTGATCACGTGGAACGATATTCTTGAAAGAAATTTTGAATTATAGAAGAATGAAATTTAATTTTCTAGGTCAATTCTTAGAACTGAATTACTTGAAAAAATAATCCTGTAGCATGATAATCTTTAAATAAATTGAAATCACAGAAAAATGAGATTCAATTTTTTTTGTTAATTTTTAGAATTGAATTACTTGAAAAAAAAATCCCGTAGCACGATAAACATAAAAAAAAAATTTTATTATAGAAAAATTAAAATGAATTTTTTAAATTTATTTTTAGAATTGAATTACTTGAAAAAAAAATCCTGTAACACGATAATCTTTAAATAAATTGAAATCACAGTAAAAAGGAGTGTAAGTTTTTTTGTTAATGTTTAGAATTGAATTTAAAAAAAAATCCTGTAGCCCGATAATTAAAAAAAAAAATTCAAATAATGAAAAAATGAAATTTGTTTTTTTTTTGCGTATTTCGAGAATTTCAATTTCAAAGAAAATTTCAGTGGCACGAGGGTGGAAGAAAATTTTTGAAAAATTGAAAAATCAATTGAGTAAAATAAACATTGAATTTTTATTTTTCTCGAATGATTTCTCGTACTTCAAAAATTAATCTCCAAATATTCCAAACTTGCGAGAGAAGATAACTATCTATTTTAGCTTTCTAATTGATTAGTATATTTTTCTGTCAACGACACAGTCGTGGCGTTCCGTGAGCTCCTTTTTCCGGAAATAAATATATCGATATAATCCATTTCATCTGCCGAAAAGCACGCTTATTTCTAAAAATATATCGGTAAAAAAATGAGATATTTTCATAAATCTTCATTAAATTCGAATTATTCAAAATTCTTTTTAAATTCGAATTTTCCAAAATTCTTGATTAAATTCGAATTTTCCAAAATTCTTGATTGAATTCAAATTTTCAAAAATTCTCGATTGAATGCGAACTTTTCAAAAATAATATTATAAAATACGTAAAATAATTATAAAATATAATTCACCAACAAATTCAATCTTTTAGTTAGGAAATTTTTTATTCACGAACAGGGTTGCAAATAATGCATTACTTTTTTTAGTGCATTCGCATTTTCATTAACCATTAACGTTTAATGGTTATTGGAAATAATTTCCATTAATCATTAAAATTTAATGGTCAATGGAAATTATTTTCATTAACCATTAAAATTCCATGGTTAATGGAAATTATTTTCATTAACCATTAATATTCAATGGTTAATAGAGATTATTTTCATTAACTATTAAAATTGAATGGTTAATGAAAATTGTTTTCATTAACCATTAAAATTTAATGGTTAATGGAATGTACTTTCATTAACCACTAAAACGTAATGGTTAATGGAAATTATTTTCATTAACTATTAAAATTTAATGGTTAATGAAAATTATTTTCATTAACCATTACAATTTAATGGTTAATAGAAATTATTTTCATTAACCATTAAAATGTAATGGTTAATGGAAATTTTTTCTATTACACACTACATTGTAATGGACAGGGTTGCAAATAATGCATTACTATTTTAATGCAATTGCATTTTCATTAACCATTAACATTTAATGGTTAATGGAAATAATTTTAATGGTTAATGAAAATAATATCCATTAACCATTAAATTTTAATGGTTAATGAAAATAATTTGCATTAACCATTAAATTTTAATGGTCAATGAAAATAATCTCCATTAATCATTAAATTTTAATGGCTAATGAAAATAATTTCCATTAACCATCACATTTTAGTGGTTAATGAAAATAATTTCCATTAACCATTAAATTTTAATGGTTAATGAAAATAATTTCCATCAACCATTAAATGTTAATGGTTAATGAAAATAATTTCCATTAACCATTAAATTTTAATGGTCAATGAAAATAATCTCCATTAACCATTAAATTTTAATGGCTAATGAAAATAATTTCCATTAACCATCACATTTTAGTGGTTAATGAAAATAATTTCCATTAACCATTAAATTTTAATGGTTAATGAAAATAATTTCCATTAACCATTAAATTTTAATGGTCAATGAAAATAATTTCCATTAACCATTAAATTTTAATGGTCAATGAAAATAATCTCCATTAACCATTAAATTTTAATGGCTAATGAAAATAATTTCCATTATCCATCACATTTTAGTGGTTAATGAAAATAATTTCCATTAACCATTAAATTTTAATGGTCAATGAAAATAATCTCCATTAACCATTAAATTTAAATGGTTAATGGAAATTAATTTCATTAGCCATTAAAAAAGTAATGGTTAATGCATTACTTTTTCATTAAAAATTTCGCAACCCTGTTCACGAACAAATTCTATTTTTTAGTTAAGACATTTTTTTTCAAAATTTTTTCATCAAGATATGAAAATTGGATATTTTTTTTTAAATCTCGAATAATTATGTGAAAAAAATTCTGAGTTTAAATTGATCATTTTGGAATAAATTTCCAAATAGCGAAAAGGAATGGCTGGAATGCAGGAGAATGCGCCATATGCAAATTTTAGTGCATATAGAATTGGAACGATGAGGAGCCCAATTTATTCGCTCTTGAGGCGTTCGAGAAGCTCCCATTAATACCGACCCTTGTCTCGATATTTACGGGGGTGCCTCGTCAGTCACTCTCTTTCGGCAATGTTTTTTTTTTCTTTCTCCCAATCCCAACTTTTTTCTCGTGCTTCTCATTCGACATCGAACGCTGCAGGCACTATTCTTATATTTCTTGCCCTTTCGTCAATTAGTCTCTCAGCCCTTGTTATTCCCTCTGGTATTCTCCCGTGTATTGTCCTCGAAATTTTCCTTCCTTTTTTTCTCAAAAAATATTTTTTTACCAAATTTTCTCTTCATTTTAAATTTTTCAAAAATTTTCAATTTTCAATTTTTAAAATTTTTTTTTTATAATGTACATATATTTAAGTATATGCACAAAAAATTTCATGTCAATCCGACAAATATTCTCGAAGTTACAGGCATATTCGTAAACCTGTAAATACTACAGTACCCCCTCGATATAAGAGCGCATCTCCCTCCGTTCCGCTTGAGAGTTTCATTGCTTCCCCCATTCTAACTTTGCGTGCCATGTGGACTCTTATATCGAGTTATCTATGTACGCCGTGTGAGCTCTTATATCGAGTTACCTGTGGACACCGTGCGTGCTCTTATATCGAGTTCTAGGCAGATAATAGTGGGGGGAACGATCCGGCGACGAATTTCTCGGAATTCACTTCCCCCAACCGTCCTAGAGCGCTCTTATAGAGAGGAGGTATGTGTAAAGTGCTTTTGAAGCTATGAACGCGTTTTTCTCAAAACTATTTTTAAAAAAGAATAATTTCAAAATAAAATAGTTACAAAAATATGGATATAAATTTTTACGATATTAAAATAAACTGTCTTGCCAAAAAAAAAATTTCGTTTTGCACATTTGAGTCAGTTGAGTTTTTTTTTTTAACAAGCGTTCATTCGGTCCGTAGCTACCGACGAGAAAATCTCTTTGGAGGCTAATCGACGAGCCTCGATTATCCCTCTGACCCTTCAATCGCCTCGATCATGCCTCGATTACCGGTTGAACCGTGGGCTGGGATAAAAAATGACTTCGCCACAGGTGCTAGCACAATTTGCGAGCTATTTTCACGCTTTCTCAATCATCATCTTGGAGGTTAAGAGACCCGCATTCGTAGGAAAAGAATTTTTCATGTTTGATAAATTTCCTTCATGTGGTTAACCACCTTAAGCCACCATTGTATCTCCGATCTAACGATATTTCGTTCGCACTAACAAAATTTTTCACTAGCTGAGGTTATCTCTCATAAATAATTACCGCTTATCAAATCCTGAATGGATTAGTAGAATCATTGCGGTATGGGTTAATCTACTTTTCAAAATATTGGCGCCAATTGCGAGCATAGATTCAAAAGAAGGGGGCTACAATTTAGGTAGGCGTCAGGAATGCTCTAACCAACTTGTTTTATGCTTTGATGCATGCAGTTGGTTGTTTTGTACTTTTTGTATAGGTTTTTGTTTGGGCTAGCACCTTGGTTAGGTAACCGAGTACCTTAACTAAGTTGCCCAATACTTTTTACAGATTTAGATTTAGGTTAGCATCTTGGTGACGCTTCAGTATACCCTTACTAATTTGATTTGTACTTCCCGTAGGTTTTGATTTGGGTTAAAACTTTTTTGACACATCAGAGACCCTTAACTAACTTGCCCAATACTTTTCAACGGTTCAGATTGGTGTTAGCACCTTCGTTACTCGGTTCTATACTCTTAGTAGATTTTAATTAGGGTTACAACTTTGTTGGCACGTTAGACTGGCTTAACTAACGTGCCCAATACTTTTCGTAGGTTTGGATTGCGATTACCATTGGATTACCGCATCGATATGCTTCGACTAACTTGTTTTATGCTTTGATGCATGCAGTTGGTTGTTGTGTACTTTTTAATAGGTTTTCATTTGGGTTAGTACCTTGGTTAAGTATAAGAGTGCCTTAACTAACTTGCCCAATACTTTTTACAGATTTAGATTTGGGTTAGCAGCGTGGTTACGTTTAGAGTGTCTTTACTGATTTGATTTGTACTTTCCCGTAGGTTTTGATTTGGGTTACAACTTTTTTGGCACATAAGAGAGCCTCAACTAACTGGCCCAATACTTTTTATAGGTTCGGATAGGTGTTAGCAACTTGATTACTCGGTTCTATTATATTCTTAGAAAATTTTGATTAGGGTTACAACTTTGTTGACACGTTAGACTGCCCTAACTAACTTGCCTAAAACTTTTTGGAGGTTTGGATTGCGATTACCATTTGGTCAACCCATCGATATGCTTTAACCAACTTCCTCTATACTTTTTATAGTTTTGATTTGTGTTACCAGTGTGTTTCCGGATCAGAATATCCTAACCAACGCAATTGATATTTATTGTAGGTTTGAATTCAAGATAGCGCGTTCTTTATCCATTGTCGTACTTGAATTAACTTGCCCAATACTATTTACAGATTCAGATTTGGATTAGCATCTCTATTACGCAGCAGAATGCCTTTGGTAATCTCATCTGTACATTTCGTAGGTTTTGATTTGGGTTACAGCTTTTTTAACACATCAGGAAGCCTCGAATAACTTGTTTAATAATTTTATTTTAGGCCCGAATTTGGGTTAGCACCTTGGTTACGTTTTAGAGTGCCTTTACTAATTTGATTTGTACTTTCCGTAGGTTTTGATTTGGCTGACAACTTTTTTGACACATCAGAGAGTCTTAACTTAGCACCTCCGTTACTCAGTTCTATACTCTTAGAAGATTTTGATTAGGGTTACAACTTTGTTGATGCGCTAGACTGGCTTAACTAACTTGCCCAATACTTTTCGTAGGTTTGGATTGCGATTACCATTTGGTTAACTCATCGATATGCTTTAACTAACTTCCTCTATACTTTCTATAGTTTTGATTTGTGTTACCACTTTGTTCCTGGATCAGAATGTCCTAACCAACGCACTTGATACTTATTGTAGATTTGAATTCAATTGAGCGCGTCCTTTACCCATCGTGGTACTCAAATTAACTTGCCCAATACTTTTTACAGATTTAAATTTGGATTAGTATCTTCATTACGCACTTGAATGCCTTTGGTAATCTTATCTGTACATTCTGTAGGTTTTGATTTTGATTACAGCTTCTTTAACACAAAAGCAAGTCTTAACTAACTTGCTTAATAATTCTTTTTGGGTTTAAATTTAATTTAGCAGCGTGGTTACGCTTTAGAGGGCCTTTACTAATTTGATTTGTACTTTCCCGTAGATTTTGATTTGGGTTACAAATTTGTTGACACATAAGAGAGCCTCAACTAACTGGCCCAATACTTTTTATAGGTTCGGATAGGTGTTAGCAACTTGGTTACTCGGTTCCATTATATTCTTAGAAGATTTTTATTGGGGTTACAACTTTGTTGACACGTTAGAGTGCCCTAACTAACTTGCCTGAAATTTTTCGTAGGTTCGGATTACGATTACCATTTGGTTAACTCATCGATATGCTTTAACTAACTTCCCTTATACGTTCTATAGTTTTGATTTGTGTTACCACTTTGTTCCCAGATCAGAATGTCCTAACCAACGCACTTGATACTTATTGTAGGTTTGAATTCAAGTTAGCGCGTTCTTTACCTACCGAGGTACTTAAATCAACATGTCCCATACTTTTAACAGGTCAAATGTGATCCAACTTGTTTGTACCTTATCTACGAATCATCGATCATGCCCCAAAGACCTGGCATTAAATTCATACGAATCCCTCATTACCATCAGTCGATAATAAATATTCCGCGGACTCGTTGCTCGATCTTGATGACCACGAGAGGTTTATCAGTATAATTATCGTTGACTCATTGCTCCTCGGGGTAATATCGTCTGTCTTTGACGAATTTACCAGTCTTTTTAATTAGAAGGGATGGTACTTTCTCGTCGGTTATCTCGCGTTACTTCGAACCGCTTCAAAATGTAACCCGGGTTGAATATTTCGAGTTCGAGTGCTTTGACTTTAAGAATCGAGTTTTGCATGCCTCGAGGACAGAGTCATAAAATACCAAGTGTAACAGCTTTCAATTAAGGTTCCCTTTTGGCGCATGAACAACGCGAGAAAATGGCCACCGGCAAAGGGTGAAAAAAAAAATTTTGAAAAAAACTCCACACGGTGAATAAAAAAAAAAAAAAAAAAAAAAAAAAAAAAAAAAAAAAAAAAATGGCTGATTTTTTGTATTTTGTAAAAAACATACCCAATCGATTAGCATGTCAGTGAACAGTTCAATATGACGCTTTTACACTTCCTACGCTTCGACTATTTTCATTGATGACAATTTTCAAGGCTCGTCTGTTGTCTCAGTTGTGTGGAAAAACACGGGATTTGCCACCGAGACAAGTATCGTCAATGAGAAATCGTGATGACGTTATGAGAAAGAAATTTTTATGCGGTTATTTATGTATTTAATTTATTTATTAATTGAGAATTTTAAATAATAAGTTGATATCAACTATTTATTGGCAATGACATAGAACTTTGTAAGTAAAATAATAATAATAATAATAATAATAATAATAATAATAATAATAATAATAATAATAATAATAATAATAATAATAATAATAATAATGGGAATAGATATTATAATATTATAATATATATGGGGCATTCCATCCCAAACCGGACAGTTTGAAAAACTTTTTTTTTTATGTTCTCAATTTTTTATTATTTTTTAGTACCCATCAAAAGACCCTTGCTGGTAAATTTTTTTGATTGCTCGTTCAAAAGACAAAAAACCGCTCTTTTTTCGATATTTTGGTAATAACTTCTTTAATAATGATCCAAATCAAAAGTAAAAAAAAAAAAAATTTTTGTATGGCCCTTTCAGAAAAAAATACAACAAAAATATTAGACGTGCTTTTTTAATGAGTTTTTTGAGTTTTAAACTCTAAATTGCGTTTTTGAAAGGAAGTGTATATTTGATTAAATTTTTTTTTTTTTTAACATTCATCTGTTCAACAACTTTTACGACTAGTCCGATCGTGAGCTTTCCATAACTACTATTTTTTTCGATTTTTGAAAATATTTTTTTTTTCTATAAATTATCATGAATACCAATTTTCGTTACTGTATAGTATTTTTTTTTTCTCATTATTTATAATTTATTTTGACACTTTTTTATAAAACTTAAAAAAAAAAAATGTATTCTTTCATTTATTTTCTTACATTAATATGAACAATGTTCAACATATTTCACTTGATTTTAAACCATTGGCATTTCTTTTCGAGGGTATTTTTTTCGTCCAAAAAAAATACTGAAAGATTATCATAACAAATAAAAATCCTTTTTTAACATATTTGATTAAATTTCTTATGAAAATAATTGATTTAAAAGCAATATTCATAATCGAAGATCAATTCATTTTTTTTTACACATAATTTTTCAATATTTTTTTTGTTTTTATTACTTTTTTCTTTTGTTAGAATTTGTTAAAAATATATTTTTTCGTTTATTTTCTTATATAATAATGTAAACAATGTTCAACATATTTCACTTGATTTTAAACCATTGGCATTTTTTTTGAGGATATTTTTTTTCGTACAAAAAAAATACTGATTGATTATGATAACAAATAAAAATCCTTTTTTAACATAGTCGATTAATTTCTTATAAAAATCATTGATTTAAAAGCAATATCCATAATCAAAGATCAATTAATTTTTTTTTTTACATAATATTTTAGATGATTTTTTTTGTCTGTATTTTTTTTTCTTTTGTTGGAATTTGTTAAAAATTCATTCTTTCATCTATTTTCTTATATTTATATAAACAATGTTCAACTAATTTCACCTGACTTTAAACCATTGTCATTTTTTCTCGAGGATATTTTTTTTCGTCCAAAATAAAAACTAAATAATTATCATAACAAATAAAAATCCTTTTTTTAAGACAATCAATTAAATTTCTTATGAAAATAATTGATTCAAAAGCAATAACCACAATGGAAGATCAATTAATTATTTTTTTCACATATCATTTTCGATGATTTTTTTTGTCTGTATAATTTTTTTCTTTTGTTAGAATTTGTTAAAAATTCATTCTTTCATTTATTATCTTATATTTATATAAACAATGCTCAACATACTTAACTTGATTTTAAACCATTGTCATTTTTTCTCGAGGATATTTTTTTTCGTCCAAAAAAAACCAAATAATTATCATAACAAATAAAAATCCTTTTTTAAGATAATCAATTAAATTTTTTATGAAAATAATTGATTCAAAAGCAATAACCACAATGGAAGATCAATTAATTATTTTTTTTTACATATCATTTTCGATGATTTTTTTTGTCTGTATAATTTTTTTCTTTTGTTAGAATTTGTTAAAAATTCATTCTTTCATTTATTTTCTTATATTTAAATAAACAATGCTCAACATACTTAACTTGATTTTAAACCATTGTCATTTTTTCTCGAGGATATTTTTTTTCGTCCAAAAAAAAACTAAATAATTATCATAACAAATAAAAAATCTTTTTTAAGACAATCGATTAAATTTCTTATGAAAATAATTGATTCAAAAGCAATAACCATAATGGAAGATCAATTAATTATTTTTTTTACATATCATTTTCGATGATTTTTTTTGTCTGTATAATTTTTTTCTTTTGTTAGAATTTGTTAAAAATTCATTCTTTCATTTATTTTCTTATATTTAAATAAACAATGCTCAACATACTCAACTTGAATTTAAACCATTGTCATTTTTTCTCGAGGATATTTTTTTTCGTCCAAAAAAAAACCAAATAATTATCATAACAAATAAAAATCCTTTTTTAAGATAATCAATTAAATTTTTTATGAAAATAATTGATTCAAAAGCAATAACCACAATGGAAGATCAATTAATTATTTTTTTTTACATATCATTTCCGATGATTTTTTTTGTCTGTTATTTTTTTATAATTGATTTAAAAGCAATATCCATAATCAAAGATCAATTAATTTTTTTTTTACATAATATTTTTGATGATTCTTTTTGTCTGTATTTTTTTTTTCTTCTGTTGGAATTTGTTAAAAATTCATTCTTTCATCTATTTTCTTATATTTATATAAACAATGTTCAACATATTTCACCTGACTTTAAACCATTGTCATTTTTTCTTGAAGATATTTTTTTTCGTCCAAAAAAAAAACTAAATAATTATCATAACAACTAAAAATCCTTTTTTTAAGACAATCGATTAAATTTCTTATGAAAATAATTGATTCAAAAGCAATAACCATAATGGAAGATCAATTAATTATTTTTTTTACATATCATTTTCGATGATTTTTTTTGCCTGTATAATTTTTTTCTTTTGTTAGAATTTGTTAAAAATTCATTCTTTCATTTATTTTTTTATATTTAAATAAACAATGCTCAACATACTTAACTTGATTTTAAACCATTGTCATTTTTTCTCGAGGATATTTTTTTTCGTCCAAAAAAAACCAAATAATTATCATAACAAATAAAAATCCTTTTTTAAGATAATCAATTAAATTTCTTATGAAAATAATTGATTCAAAAGCAATAACCACAATGAACGATCAATTAATTATTTTTTTTACATATCATTTTCGATGATTTTTTTTGTCTGTATAATTTTTTTCTTTTGTTAGAATTTGTTAAAAATTCATTCTTTCATTTATTTTCTTATATTTAAATAAACAATGCTCAACATACTTAACTTGATTTTAAACCATTGTCATTTTTTCTCGAGGATATTTTTTTTCGTCCAAAAAAAAAACTAAATAATTATCACAACAAATAAAAATCCTTTTTTAAGACAATCGATTAAATTTCTTATGAAAATAATTGATTCAAAAGCAATATCCATAATCGAAGATCAATTAATTATATTTTTTTTACATATCATTTTTAATTATTTTTTTTTTTACATATCATTTTTAATTATTTTTTTTTTGTATTATTTTTTTTATCGTCATTGGACGTAAATTGAGAAAAAACAACAAATATATAACATAACAAATATATAACAAACATAACAAATAAAAATCCTTTTTTAAGACAATCAATTAAATTTTTCATGAAAATAATTGATTCAAAAGCAATATCCATAATCGAAGATCAATTAATTATTATTTTTTTTTTTTACATATCATTTTTAATTATTTTTTTTTGTATTATTTTTTTTATCGTCATTGGACGTAAATTGAGAAAAAACAACAAATATATAACATAACAAATATATAACAAACATAACAAATAAAAATCCTTTTTTAAGACAAACAATTAAATTTTTCATGAAAATAATTGATTCAAAAGCAATATCCATAATCGAAGATCAATTAATTATATTTTTTTTTACATATCATTTTTAATTATTTTTTTTTTTACATATCATTTTTAATTATTTTTTTTTGTATTATTTTTTTTAATCGTCGTTGGACGTAAATTGAGAAGAAATT
The DNA here is from genome assembly GCA_946863875.1 of Alloplasta piceator. Taxonomy (NCBI): domain Eukaryota; kingdom Metazoa; phylum Arthropoda; class Insecta; order Hymenoptera; family Ichneumonidae; genus Alloplasta; species Alloplasta piceator. The sequence continues at coordinate 34,411,688 of OX333079.1, read as the reverse complement.
TTTTAGGCTGCATTCTTCGACGTAGGTATGGGATTTAACGAGGTGTTAGATCAGGCTGACATGGATTTTTGTCATCGTCCAAAGTAAATGGTTGAGACGAGGAAAAAGAAGGAAGGGAAAAAAATCGAACAACGTTTGGCCGAAGAATCTCACGAAAGGATCGTGTGAGATTTCGAGAGATCCTCGAGCCAGATATCGAACCTTTTTTATTCTCGAGTCTCTTTAAGGCTTTTTCGTCATGTTTTTCTTTTCTTTTCGTTATTGCTTCGAATTTCGTACGAGGTAAGAGACCTCACACCTTTTATTTCTCGAAACACTTAAAAGCACCCCAAGAGTCCGAGGAGGGTTTGTTTGGGTCATTTAAATTTACGGTTTCCTGTGGGTGGACGTCCATCGATTTGTGTTCGATATTTTCTTGAACGAACCTTCGATAATTTATTGAATATAGGAAAGGGTGGGGCAAAATGGCCCCCCTCAAAAATTTGGCCAAAAAAAAAAAAGTTGGTTTCGATGCATATCCGGGGTAAAATGGACCATAAAAAAAAGTTTGAACAAAAAATTATGTATGGGGCATTCCATCCCAAATCGAAAAGTTTGAAAATTTTTTTTTTCCTCAATTTTTTTATATTTTCGAGTAACCGTCAAAAGACCCTTCCTGTTAAATTTTGAGATTTTTTTGATCACCCGTTCAAAAGATATTAAATTGACAAAAAAACCGCTCTTTTTTCGTATTTTGGTCGTAACTTCTTTGATCATGGTCCAAATTGAAAGTTTTTTTCTTCAAAATTTTTGTCTTTTCATGGCCTTTTCAGAAAAAAGACAACAAAAATATTCGACGTGTTTTTGAAGGAGTTTTTTGAGTTTCAAACTTCAAATCGCTTTTTCAAAAGTGAGTGTCATTTTTTATTTTCAAAAATTTTTTCTTTGTTTTAAACATCTGTCTATTCAAAAAATTTTAAGACTAGTCCGATCGGGGGATCTCAATAACTACTATTTTTTTCGATTTTTGAAAATTAATAATTTTTTTTTTTTTTTAATTATTATGAATACCAATTTTTGTCACTGTATAGTATTTTTTAAACCATTCAACAATGAAAAAGTGTTAAAATGATTTTAAAAATACTGTACAGTAACAAAAATTGGTATTCATAATAATTTATTTTAAAAAAAAAAATTTTCAGTCTTCAAAAATCGAAAAAAATAGTAGTTATTGAGATCCCACGATCAGACTAGTCTTAAAAATTGTTAAATAGATAGATGTTTGAAATTTTTTTTTTTTTAAATAAAAAATGACACTCACTTTTAAGAACGCGATTTAAAGTTTAAAACTCAAAAAACTCAATCAAAAGCACGTCGAATGTTTTTGTTGTATTTTTTTCTGAAAAGGCAAAAAAAAACAAAAGTTTTGAAACAAAAACGTTTAATCTGGATCATTATTAAATAAGTTATGACCAAAATACAAAAAAAAAAGAGGGGTTTTTTGTTAATTTAATATCGCTTGAACGGGTAATTAAAAAAATCTAAAAATTTAACAGGAAGGGTCTTTTGACGGGTACTCAAAAATATAAAAAAATTGAGGAAATAAAAAAAAAAAATTTTCAAACTGTCCGATTCGGGATGGAATGCCCCATATATTTATATATATTAAAAATTTTACATATATTTAACAAAAATGAACAATTTTCAAGAAAATGATCTATTATCAAAAAAATAAAAAACAATTTTATTGGGTTAAATAAATAATAGTTGAGTAATGGAGAAGTTATTTATTATTTATTTATTATTTATTATTTAACGAATTTTTAATTCAATTCCATATTTTTTTGTGTTAAACAGACAAACAATAACATTAATTATGAGTTATGGAAAACAAATTTTTAAGAAAAAAAAATATTTTTTTTAGAGGGGGCCATCTTGCCCCAGCCTTCCCCAAAATCTAGATCATTATTAAATAAGTTATGACCAAAATACAAAAAAAAAGAGTGGTTTTTTTTGTTAATTTAATATCTTTTGAACGGGTAATTAAAAAAATCTAAAAATTTTACAGGAAGGGTCTTTTGACGAGTACTCAAAAATATAAAAAAATTGAGGAAATAAAAAAAAAAAAATTTCAAACTGTCCGATTTGGGATGGAATGCCCCATATATTTATATATATTAAAAAATTTATATATATTTAACAAAAATAAACAATTTTCAAGAAAATGATCTATTATCTAAAAAATAAAAAACAATTTTATTGGGTTAAATAAATAATAGTTGAGTAATGGAGAAGTTATTTATTATTTATTTATTATTTATTATTCAACGAATTTTTAATTCAATTCCATATTTTTTTATGTTAAACAGACAAACAATAACATTAATTATGAGTTATGGAAAACAAATTTTTAAGAAAAACAAATATTTTTTTTAGAGGTGGCCATCTTGCCCCAGCCTTCCCAAAATCTGGATCATTATTAAATAAGTTATGACCAAAATACCAAAAAAAAGAGCGGTTTTTTTGTTAATTTAATATCTCTTGAACGGGTAATTAAAAAAATCTAAAAATTTAACAGGAAGGGTCTTTTGACGAGTACTCAAAAATATAAAAAAATTGAGGAAATAAAAAAAAAAAATTTCAAACTGTCCGATTTGGGATGGAATGCCCCATATATTTATATATATTAAAAAATTTATATATATTTAACAAAAATGAACAATTTTCAAGAAAATGATCTATTATCTAAAAAATAAAAAACAATTTTATTGGGTTAAATAAATAATAGTTGAGTAATGGAGAAGTTATTTATTATTTATTTATCATTTATTATTCAACGAATTTTTAATTCAATTCCATATTTTTTTATGTTAAACAGACAAACAATAACATTAATTATGAGTTATGGAAAACAAATTTTTAAGAAAAAAAAAATATTTTTTTTTAGAGGGGGCCATCTTGCCCCAGCCTTCCCAAAATGAAACCAGCATCCCCGAATTCCCGAGGATTTTTTTTTCCCGCCACACCCCGTCACGCCTTTTTTTTAGTGATTCTCGTGACTCTCTTTTCTCTTCGAACATTCGTCAATTTTATTTTATTTATTTATGGAAATTAAGTGGACCTTAATTTACGATCAATTTTCCGTCGAATCATCTTATACAAGATTTATAGGATTTTGGGAGAAATTTCGTGGCTTTTGAAATACAGGAATTTATAACAATGAATATTTTAATTTATTATTCATTATCGTCATTATTATATTTTTTTGTTTTGGAAGAATTTTAGGCAAAATTTTTTGTGCTTGTTCAGATAAAAAAATTTTTTTTTCGATGAATTATCGAAATTATTATTCTCTGAAAATTTAAAATGCGATAATCTATGATAATTTTTCGTCGTTTTTTATTTGACGAATTTTTTTTTAATTTAGAAAATTCTTATTATCATAAAAATTTATGATAATAATTTTTAGATTTTTTTTTTTATTTATAACATTTTGGACATGATTTTTAAATGTTTAAGGATGAAATAAATAATAATAAATAATAATAAATAATAATAAATAATAATAAATAATAATAAATAATAATAAATAATAATAAATAATAATAAATAATAATAAATAATAATAAATAATAATAAATAATAATAAATAATAATAAATAATAATAAAATATTACATTTTTTTAAACGTCTTCTTGAATTGAACTTCCAAATTATTGTTCTTAGAAAATTAGATTCAAAAATTATTAATCTTTGAAAATTTAACAATCGCTATTTTATAAGAATAGTTTTTTTAATTAAATTTTTTCTAACTTAGAAAATTTTTGGCAAGATTTCTCGTGTTTATTAATATCACACATTTTTTTAAATTAAATCTTCGAAATCATTATTTTTTGAAAATTCAACAGGCGATCATGTAAAATAATGTTTATTTATTTTTAATAAGAGAAAATGTTCAGTTTTCAAAATTTTGGAACGCTTTTTAAAATATCATCTTGGATTGAATTGCAAAATAATACTCTGAAAATTCAACATACTAATTTTTAGAATGACAAAATTTTTTGATAATAACAAAAAAAAATCATATTCGATATAAAAAATTCTATTCAGTAAAAATCACTTGGGCCTCAAAAATTCTTAAGAAAAATGTGTTAAAAAAATATTCATCCCCATCATAATAAATATTTGGGTGAAGACTGAAAATTTTTTGACAGAATTTTTTTTTTTTTTTTCAATATCTTCTTGGATCAAATTCCAAAATAATCCTCCGAAAATTCAACATAATAATTTTTAGGATGATGAATTTTTCAAAAATTGCAATATAAAAAATGCAGTAAAAAATAATTGGGCCCCAATTCTTTAGAAAAATGTGCTAAAAAAATATTTATCGTCATCTTAATAAAAATTTGGCTAAAAATAAGCGTCCTGGGTGTGCCACCAAAAATGAGCGTATGTGCGAGAGAATGAAAAAAAAAAAAGAGTCGTAAATGTAATTTATGAAATATAAATTCGAGTGGAAAGCAACCCCTCACAAATTCGACCACACCCCTTAACGCCCTTTCATGATTTCCTCGCGAGGCGTCGGATCGTTTCTAATACCCCCTTAATTTTTTTTCTCTTTTTATGCTCTCTGACTTTTTTATTTTTTTTTCTCGACTCATTTTTGAATGCACTTGATTCTGTAATTTTTTTTTCAATTTTTTTTTTTTTTTTCTTGGACCTATGATTTTTTTTCATACTTAAAAATAAGTCCCATTAAAATGCTTTGGCAGAAGAGCAAAAAAAAAAGAGTAAAGAAAATAAGAAGAAAGAGAGAAAGAAAATAACTGAGTCATTTGTTTCGCGAATCGATTTTCTGCCTCGAAAAAAAAACCTTTCAACTCAATCCGAAATTTTTCATACGGTGAATTTTTTTTCTAAATAATATTTTCATCAATAATTAACATCGAAAATTGAATTTTTTTCAATTTTTAATTTTTCAAAATCGAATGGAACCAAATTTTTCGTCCTACAAAATAAAATCTTTTTTAAATAAATCTTAAAAATAACTATTCTCAGTTTAAAAAAGTTTTTTTTTTATTTATAATATTATTGGAAATAATTAAAATCGAAAATTCATTTTTTTACAATTTCTTTTCTCATTTTGAATTTTTAAAAATCGAAAAGACCAGAATTTCTCGTCCAACAAAAAAAAACGATCTGAATAAATGTTAAAAATTATTATTCTTAAAAATTCAGCATAAAAAAATTTATATCAATTATCTCCAACAATCGAATCAAAATATAATTATATAAAATTTTTAAAAAATTAGAGAATCGATAAAAATTCAAAATTATTGAATTTTTGTTCAACGTTATTAACATTTAGTATTTTCAACAATTTTACAATTTTTTTTTCAAAATTTCTCGCATAGATTTTTGAATATATTGAAAGGATATTAGATACAAAAAAAAATGTACCCATAAAAAAAAAAAAAAAAAAAAAAAAAAAAAAAGTAGGCGAACCAAAGCCTGACGATTCTAATTCACGATAACTCAATTATCGTGTCTCACAGATCTCACAATTATTCTCGCATCTTCATTAACAAGACCATTCTATTATTATTCCTTTCAAAAAGTTTGATTTTTTTTTCTTTTTTTTCATCATTCATTTGTCCATTTCTCAAAATGACTGACAAAATGATTTATACATAAAAAAAAAGTAGCTCATTGTCCGTATCGATTAAACCCTTTTGTTCGAGGCTCACATGAACACACCCCCCTAATATATCTTTCTCTCTCCACGAGAAGCGTTTGTACAGTCCCAGGCAAAAATTACATCTGATTGAAATCCGTACTTCGTGAAACAACAAAAATCTGAAAAAATTCACCAATATGTGGCATGCCATAAACAACAATTACCGATAATAATATTGCCCAAAAGTTATTAATAAATTGTTTAAACAAATAATTATTCAACAATTTTTCGGTAAGTTGTTTTTTCTCTCAAATCAATCGAATGCTTTAGTTTTTCTAAATGCATGTGAATTTTTTCAGAATTTTATCTCCATTTTGAAATATTATAGAAAAAACATTCCGAAATACAAACAAAAAATTACCCATTTTGTATATGAGGCATTCCATGCGGTTTCAAACGGTCAAAAAGTTGTCCACTCTAAAAAAAAATTGAAATTTCATCGAATCATTTAATTATATGAAAAAGGGTAGTGTAAATTTTTTCAAAATTTTTGGATTGCATTTTGTTTGTTTTTCAAAATTTCAAAATTTTTTAAGTACCGTTATATCTTGAAAGCATGCGATTGAACAGAAAAATGTTTCAGACAAAAAAGTTGCAGATTTACATAAACTTTGTAAAACAATTTTTTTTCAAATTTTTTGAGTTTAAAAAATGACTATTTTCATCAAAAATATACGAAAATAATTTTTTTCGGTCGGTATGTCAGTTTCGATTTATATCAAAAAATTCTAGAAAATACTTTGAAGTCTGTAAAATAGACACGTATTTTTTTAATATTATTAATTGATAATATATATATATATATATATATATATATATATATATATATATAATATTATTAATTATTAATTTTTTAAAAATTAATAATATTTTTTTTTCTTTTTGCTCTAATAAGCTCAACAACATTAATATTATTATTGTAGATGTTCTTTTATCTAAAAATTTCAGGAAAAGAATTTGGGAGAGTATGATTTTCCATAACAATTGATTATTCTAAAAAAAAAAAAAAAAACATCTAAAAAAAAAAGTGTGTATTGTATACACTTCAGAGTATTTTCTGGAATTTTTAGAGATAAATCGAAACTGACATACCGATCGAAAAAAAATATTATCGTATATTTTTGACAAAAATTGTCATTTTTTAAACTCGGAAAAAAAAAATTCGAAAAATTTCAAAACGAGAATTCAAAATAGAGAGAAAATTCAGAAAAAATTCATATGCATTTAAAAAAGCTGACGCGTTCGATTTGTTTGAGAAAAAAAAGAACTTACCGAAAACTTGTTTAATAATTATTTGTTTAAACAATTTATTAATAACTTTTGGGCAATATTATTATTGATAATTGTTGCTTATGGCAATCAAAATGTTGGTGAATTTTTTCAGATTTTTATTGCATCACGAAGTACGAAAATTTCAATCAAATACAATTTTTGGCTGGGACTGTACAGGCAATTCAAGCTTAATAACGCATTCGGAATTATAATTATTTCTGCGGTTTTGTGGGCCGATTGACGGCGGACAATCGACCGACGAAACCAAAGAGAGAAAAATAAAAAAAATCCGAGTTCCATCCCCCTTCCACCCCCAAAATTGTTTTTTTGTTCTCTTCTCTCTCTCTCCTCTTATGGCAACCACGATGGTCATTAATTATATCGAAACCCGACGAATATTCACGGGTTGGCTTTCGTCGGCCACGAGTGAAAAGAGAATGAACGACAGCTCGACGAAGAAAAATAATGGCGGGGGTGCGGTAAAATATCGACGCTGCATGTATGGGGCGTTTTTTTGACAATCGTTTTTTTTCATCTTGAACATTACAATTTTTTTTTCATTTTTTAAGAAGAAACCCCACATCATAAACCCTAAAAATTATTTTGAAATTTGTTAATTGTTATTTTGTTATTTTTGCTATTTATTTTATTTTTCTTGAAGAAAAAGCCTGAATATTTGACAATCGTTTTTTTCATCTTCAACATTACAATTTTTTTTTCATTTTTTAAGAAGAAACCCCAAATCATAAACCCTAAAAATTATTTTGAAATTTGTTAATTGTTATTTTGTTATTTTTGCTATTTATTTTATTTTTCTTGAAGAAAAAGCCTGAATATTTGACAATCGTTTTTTTCATCTTCAACATTACAATTTTTTTTCATTTTTTAAGAATGAAACCTAAATCGTAAACCCCCAAAAAATATTTTGAGATTTGTTAATTGTTATTTTGTTATTTTTGCTATTTATTTTATTTTTCTTGAAGAAAAAGCCTGAATATTTGACAATCGTTTTTTTCATCTTCAACATTACAATTTTTTTTCATTTTTTAAGAAGAAACCCCAAATCATAAACCCTAAAAATTATTTTGAAATTTGTTAATTGTTATTTTGTTATTTTTGCTATTTATTTTATTCTTCTTGAAGAAAAAGCCTGAATATTTGACAATCGTTTTTTTCATCTTCAACATTACAATTTTTTTTCATTTTTTAAGAAGAAACCCCAAATCATAAACCCTAAAAATTATTTTGAAATTTGTTAATTGTTATTTTGTTATTTTTGCTATTTATTTTATTCTTCTTGAAGAAAAAGCCTGAATATTTGACAATCGTTTTTTTCATCTTCAACATTACAATTTTTTTTCATTTTTTAAGAAGAAACCCCAAATCATAAACCCTAAAAATTATTTTGAAATTTGTTAATTGTTATTTTGTTATTTTTGCTATTTATTTTATTCTTCTTGAAGAAAAAGCCTGAATATTTGACAGTCGTTTTTTTCATCTTCAACATTACAATTTTTTTTCATTTTTTAAGAAGGAAACCTAAATCGTAAACCCCCAAAAAATATTTTGAGATTTGTTAATTGTTATTTTGTTATTTTTGCTATTTATTTTATTTTTCTTGAAGAAAAAGCCTGAATAGTTGACAATCGTTTTTTTCATCTTCAACATTACAATTTTTTTTCATTTTTTAAGAAGGAAACCTAAATCGTAAACCCCCAAAAAATATTTTGAGATTTGTTAATTGTTATTTTGTTATTTTTGCTATTTATTTTATTTTTCTTGAAGAAAAAGCCTGAATATTTGACAATCGTTTTTTTCATCTTCAACATTACAATTTTTTTTCATTTTTTAAGAAGAAACCCCAAATCATAAACCCTAAAAATTATTTTGAAATTTGTTAATTGTTATTTTGTTATTTTTGCTATTTATTTTATTCTTCTTGAAGAAAAAGCCTGAATATTTGACAATCGTTTTTTCCATCTTCAACATTACAATTTTTTTTCATTTTTTAAGAAGGAAACCTAAATCGTAAACCCCCAAAAAATATTTTGAGATTTGTTAATTGTTATTTTGTTATTTTTGCTATTTATTTTATTTTTCTTGAAGAAAAAGTCTGAATATTTGACAATCGTTTTTTTCATCTTCAACATTACAATTTTTTTTTCATTTTTCAAGAAGAAACTCCAAATTATAAACCCTAAAATTATTTTGAAATTTGTTAATTGTTATTTTGTTATTTTTGCTATTTATTTTATTTTTCTTGAAGAAAAAGCCTGAATATCTGAAAATCGTTTTTTTGACAATCGTTTTGTTCATCTTCAACATTACGAATTTTCTTATATCGAGAGTCCAGTGTAAAAAATCTTGCATTATTGAATTAATCATAGAGTTGGAAATATTATTGTTTACAGGGATTTTGTGGGTATATTGAGTTGTAAAAGTCACGCTCAATATTAGTCGTTTTGTCAATATTTTTAATTTGGCTGTTGATTTTCTAAAAAACCATAAATAGCCCTTTTTCTCCTGTTTTTTTTCAAATTCCTGGCAAGGATGAAAAAAAAATTTTTTTTCCAAAAACCATCAACAATCCTTGTAGAACATTGATTCAAGATTGTGAAACGCCTCTTCTGATTTCTGTGCGATCATTGGTTGCTGAGATATCAATGATCAAACAGAAAAGTGTCTTTTTTCGTAAAAGCTCGATATCTCAGCGAAAAATGGTCGCAGCGAGGTCTCAAAAAAAGCAAATTGAAGCTAAATAAACAAGCTATCCGGTCTATGCAATGGTTTAGCTAGAGCATTTTTTTCTCAAAAATTACAGCCAAAACAAAAGCGATACAAATTTGCCAAATTTTTTGTTCTTGGTATTTCTCATAATTGCGTGAAACCTGTAGCTTTGAATTTTTTTTTGCTAAAAGATCTAAAAAAAGGAAACTTCAAGCTTCAAAATGCCGTTTTTTAGACCTCGATACGACCATTTTTCACTGAGATACAGCCCTGTTAAAAACCACTAAAAATTTGGGAAAATTTTTTGATCCTTTAATTTTTTCCACTAGTGTATTTAAATAATGAATTAAACAATATTTCGAGACGAGAATAAAAATGGTGAAAAATCAACTTTTATCCAACATTCAAACAAAGTCAAAACCATTTTTTACCAAATATAACAAAAATATTAAAATAAAAAATATAAAACACAAAAAATGAAAAAATTAAGTTTTTTTTTTTTAATTTTAATTTAATAAGTTTTAATAAAACGATGCAGAAGCCACAAAAATGTTGAAGACCGGTAAATGTTTTGACGGTCAAAATTACGAGTATTTGAGAGCAAAAAAAAAAAAGGGGGCGCGGACGAGATCAAATTCAATTCATCTCTCTATCGCCATATCTAATGAACCCCTCGGTTCAGCCCCTATTTTACAACTTTGGTCGGCAATCTTTTTTTTTCCCTCCCGTTACTTCTTTTTCCCAGACTTTCTCCGGCGGGATAATAAGAAAGGAGCAAGAAGAATGAAAAAAAAAATAATAATAATAAATCCACGAAGAAACCCTCTTTCGTGGCGGGTCGGCGTAGGCGGGTCAACGCCTGATTTCTCGCATTTTCTTCCCTCCTCTCCCTCCAATTTCTTGTAAAGAAAAATATATAAAAAAAAAAAAAATACCAGCGAGTGAATCTCCACTCTCTCGTCGCACGAGTCATTAAGGATTCGTCGTAAATTTCGTATTAGGCGAGAAACGACTCGGGGAGGGGGTAATATAGGGGAGACCGGGGCAAAATGACCCACTAAAATTATTCGAATTTTTTGGATTTCAGCTAAAATTGAATTTGTGAATTAAAGTAGCTGTAATTCAATTTTCATGGCAGTAGTTTACGTACGAGAAAAGAATTTTCGAATCGACGGAACCAAACTGGAGCTCTGAGGAAATTTCACCATTTTGAGGTTTCCAAAAATTCGCCCAATAATGAAACTGTTTTTTTTTTAACTAGCAACTCAGTTAAAATATCTTGATTTTTTTAAATTGGATTTTTTTAACGCTTTTTTCATTCTGCTGGGCGGCCATCTTGTCCCCGGGTAGCCATTTTGCTATTTTAAGGTTTTTGAAAAACCGTCCAAAAACAGTTATTTCAACGCGCAATACAATTAAAATACCTCGATTTTTAAAATTAAAATTTTATCAATGTTCATTTAATCATTTTGCAGGGTGGCCATCTTACCCCCAGGTTGTTTATTTTGCTATTTTGCGGTTTTTAAGAAACAGTCCAAAAATGAATTTTTTTACCCTTATTACAATTGAAATATCTCGATTTTTGAAATTAAAATTTGTTAAATGTTTATTTAATCATTTTGCAGCCATTTTGCCCCCAGGTTGTCATTTTGCTATTTTTAGGTTTTTGGAAAACCGTCCAAAAATGATTTTTTTTAAACGCTTTACAATTAAAATATCGCGATTTTCTAAATTAAAATTTGTCCAATGTTTATTTAATCATTTTGCTAGTTGGCCATTTTGCCCGCAGATGGCCATTTTTCTATTTTCAGGTTTTTGAAAAACCGTCCAAAAATGAATTTTTTTTCGCCCATTACAATAAAAATATCTTGATTTTTGGAATTGCAATTGTTCTCAATGTTTATTTAATCATTTTGCTGGGCGGAAATCTTGCCCCCAGGTGGCCATTTTGGTATTTTGAGGTTTTTAAAAAACCGTCCAAAAATGAAATTTTTTAAACGCTCATTACAATTAAAATATCTCGATTTTTAAAATGAAAATTTGTTCAATGTTTATTTAATCATTTTGCGGCCATCTTGCCCCCAAGTGGTTATTTTTCTATTTTGGGTTCTTTGAAAAACTGTCCAAAAACGAATTTATTTTACACTCATTACAATTTAAATATCTTGATTTTTTTAATTGAATTTTTTTTCAACGTTTTTATTATTCTGCTGGACGGTTATCTTGCCCCCAGATGGCTATTTTGTTATTTTGAGATTTTTGAAAAACTCTCAAAAAATGATTTTTTTTAAAAATATCTTTATTCTAAAATTAAATCTTTTTCAACTTTCATTTAATTATTTTGCTGGGTGGCCATTTTGCCCCACTTTCTCCCTCAATGATTCTTTATGGGTAAATGTGACTAAATCCCCCCTGCCTTCTTTCCCGTTTATAGTGTAATACACGTTGATCGGTCGAGCGACGAGCACAAACGACAGTCTGAAGGATACCGTGGACAATCCACCATGGGTGGTATTTTCGTTGGTAGCTATCCGGAGAAAGAAGGAGAGAGAGAGAGAGAGCGCGTGCCATCGCTCGAGAAACGAAACGACGTAATATTGAGCATATATGAGGCCTATTGAGGGGGGGGGGGGGGGGGGTTGAGACCGTTTTGTGTGTAGGTTGGAATGCAGTTGAGAGCTCTCCCTAAGACCTCTTTCATCCGAGCTACATAGTAAATCCTAACCACGCGATAAACTCGTGTCAATGAACGAGAATCCCGATAATATCGGTCAACTTCATCACGAACTCTACTTTCTTCCAAACAGTGTCAAAATAGGGAGATTTTTGGGACAAAGAAACAGATCAACGATGAGGAAACGGTGAACATTCGCTGTTTCAGAACTTTTGAGATGCATTTTTGTCGGAAACCCCTTAAGGAAATTTATAAAAAATCATTTAGTCATTCTTGTGCCAATATTCTACAAAGACAGTCCAAATTTGAGACGATTCTGCTTGACCGTTTCCAAGAAAAATGCGTTTTAAGTCGCGAGGTGCGAATTTTGGTTCTCGCATAACCTCAAAATCTTTCAATACATTTTTATGGAAAACTTGTTGATGAAATTGAAAAAAAAGCGTTTGACCCTCTCCGTGCCATTATTTTACAATGACAGGCCAAATTTGAGACGATTCTGCTCGACAGTTTCCAAGATACATGTGTTTAAAGTTGCGAGGTGTGAATTTTAGTTCTCATGTAACCTCAAAATCTTTTAATACATTTTTCTGGAAAACTTGTTGATGAAATTGAAAAAAAATAGTTTGACCCTCTGCGTGCCATTTCTCTACAATGACAGGTTAAATTAGACGCGATTCTGCTTGATTGTTTCCAAGAAAAATGTATTTCAAGTTTCGAGGTGCAAATTTTGGTTATGACATAACCTCAAAATCTTTCAACGCATTATCCTCGAGGAACGATGTAATGAAATAAAAAATGTAAAAAAATGTGCAGACCTCCCAACTAGTTTTTTTAAATTCTTTCAAGTCGTTTTCGAGAAAAATGGGTTAGAAATCTTAACCTCAAACTCTCCGGCGCTAAAAATCGCGAAATTCGAGGGAGGTTTGACTTTACTCTTGAAACAAAGTGGCTTTCGTGTAGATGACAGCTTCATCTTAACTAGACCTCAGATTATTTCAGGAAAATGTAAACCGATCATTCTCCAATCTACTAGGTTAGTTTTTCAAAATGCTAACGGCTTTTGCAGTTTCGATAGAACGCGGACACGTCGTCGAGGCTTTTATATCCCGTCAAGCAAAGCGACTGGAAACGATGACTCGATGTTATTACCGTTTTTGACGGCCTGTGGCCCTTCAACTGTCATTCTATCAATGCCAGCCGGATAAAGTGGCTCCTCCTCGTCATCGGAGTAGCCTCAGAGCTTGTTTTTACAGGCACGAAAATATTGTTGCCACTCAATTCCGTAGGCAAGTCTTCGCTCAATTGACACTTGACAGATGGAACGAGAGAGGAAGGGCATCGATAAAAAGGGGGTTAGTCACTGTTTCGAGATATCGATCGATCTCGACGTGTCTCGATCATCTGCCTCCATATTGAATTTTGATCAGTGTGAAGTGAGGTTGAAAAAAAAAATTAACGAATGGAAAAAAATGATAACCAGTTTCAATGGCCATTATGGATATTTCAATAACCAGATCAGCGCCCTCTTCATTCAAGGATTTCTCTTTTCTCGTAATAAATCTTTCGTTTCCTCGATGAGTCACTGTCGATCATGATGACGTGAATAAAAAATAATCAGAGTGCTTATCTTGTTGTTGTTATTGTTGTTATTATTATTATTATTATTATTATTATTATTATTATTATTATTATTATTATTATTATTATTATTATTATTTGATTTTATCGTTCCAATAGGATTTTGATGATATACACTGGACTCTTGATATAAGTAACAAATTTCGTGGGCATGTTACTTATATCGAGAGTGCAGTGCAAAAAATCTTGCATTATTGAATTAATCATAGCGTTGGTAATATTATTGTTATTTCTTATCAAAGTTACTTGGTGAAAATAATATTTCAGTCACCTTAATCGACCTCTTGAATTTCTTGTTCTTCATCACTCTTGAATAATCCATAGCTAATTATTATCGGTACGCTTGTAGCATCGATCTTCCGCATTCAAAATACATTCGTTGATTGCCTTGAGATTTATTTTATCGAGTGTATTACGCCATGAATAATAAACTATATATTGACCGATCATTGCGTGAAAAAAATGAAAAAAGCAGAAGAAACAAAAAACCCTTCGGGCACCTCAAAGAGGGCTTAATAGTCGGTGAATTTAAAGGACAACTTTATAAGCTTGATGATCATGATCGTCGGTGTAAGGCTCATTTACATCTCTCCCGATGGCCATCTCTGCAATTTATAACACAACATATTGCAATGATAAAAACTCAAGAGTTTCAGGCAGTTTTTTTTATCCGGTAGAGATGTTCATGAAGGCTCGTTTTATGGGAGTTTTTATGTTTTTCAAATTTCGATGAGCTGTGAGCAAAATGTGCTTTCATGGTTGTGTTTTGGTCTAGATTTTGCGTTGGTAAAGTTTTAACTGGTAGAGACGTATACGTGCCATTCGGTAGAGGTGTTTGGATGCTCTCTACTCTCTACATTTTTTTGGTCTCTGTGTACGTTAGAGTTGTTATCAGATGTTTATTTTCCGGTGGAGAAGTTTTTATTTAATTTTTGGTCATGTTGCAAATGGTGGAGATTTATCAATGGGAATATTCTGGATTTTGGCTCCATTCTGACAGAAATATTTTTCGGCAGAGTGATATCCGGTATAGACTTATCGTTGGAGATGTATTTAGCATGTATCCGGATCTATTTTGGCACAAATGTGTTTCAGTAGAGTTATTACCGGTAGAGATGGAAAGGTAAGGCTGTATTTAGGGTTTAGGAATTATTTTGACATGAATATCTTTCGGTAGAGTAATAATCGGTAGAGGTGTACCGTTCAAGATGATTTTGCGTGTGTCCCGAACTCCTCTAGCAGAAATGTTCTTTAGTATAGTTATTACTGGTAGAGACGTAAGCTTAAGGCTGTATTTCGTCTCCTGGATTTATTCTGGCATGAATATCGTTTGGTAGAGTAAAAACCGGTAGAGATGTACCGCTTAAGGTGATTTTACATGCACCTGGATCTATTCTGCCAGGAATGTCCTTCAGTAGAGTAGTTACCTGTAGAGATGTCACTGTCAGGCTGTGTTCTAGATCTTTCCTGACAGATGTATTCTTTGGTATAGTAATTATCGGTATAGATGTAACGCTAAGATAATTTCATAGCTCTAATCCGGCAGAAATGTCTTTCGGTGGAGTAATAACCGGTAGAGATGTGTAGTTTAAACTGTATTTTGTGTATCCAGATCTTCTCTGGCAGAAATGTCCTTCGGTGTAGTAGTTACATGTACAGTTGCAAGTGTACCGGTTCTACGAAGCCTCAAATAATGGGGTTTCGTCATAAGCGGCGCATTACACCTAATATCCGGTATGCAAATGCAATTTTTCGTCTCCTATCCCCGGTTCGATTTGGCAGTGAGAAAAATTCGCTCAGCCGAGCGTCTTACGAATGGCAATACATTTTGGGCGCGCGAGAAACGACGTTGTAAACTCAATCTATATGTAAGTAAGGGAGAGCGCCGTTGAACGTCGCCGAGGAATCCTTCGGGCGTTCTCCTTGCGCTCGCGTTCGGCTCACTCAGTCAGTACAGATGGACGATGGTAAAAAGGACAGAGATGAAAAAAAAGAAGAGCAAAAATGGTCGAGAGGATAAAAGCAATGGGAGGCGAGTGAAGAAACGCACGAGGAGGAAGGAGGAGGGAGGAGATTGGGATCTGTCGAAGATCGGTAGCCACAGGAGCCAGGGCATAGATCATATTAATGGCACTCAACCGACGGAAAGAGAGAAAACCTTGGTGCCCGATAACCATTGATCGCTATCGATCGGATAGATCCAACGTGTTTTGTACTCGGAATATATTTCTGTGAGGTTATGCGCGTGTGAGTTGGTGAACAGCGTGAGGCATTCCTTCCAGAGAAGTCCTTAACGTCCTCCTTCTACCATCAAACTACCCTGGGGCGTTCATGAAGAAGCAGGGAGGCGTCATTCGCACATAAGTTTGCGCCGAGGAGGCTCCTTTGAGGTTACATGAGGCTGGTTGAGTCGACTGGAGGAGGATAGGTGAGCCATTGTCCGGAGGGAATCAAGTGGCAGATGTCGAGTGACTTGGCTCGATTGGTCAGGCCAACAGGGAGTTCTGTACCCAGAGTCAAGGACGTGCCTTATCGATTTAGCATAATTCATACCGGGGAGGACGTAGGCGTTGCGTTGATGACTCCTCCATTTTGTTCTGTGGAGGAGTTACTAACTTGTAATTCTCAGGTTTTTGTAGCTGAGTCAGAATTTGGGAGAATGACTCTGTTTCAATGCCTAAGGTCTCCCTAGTTTGATAAGGCGTTTGGTTTGCAAAGGTGTCCCTTAATAGACTCACTTTAAGAGTGACCACTAGGAATTGAAGACACTTGTCTTGTTCCACTGATTGGCGGATTTTGGAAATTGGAAGAATTGAACGGGATATCTCGATTTGGAAACAGCAATTGGTATCCTTGGCCAGGGTTACTTGAAGGATGCCTACCAGACGCTGGAGACACTTTTCTTGTTTCGGTGGTTAAGGGATTTTGGACTTCACGATGTATTTTTAGGAAAGAGTTGTCTGGGCTCTGTTTTAATGCCCGAAGTCTCCCCATTTTGAGGAGGCGTTTGGTTTGCAAAGGTGTCTTTTAATAGGTTCACCTCAAGAGTGACCACTAGGAATTAAAGACACCCGTCTTGTTCTACTGATTGGCGGATTTTGGAAATTAAAAGAATTGAATGGTATATCTCGATTTGGAAACAGCAATTGGTATCCTTGGCCAGGGTTACTTCAAGCATGTCCACCATACGCTGAAGACACTTTTCTTGTTTCGCTGGTTAAGGGATTTTGGACTTCACGATGTATTTTAGGAAAGAGTTGTCCGGGCTCTGTTTCAATGCCCGAAGTCTCCCTATTTTGAGGAGGCGTTTGGTTTGCAAAGGTGTCCTTCGATAGGCTCACTTTAAGAGTGACCACTAGGAATTAAAGAAACTTGTCTTGTTCCACTGATTGGCGGATTTTGGAAATTAGAAGAATTGAATGGGATAACTCGATTTAGAAATAGCAATTGGTGTCCTTGGCTAGGGTTACTTCAAGCATGTCCACCATACGCTAGAGCGGCTGGAGACCCTTTTCTTGTTTCGCTGGTTAAGGGATTCTAGACTTGACGATTTATTTTTGGAAGGAGTTGTCTGGGACTTGTTCCAATGCCTGAAATCTCCCTATTTTGAGGAGGCGTTGGATTTGCAAAGGTATCCTTTAGTAGGCTCACTTTAAGAGTGACCACTGGGAATCGAAGACACTTGTCTTGTTCCACTGATTGCCACATTTTGGAAATTATAAGAATTGAATGGGACATCTCGATTTAGAAACAGCAATTGGTATCCTTTGCCGGGGTTACTTGAACCTGCCTACCAGATGCTGGAGACACTTTTTTTGTTTCGGTGGTTAAGGGATTTTGGACTTCACGATCTACTTTTGGGAGGAGTTGTCTGGGCTCTGTTTCAATCCCCGAAGTCTCCCTATTTTGAGAAGGCGTTTGGTTTGCAAAGGTGTCCTCTAATAGGCTAACTTTAAGGATGACCACTAGGAATCGATGACGCTTGTTTTGTTCCACTGATTGGCAGATTTTGGAAATTAGAAGAATTGAACGGGATATCTCGATGTGAAAACAGCAATTGGTATCCTTTGCCAGGGTTACTTCAAGCATGTCCACCATACGCTGGAGACACTTTTCTTAATTCGCTGGTTGAGGGATTTTAGACTTGACCATCAATTTTTGGAAGGAGTTATCTAGGACTTGTTTCAATGCCTGAAATCTCCCTATTTTGAGGAGGCGTTTGGTTTGGAAAAGTGTCCTTTAATAGACTCACTTTAAGGATGACCACTAGGAATCGAAAACACTTGTCTTGTTCCACTGATTGGCGGATTTTGTAAATTCAAAGAATTGAACGGGATATCTCGATTTGGAAACAGCAATTGGGATGCTTTGCCAGGGTCACTTCAAGCATGTCCGCCATACGCTGGAGACACTTTTCTTGTTTCGCTGGTTAAGGGATTCTAGACTCGACGATCTATTTTTGGAGGGAATTGTCTGGGCTATTTTTTAATGCCTGAAGTCTCCTTATTTTCAGGATTTGCTTATTTTCAGCATTTGGTTCGGAAATGTGTCCGTTAATAGGCTTAGTTTAAAAGTGACCACTGGGAATTAAAGACACTTGTCTTGTTCTACTCATTGGCGGATTTTGGAAATTAGAAGAATTGAACGGGATATCTCGATTTGGAAACAGCAATTGGTATCCTTTGCCAGGGTCACTTGAAGCATGTCTACCAGACGCTGGAGACATTTCTCTTGATTCGCTAGTTAAGGGATTCTAGACTTGACCATCTATTTCTGGAAGGATTTGTCTGGGCCCAATGAGAAATAGAACGATCTTCAAAGTAACCTGTCCTACGAATCCAATCAAGAATCGAACAATAATACCTTGGTTTTATTAATTTTAAGTCAAAGTTCCACTAAGTCAAGGTGTCCCCCAATGTGATGGACTAAGCCAGCGTTCTTTGAGTGACTCCACTAGAAATTGGACCAACTGCTTGCTCGATCCTTCTAACAGGACTAGACCAAGGTATCCCCCAAAGTAAAGGACTAAGCCAGTGTGCTTCGAGCGACTCCACTAGAAATTGAGGTAACTGCTTCGGATGGGATTTCGGCGAACGAGAATTAGTCGAACTACGGTTAGAAGAGACTTACAGGAGGTAACTAGACCAGGAAACCTAAAACCACGAGGAAATTCTCTTCCCGTGGTCAACTTCCCTCCTTTCACCTTCAAGACTTTTCCTACCTCTATAATCACAAGGCATCGTTGGATGGACTGCCACAGGATCGAAAAATCTCGAAAGGAACATCAACTGACGCGGGAGTGCATATTGCAATCGGACGATGATCAAGGTCGAAGAAAATATGCTGCTATTTAAAATCACAGCGTGAACATTTAATGTTCCGTTTCGTCAGTACTGTGGGTCATAATTCGAAGGCATTTCGAGCGATTAGCGCTCTCAGAGGGTGGCACGAAGTCAGAAGGAACGCTGGAGAATACGATCGAAATTTATGCTGTTCATCGAGCGTCAAATGGACCATTCACATTGCCATTCGCTTCCTTCATCAACTTCTTAATGTTTTTTACTTTCGGATTGACATATTTGGGACCAAAGTTATTGACAGTCAATGAATGCCGCCTAAGAATGTTGACGGTCAGAAATGTCCCAGTTCGTAATTCATGCGAGGAATTTGAGCTTCAAACCTTCGCGAACTTGATGGTAGGCTGAATAGCCTGTTAGCCTTAATTAGCCGTAAATCATCGCATCAACGCTAAGGATCTCGAAATAATGCCATCGTCTTGAAACTTTTACAGCCCAATAATATTGATCCCCCAAAAGTGTGTGCAAAGTTTTAACGAAATTAGGAGCCTCGTTGTGAAGATATTGAATATTTAAAAAAAACGTTCGTTCCGTTGTTCACGAACCTGAAATGCCAACAGTTTGAAAAAAATGTATGATCTAGTCCTATATGTGAGAAAACCGTGTGCAAAAGTTTTCCTGCATTAGGAGATTTTTTGCTGAGTGATTAATTCAAACGTACAAAAAGATCCTGAAAATTGGTAAAAACCAAGCGTGGCGCGACAACACTGCGCATTGGGCCCGGGCTATGGCGTGACCTCGCATGCGCATGCGCAACGGGCTGACGCGGGATTTTTAAATGAATTAGCACGGGAAACAGTGTTCATGGTAGGGAAAACTTGTTTTTTCATTAAAGCATAGATTCCTCTAGCTATAAAAGAACAGAATCGAAAGAAAAGAACACAAAACTGTACGTAAAAAAAAATACAAAGAGTCTAAATTAAAAATAATTCATGAGGAATTATTTTCCTCGTGAGGAAGGAAAAATAATTCGTTATCACACGCGTTAATTGTAGGATTTTTTTCCTTGCTTGCGTTAATCTCTGTAAGTAAACTCGTTCCGTCACAACTTCACGCGTCCATCGAATTTTTTTTCCGCGACTGCCACTCATTATAAGTGTATTTTACAAATAAAAGCTTGTACATTGACAGGTCCGTTTATAGGTTAGGGCATCACAGATCGCGGAACACACAACCTCGAATATTACACAGCGCATGCGCGTCAGTCGTGCAAACTTCGACAAAAAAACGAGGTTGCCAAATCTCACTGACAAAAATCAATGATGAATAATATTAATATTAATTTTTATAGCAAATGCAATGAGTTTGGATATACTTAATTAAACTATATGTGTAAAGGTGAACATTCTAAATTCATTGTACGGGCAGAAAACGCCTTTTTGAATCGCTCATGAATGGAGGTTTCGAAGTTGGCTCTGCTGAGCGCGGCCCGTGTATAACATAGGGACCCCCCTCGGACGACTCGTCCCACAAACTAACAGAGGAACATCCTTGAGCCATGCTGTGCTTGCCTCACACAAGCCTGTCTCCTATTCCAGCAGATATTTTCAATTATCCAAGAATTCTGAAAATAGAGCATCAGCGATAGTCGCATTTGGCATGGAGTCGTTTTCGGTAGAGTTGTTCAACGGTTGAGTTGCAATCGGTAGAGTTGAAGAGGTGCCAATTTGTAGGTTTTACCACTCGTTTCTGGTTCTATTTCTTCTTCGAATTCTTCTTTTTATTTCTTTCTTCGATGGAGTCAATCTGTAGACTTATTTTTCGGTAGAGATGTTTACCTACAGTTTTACCTACAATAATGTACTACCGGGTCATTTTTTTTTCTTTGGTGCATTTGCCATATTTCACATGTGTCACGTTTCTCAGTCGCAATCGCAATCAGAGATCGATCGATGTTTTGTCGAGTATCCCACACGGAAGTTTATTTATTTAAAATATATGCAAAATTGCGTACGAAATATATTCAAAATATAATTACCGTAGATAAATGAATGTATTTAAAATATAATTTTTATAGATGTGTAATATATTTATTTGGATAGATTTTGCCGCTCTTCGCATGTGTACGTATATATTAAATGTATTTAGAATATATTTTATATATATATAAAATATATTTTAGACGTATGTAAAATGTACGACACATACATACAATGTATATATTTTATATATATGGTGCATGCATCTGAAATATAGATTAAATATATGTTGCATGTATTCCAAATATAGTTGAAAAGTGGGCTGCATACATCCCGAATATGGGTTGCAGTTATCGCAGGTTGCGATAACTGTGTTAGAAATTTCCGAAAAATCGGAAATTCTCTAGGAGAATCAAATACAAAAGTACGAGTTCATGAGAAGCCGGCAAGAACTTCTTATATGGCTTCATTTACGCCGCAATTCTGTTAATATTCCGTTCTCACGCCCGCCTTTATAAGCATACTCGTCGCATCCTCCGTATGGGGGTTCGGTGGTTGCCGCTCGGCGACATCTCGCGGCGACTCTGGAAACTATCGCGACGCTGCCTACACGTGACGAACATGTGGCAGGCGCCCGATCGCTTGTTCTCGCGGGATAAACATTATAATGTAAATAATAATGAAAAGTGTGAATACAATAAACTTAAATAATTAAATAAATATTATGTTAGTTAGTTAGTTATGCTACCATATATGTTGCATATATGGTAGCATATATTAAGAATATATGTAGAATATATGGGAGATACATGTGAGTCACATCTATCTCTCATATATGGAGCAAATATATCAGCATATATTAAGAATATATGTACATATATTCGAAATATATCCTCATATATTTTGCGTATATTAAAGTTATATAAATTTCCGTGGGGGATGGTTGATCATAAGGCAACTCTTTGGCAATTGCTCGGTTCCGAAGTCATTATTCATTTCTCTACTATCTCTCTTTTTATCCCCTCTTGTTCCCGCCATTTTTTTACAGTCACTCATTTAGACCCGGTGATACCTTGTCCCAACGTTTCAGTGCCGCCTCTTTACACAGTCACTCAGGTGCGCAATTCCGCCCCGTGTACTTTTATAAGCGATAAGAGACTCAACGATTCGTGACGCTCGTGACTCGCCGGCCAATACCTGTATCCTTTCGTGGAGATCGATCGTTTTTCATAGTCCACAACGTAACTGCATTTTCTCGCGTTGTTCCTAGACACGATTAAACGCATTTGTGAGTCTGACGACCGGGAAAAAATCCATCTCTACCGACGATTACTCGCCGCGGACGTATATCGGTTTAACTCTACCATATGCGACTCTACCGAATGTGAAATAACTACCCTACTTGTATACAGGGTTGCCAAATTTTTAATGAAAAAGTAATGCATTAACCATTAAAATTTAATGGTTAATGGAAATTATTTTCATTAACCATTAAAATTTAATGGTTAATGGAAATTATTTTCATTGACCATAAAAATTTAATAGTTAATGGAAATTATTTTCATTGACCATTAAAATTTAATGGTTAATGGAAATGCGACTTTCATTGACTAGTAAAATTTAATGGTTAATGGAAATTATTTTCAAACCATTAAAATTTAATGGGGTGGGGGTCGAAGAGTCGACTAACCAATATTTCAAACGGCCTTAATGCCGAATTTTACGATTACGAGCGAGAGAATAACGAAGCGCCGAATTCCCGATCGTCAGAAAAGAGAAAGTCGAGAGAGCCGCCCCATGCGTAAGAGAGAGAGGAGGCGCATCTCTCTCTCTCTTACGCATGGGGCGGCTCCCTTCCCTTTCGCTTTTCTGGCGTTCGGGATTTCGGCGCTTCGTTATTCGAACGCTCGTAATCGTGAAATTCGGGATTTCGGCCGTTCGAAATATTGGTTAGTCGACTCTTCGACCCCCACCCAAAATTTAATGGTTAATGAAAATTATTTTCATTAACCATTAAAATTTAATGGTTAATAGAAATTATTTCCATTGACCGTTAAAGATAAATGGTTAATGGAAATTATTTTCGTTAACCATTAAAATTTAATGGTCAATGGAAATTACTTTCATTGACTATTAAAATTTAATGGTTAATGGAAATTATTTTCAATTTCTTAACGTTTAGAAACATTTATAGAAAAATTGCTACATTACGGAGGAAGAAATTTTGTTTAACCATAAAAATTTCAGACTGTAAGATCTTCTCATTTAAAATTCTCTTTGAAAGTGTCTCTAGGTCTGGCAGCAAAGGGCTTTTATTTTCTTGTTTCATCCTCGTTATGGTCTCTCTCTTACAAAAAGTTTAACGCTCCACCAACGCTTGCCTTTTAAGGATCAAGCTTCATTTCCCCGCGTGTGTACTCCGACGATTTTTCATGCTCAAGACTATCAAAGAGCATACAAAGAGGGTTTCTCGTCCGCTCGTATCTCAACCTCAGAAGGACTCGAATTATGTACCTTTATGTTTGACCTTAATATTTTTATTTCGCGACTCAACGCCAAAATTATATTTCTCTTGTGAGACGGAAATTCTCCCGATGAATCCAAACTGTACGAAAAATATCTGGTGGCATTTTTGACGATATTTAATTTTAAAAAAATATTTTTTTTTTAATTTTTCAAAAATTATGTTTTTCCCAGCCCATTTTTTTTCCATTTTCCTAATCATCGAACATTTTTTGCAATTTCTCAAACGTAAAACATCGTCCAATTGGGGTGAGGAAAAATTCTAAAAATTATTAAAAGTTGAAGTTTAAAAGGTTTTTTTTTAATTTTTCTTAATTTGAGACTTGTTTTTTTTTTTTAGATAATTATCAGTGCATTTATAATAATTAAGACATTAGTAGATTTGTAATAAAAAAAATAATTTAAAAGAAAATTATTATTTTTTTAAATTATGTTTTTCCAAACCCAATTTTTTTTTACGCTTTCCCAATCATCGAACAATTTTTTCAATTTTTGAAACGTAAAAAATCGTCCTATTGGGCCGAAGTAAAATCTCAAAAATTATTGAAAGTTAAACTTTCAAAGGTTTTTTTTAATTTTCCTTAATTTGAGGGTTATCTATTTTTGTTATATAATTGTCAGTACATTTGTAATAATTAATACATCAGTGCATTAATAATAAAAAAATTAATTTAAAAAAATCATATTTTTCCAAGCCCAATTTTTTTTCCATTTTTCTAATCGTCGATCAATTTTAGCAAATGTTTTTGAAACTTATAAAATCGTCTCATTGAGGCAAAAAAAAATCTCAAAAATTATTAAAAGTTAAGTTTGCGGGGTTTTTTGAATCAGCCTTAATTTGGGAGTTGTTTATTTTTTTTTAGATAATTATCAGTACATTCATCATAATTAAGATATCGGTATATTCATAACAAAAAAAATTAATAACAAAGACATGAATATTCAAAAATTGTGTTTTTCCAAGCCCATTTTTTCCATCTTTCTAATTTATTTCCAATTTATTTCTAATTTATTTCCAGTTTATTTTGTTTAAAATAATGATCAGTATATTTATAATAATTAAGGTGATCGAGTTTATTACAATAAAAAGTTTTTAAAAATGTAAATTAAAATAAAAAATTAAAATTAAAAATAAAAATTAAAAATTAAAATTAAAAAATAAAATTAAAAATTAAAATTAAAAATTAAAATTAAAATTAAAAATTAAAATTAAAAATTAAAATTAAAAATTAAAATTAAAAATTAAAATTAAAAATTAAAATTCAAAATTAAAATTCAAAATTAAAATTAAAAATTAAAATTAAAAATTAAAATTAAAAATTAAAATTAAAAATTAAAATTAAAAATTAAAATTCAAAATTAAAATTCAAAATTAAAATTCAAAATTAAAATTAAAAATTAAAATTAAAAATTAAAATTAAAAATTAAAATTAAAAATTAAAATTAAAAATTAAAATTAAAAATTAAAATTAAAAATTAAAATTGAAAATTAAAATTAAAAATTAAAATTAAAAATTAAAATTAAAAATAAAAATTAAAAATTAAAATTAAAAATTAAAATTAAAAATTAAAATTAAAAATTAAAATTAAAAATTAAAATTAAAAATTAAAATTAAAAATTAAAATTAAAAATTAAAATTAAAAATTAAAATTAAAAATTAAAATTAAAAATTAAAATTAAAAATTAAAATTAAAAATTAAAATTAAAAATTAAAATTGAAAATTAAAAATTAAATATAAAAAATTTAAAAAATTATACTTGTACTAAAAAAAAAATCATTGATAAACATATTGGTGAAAATAATGTGTATGCAGATTGAAATTAGTTTGTCTCATTTGCGGGCTTACCATCGGTTCTTCGCGCGATATGCTTTCAACAAATTACGAGATTTATAACGAGGGGCATTCTCGAACGTCCTCACTCGTCTTTGCACTTTCGCGCGAACCTATATTTATCGTACCCTCGGGAATTTACGCGGTCCCTTTAATCCCGAGATACGCGGGAGTTCGCGTGTAATTTCGCGTTATTAAAATATAAACCGATGAGTACGAGGCGTATTTCACGAAGGCACATTTCTGCTAAATGAAGGCAACTTTGTGAGCGTTTACCAACGCGTCACACACTCGTAATTTTCACGTATCCTCCAGGATGCGTTGTTTGAAAAAAGCTACCATTTCTCGTTGTTAATTAGCCGAGATGATCGCAAAAAGTGAGCCCGTTGAGTTCCAAAAGAGGCACATTCACATCTCTACCGATAAAAACTCTCCCTTTAAATAATTCCATCAGACTTATAGCTTTACCGGCATATCGCTGCCATTTTACAACTGTAACAAATATTTTAAAAAATCCCTTCCAGAAAATGCGACATTACAACTGTACCTGCCAAAACTCCGCCGTCGAACGTCTTTGGGGAGTGCCAAGTATGATACACACCGATTTTGATGGGTCTCAGCTATATTGTAGGGGCACTCCTCCAGAGTACCACCCGAGAGGGATTCTTTCCAATGCGCCCTAGTTTTTGAGAAAAACGACGCCAAAGTTTCATCTGTAGCTTCTATTTCCGTGAAGTTTACTCATCCTCAAGACAATGAGCGTAGCGCAGCGGCAAGGCGCTCGGCTGGCAACCTGGACGTCGAGGGTTCGATTCCCTATTGAGACTTTTTATCTTTTTTTTAATCGTAATTTTTATGATAATGATTGCGCATACTTATTTGATTTTATAATGAAATCATTTTTACGAACGCATGGAAAAATATATTATCATTGCGCACTAGTACAATAAACTTTCGTACGATACTAGTGCAAGAAACTTTTTTTACCGAGGTTCGATCTTGAAGATTCTTTAATCTTTAATCCTCAATCTTTAATCTTTAATCTTTAATCTTTAATCTTTAATCTTTAATCTTTAATCTTTAATCTTTAATCTTTAATCTTTAATCTTTAATCTTTAATCTTTAATCTTTAATCTTTAATCTTTAATCTTTAATCTTTAATCTTTAATCTTTAATCTTTAATCTTCAATCTTCAATCTTTAATCTTTAATCTTTAATCTTTAATCTTTAATCTTTAATCTTTAATCTTTAATCTTTAATCTTTAATCTTTAATCTTTAATCATTAATCATTAATCTTTAATCTTTAATCTTTAATCTTTAATCTTTAATCTTTAATCTTTAATCTTTAATCTTTAATCTTCAATCTTCAATCTTTAATCTTTAATCTTTAATCTTTAATCTTTAATCTTTAATCTTTAATCTTTAATCTTTAATCTTTAATCTTTAATCTTTAATCTTTAATCTTTAATCTTTAATCTTCAATCTTCAATCTTCGATCTTTGATCTTTGATCTTTAATCTTTAATCTTTAATCTTTAATCTTTAATCTTTAATCTTTAATCTTTAATCTTTAATCTTTAATCTTTAATCTTTAATCTTTAATCTTTAATCTTTAATCTTTAATCTTTAATCTTTAATCTTTAATCTTTAATCTTTAATCTTCAATCTTTAATCTTTAATCTTTAATCTTTAATCTTTAATCTTTAATCTTTAATCTTTAATCTTTAATCTTTAATCTTTAATCTTTAATCTTTAATCTTTAATCTTTAATCTTTAATCTTTAATCTTTAATCTTTAATCTTTAATCTTCAATCTTTAATCTTTAATCTTTAATAATCTTTAATCTTTTATCTTTTACTATTAATCTTATGTCTTATATCTTTGATTTTTAATCTTGGATCTTTAATCTTTAATCTTCAATCTTTCATATTAAATCATTAATCTTGAATCTTGAATCTTCGATCTTTAATTATTTAGTTATTTTTCATTCTTCATTGTCCATTTATTCTTTGTTTTTGTCATTCTATTCGATTCTTTATTATTTCTATTACATATGGGGTATCCCATGTTAACTCAACCGAGGTTCGATCTTGAAGATTCTTTAATCTTTAATCTTTAATATCTGAATATTAAATCTTCAATCCCGTATTATTTCATCATAGTGAAGAAAATTGTAAAAAAAAAAATTGAAAAGTAAAAGCCTATATTATATTCTATTAAGTCTATTCTATACAGGGTGTTACAAAAGTAACGGAACGACTGAATATTTCCTCAGCTAAGATATTTTTCAGAAGGATCTAAGTCATTGTTGTAATTTGTATCTTGACGATTACCTTCAAGTTCATTTCAAGGTCAACTTTTGTTTTGAATGGAAACCTGTAATTTTGAGTTTTGAAATCAAACTTATTATTATTATCATTATTATTATTATTATTATTATTTTATTATTATTATTATTATTATTATATGACGCTGTATAAAAGGGTGGGTAACTGGAGCTCATATGTGTGGCAAATCCGACGAGTTTACGAGGTCTTAAGATTGCACTGAACGTCCTAGACGTAAATTAATGGAATAGTTACGAGAGCGATAGGAGGGGAAAAAATCTGAGTGCAATTGCTGGTATAACATCATACTAACATTTTCAGACATTTAAATATATATACATGGGTCATTCCATGTCAAATCGACCACGAATGGAATCGACCCCCCTCAATTTCGATGAAATTCAGTTAGAAGTTTTCGTTTTCAATAAAACGGAGTTCTACCAAAGGAAAAAAAATAAAAACATTTTTTTCCAAACGGAGTTCTACCAAAGGAAAAAAAATGAAAACATTTTTTTTCAAAAGGTATTCAAAATTTAATATTTCACAATTTTTCAAGTCTTTCAAGTTTTTTTTTCGAATATCTCGAAAACTATTATAGTTACGAAAAATCGTTCTGAATTTGCTTTAAAGAGTATACTTGAGGCTACGAAAAAAAAATATATTCCGAAAAAAATTTTTGAAAAATGATGAATTTTGATAAATTTGAATTTTCAAAAATCGTGAAAATCCACAATCCATATTTTATTTTTGGTTCAATTCTTTTTATATAATACCTTGTACTGATCTTAAAAGATCCTGAAATTTTCAGGATAGTGAGTTTTTGTTTCGAAAATAATTTTTTTTTTAATTTTGGTAAAAAAATTTGTTTTCCTCTAATTTAAGTAAGGTTGAGCAAACATGTAATTCTGTAGTTTTGAGCTGTAAAAATATCAATTAATGACAATTTGAAAAAAAAAAATTCTCTTACCAAAATTCAAAAATTTATATTTTTGAAACTGAAACACACCATCCTGAAAATTTCAGGATCTCTTAAGATCAGTACAAGGTATTATATAAAAAAAATTAAACGAAAAATAAAATATGGAATTTGGATTTTCACGATTTTTGAAAATTCAAAACTCTCCAAATTCATTATTTTTCAAAATTTTTTTTCGAAATATATTTTTTTTCGTAGCCCCAACTCTTTAAAACGAATGTAGGACGATTTTTCGTAACTATAATAGTTTTCAAGATATTTAAAAAATAAACTTGAAAGGTTTGAAAAATGGTGAAATTTTGAATTTTGCATAACTTTCGAAAAAAAAGTGTTAATTTTTTTGTTCTTTGGTGGAACTTCGTTTTATTGAAAACCAAAACTTCTGACCAAATTTCATCGAAATTGAGAGGGGTCGATTCTAACTCTTGGTCGACTTGACATGGAATGACCCATATGCATATATATATATATATATAAATATATATATGATCGATTTGACATGGAATTACCCATGTATATATATTTATATATATATTTATTAGGATAATATGCATAATTTTGGTATACGACTTCTTAATATACCTTAAGGGGGGACGGGCGTTATCGGTGTATCCGGTCCAATGAATGCAACCTCTCGCTGCACAAAATCATTATAATAAATGCGTATCAACTTATTAATTTATTAAATATCGTCGGTCCTTTTGTCGCTATCTCGGAATCAAGAGCGAGAGACGGGCGTGAGGATAAGAGATAAAAAAATGAAGTTAATTTTAAAAAAGGAAAACCGAGTGCCAAGTTAACGCCGGATAAAATAATGATATCCTTTGCTCCGACCGCGGCAACCGCCCGCCGTAACGTTCGTCATTAATCGAGTGCAAACTTACACGGAGTAGTTAGAATTCTCTGAATATATATATATGTATTTATATGGGGCTGTCCAGGTCGATTGAGCCAAGATCTCAGTCTCCGATTCGATCCGCAATTTATTTCCTCATTGCCCTAACACTGAAACATTTTTCAAAATTTTTTTCCAATTTTTTGGGCCAATTTTTTTCGAGTTCTGATTTTTTTGTCATTTTTTGTCAAAAATAAAATGATTTTTTGCGATCGAAATTTTGTTTGAAAAATCTGGTGGATGACGCGGCATAGTCTCTCCATTTTAAAATTGTCTACATTTTTTTTCGTCTTTTCAAAATTGATTCTGTCTTTTTTTTAAATATTTAATATAATTTTTTTTTATTAAAATGGGCTGGAATATTTCAATGAAAATTAATTTTAAATGTTCGATTTTTTCACAAAAATTTACGAGATGGTTTATTAGAGGTCACGATTGAAAAAAGATTCTGGGCACGTCTCGTGCATTCTCAGTTGAACGCCCCCAACATCGTGGTGGGAGGAGTGCAGTCCAGGCTGACGATAATCATTAACGGCTATTTAAATACCATTTTCTGGGGGTTATTAAGAAAATTACGAAACGCAAATGCGGTTTCACGGTTGAGTACGTGCGTTCAAGAGCCATTGCTGCAAAAAAACTGGCCCCCCCCCCCCCTTAATATCGAAGTGATTATTTTTCGTTCGAAAATTAAGGCTAGATTTTAGGCAATTGAAATGCACAAAAAGACAATTTTCCTAAAATGATAGCAAACTCCAATCTCGAAATGAATTGGATTAATACTTTAATCTGTTATGTTCAATCTTTGATCGTCAATTAGTAATCATTAATCTTCGATCTCCGATCTTTAATCTTTAACCTTGAATCTTGAATCTTCATTCTTCAATTTTCAATCTTTGATCTTCAGCTTTTAATCTTTAATGTTCAATTTTTTAAGTTCAATCTGTGATTTTTTATCTTCAATCTTCAATCTTAAATCCTCAATCTTCAATCTTCAATCTTCAATCTGCAATCTGCAATCTTCAATCTTCAATCTTCAATCTTCAATCTTCAATCTTCAATCTTCAATCTTCAATCTTCAATCTTCAATCTTCAATCTTTAATCTTCAATCTTCAATCTTCAATCTTCAATCTTCAATCTTCAATCTTCAATCTTCAATCTTCAATCTTCAATCTTCAATCTTCAATCTTCAATCTTCAATCTTCAATCTTCAATCTTCAATCTTTAATCTTCAATCTTTAATCTTTAATCTTTAATCTTTAATCTTTAATCTTTAATCTTTAATCTTTAATCTTTAATCTTTAATCTTTAATCTTAAATCTTTAATCTTTAATCTTTAATCTTCAATCTTTAATCTTTAATCTTTAATCTTTAATCTTTAATCTTTAATCTTTAATCTTTAATCTTTAATCTTTAATCTTTAATCTTTAATCTTTAATCTTTAATCTTTAATCTTTAATCTTTAATCTTTAATCTTTAATCTTTAATCTTTAATCTTTAATCTTTAATCTTTAATCTTTAATCTTTAATCTTTAATCTTTAATCTTTAATCTTTAATCTTTAATCTTTAATCTTTAATCTTTAATCTTTAATCTTTAATCTTTAATCTTTAATCTTTAATCTTTAATCTTTAATCTTTAATCTTTAATCTTTAATCTTTAATCTTTAATCTTTAATCTTTAATCTTTAATCTTTAATCTTTAATCTTTAATCTTTAATCTTTAATCTTTAATCTTTAATCTTTAATCTTTAATCTTTACTCTTTAATCTTTAATCTTTAATCTTTAATCTTTAATCTTTAATCTTTAATCTTTAATCTTTAATCTTCAATCTTCAATCTTTAATCTTCAATCTTTAATCTGTAATCTTTACTCGTTAATCTTTCATCTTTAATCTTCAATCTTCAATCTTTGATCTTTGATCTTTAATCAATTAATCAATTAATCAATCAATCAATGAATCAATTAATCAATTAATCAATTAATCAATTAATCAATTAATCAATTAATCAATTAATCAATTAATCAATTAATCAATTAATCAATTAATCAATTAATCAATTAATCAATTAATCAATTAATCAATCAATCAATTAATCAATTAATCAATTAATTAATTAATTAATTAATCAAATAATTAATTCAGAATTAATTTCGAATTCACTAGATAATAAATTTAAGAAAATTACGAACAATCCCAATAAATCAAGTGATCGATAAATTATTTTTTAATTTTTTACATTCACGATTTTGTGATTTTAAAAAATGGATTAGTTAATTTATTGATTTCATGACAATTGCCAGAAAAAGGCCGCCTCACGTTGAGTATAAACGTAAATTAGGCAATTTTGTTTATCGTCAATCGTTATCATGAGAATGTGCCGATCGATGATGATCGGCGTTGAATTTTGTTTCATTTGAATTCCACTTAGTCGGTGTGCAAACACGTCCCACAAAAACACCCGTGAACGTTTTTCGATCTTATCGCATTCATGGAACGTTGGACAAGAAGAGCCTCGCTCGCGCACACCCGTCTCATTTATTTCCTCACATTGAGCGAAAAATTGAAAAAAAACCAAAGGAGACGATCGAAAGAGCAATCGCTGGGCAAATTTTTGGTCAACCGAGCGTTCGGTAAAATTATCAATTTGGCTCGGACGACTCTCGGCTCGATCCATGTACACAAACGACCTTAATTTTTTTTCTTCCTCATTATTGCCTCCGCAGATTTAAATCTCGTACAAGAGAAATTACGTTACAGACATTTTTTAAAATCGGACTCTTGGATATCCGCATTTAATTGTTCGTTTCTATTTCTTATTTCTAATGCCTCATCTTCTATCGTTAATCTTTAATCTGTAATCTTCGTTCTTTAATCTTCAACCTGTAATCTTTAATCGTTAATCTTTAGTCTTTAATCTTTAATCTTTGATTTTTTATCTTTGATCTTTGATCTATGATCTTCGATCTTTAATCGCTTATCTTCAATCCTTAATCCGTAATCTTTCATCTTTAATCTTGTAGCTTTTATCTTTAACTCAAATCTTTAATCTTTAATCTTAAATCTTAAGCTTTGAATCATTAATTTTGAATTTTGAATCTTTTAAATCCTCAATCTTTCATATTCGATCATTAATTTTGGATCTTGAATCATGAATTTTTGACCTTTGATCTTTGATCTTTAATTTTTAATTTTATATCCTTAATCTTTAGTTTTTCTTCACATGTTAGGCATAGCGGGAGACCGGCTTCTAATTTCTTTTCGTTCTCATTTCTTTTTCCTCTTTCCGCCATTTTTTTTTCATAAATAGTTACGGAATCGAATGAACCACTTAAGCTCGCCACACCCTCGACTTCCGTTTCTCGATACTTTCACTAATACAGGCCCATTATATGTATATTAGGAATTTGAAAAATTGATCGGTTAATAATAGGATCTCTCGACGGAAGGCAGATTTGCGAGGCGCTTTTGGCGGATCCTTTGTCGCGGCTACTTGATTTCGCATTGATCAAGGATTAAACGCGCACCGCCTTCGAAAAAAAAACTAAATAAAAAATGAAAAATGGCTACGATTTTACAGGGCAATTTTTTCTTTTTTTTGCCCCTCATCTATCTTGAAAAATATAATATTTTCTACATACCTAGTGTTCAAATTCGTTTCATGTTTGTCGATAAAAAAAGGTAAAATTTCTACAAAACCTTGTATCAGAATTTATTATTATTATTATTTTTAATTATTTTCAAATGTTTATTCTCTCAAATTCATTTCATATTTATCATTCTTTAATCTTTAATCTTCGATCTTCAATCTGTAGTTTTTTGATGAAGTAAGGGGCCGCGATGGGGATTGAGTTCGGAATTCCAATTACATCTGATTTTCTAAACATTATTTAATCCTTAATCTTCCATCTTCAATCTTCAATTTTTAATCTTGAATCGTTCATGTTTAATCTTTAATTTGTCATAACCATCTTTAATATTTAATCTTCAATCTTTAATTTTTAATCTTTAATCTTTAAACTTTAATCTTCAATCTTCAATCTTCAATCTTCAATCTTAAGTCTTCAGTTTTCAAACTTTAATCTTTTTTCTTTAATCTTTAATCTTCAATCTTTAATGTTCAAGGTTCAATTTTTATTCTTTAATCTTGAAACTTTAATCTTTATTCTTCAATCTCTAATCTTCAATCGTCAATCTCCAATCTTAAATCTTTAATCTTCAATCTTCAATCTTCAATCTTCAATCTTCAATCTTCAATCTTCAATCTTCAATCTTCAATCTTCAATCTTCAATCTTCAATCTTTAATCTTCAATCTTCAATCTTCAATCTTCAATCTTCAATCTTCAATCTTCAATCTTCAATCTTCAATCTTCAATCTTCAATCTTCAATCTTCAATCTTCAATCTTCAATCTTCAATCTTCAATCTTCAATCTTCAATCTTCAATATTCAATCTTCAATCTTAAATCCTCAATCTTCAATTTTTAATAATTAATCTTTACTCGTTAATCTTTCATCTTTCATCTTTAATCTTCAATCTTTAATCTTCAATATTTAATTTTCCATCTTCAATCTTTAATCTTCAATATTTAATTTTCAATCTTCAATCTTCAATCTTCAAACTTCAATCTTCAATCTTCAATCTTCAATCTTCAATCTTCAATCTTCAATCTTCAATCTTTAATCTTTAATCTTTAATCTTTAATCTTTAATCTTTAATCTTTAATCTTTAATCTTTCAATTTTCAATCTTCAACCTTCAATCTTCAATCTTCAATCTTCAATCTTCAATCTTCAATCATCAATCTTCAATCTTCAATCTTCAATCTTCAATCTTCAATCTTCAATCTTCAATCTTCAATCTTCAATCTTCAATCTTCAATCCTCAATCTTCAATCCTCAATCCTCAATCTTCAATCTTCAATCATCAATCCTCAATCATCAATCTTCAATCTTCAATCTTCAATCTTCAATCTTCAATCTTCAATCTTCAATCTTCAATCTTCAATCTTCAATCTCCAATCTTCAATCTTCAATCTTCAATCTTCAATCTTCAGTCTTCAATCTTCAATCTTCAATCTTCAATCTTCAATCTTCAATCTTCAATCTTCAATCTTCAATCTTCAATCTTCAATCTTTAATCTTTAATCTTTAATCTTTAATCTTTTTATTTTCAATCTTCAATCTTCAATCTTTAATCTTTAATCTTTAATCCCTAATCTTTAATCCCTAATCTTTAATCGTCAATCTTTAATCATTACTCTTTAATTTTTAGTCTTGAATATTTATTCTTCGATATTCAATCTCGATTCTTTAACATTGAATCATTGTTCTTTAATCTTGAATTTTCAATCTCGAGGATCGATGATTATCGATGAAAAGCAACCCCGAATAAATTCCCTTCGATGGGGCAATATAGAGATTTCACAGGGTGGCTAAATAAAAGTGAGCCAATTTACCCCAAATGCCCACACATTTTTACTGTAGTTCGTGTAACTGCGTACGACATTGCCCGGGGGCATAGCTGGCGTCGGGCTTCTGTAAGAGAGGCCTCTATGTAAATGAGAAGCGGCAATTAAGCGCCGTGGCAAACTCGCGAGGTAAACGCGTGTTTGCGCGTGTTGTGAGTGTGTGTGTGCATGTGCGAGCATCTGAAGAATCGCTGATGCCTGGTTTTCAGTGATGGGCGATTTTGCTCCCCGAGAGTCGTGCAAAGGCTCCACAGGATAGCGGTTTATTCTCACTCATGGCCGATGAAAAAGGGACGAAAAAACGAAAAATATTTCACCCAAGAGATGAAAAATAAAAATGGCGAATTTCACACATTTTTGTGCGAAATATACGACCTTATGATTTTAATCGCGAAGATTTTGTCTTTCTTCAAAGCGATGCTCCATTTTCCCCCCCGATACGCGATCATCATCATAACAACAATAATAATAATAGCTATACAATTATGATGAATCCCTTTACAGCAGTTAATCACAATTTTTCCACGACGTAATCGTCGGGATTTCAGGGATGAGACGGATCATTTGAGAACCGTGAAATTTTGTCCCGAATCGACCGTAAAATCGTGATTTAACGTGGTGGAAAATGTTTTAATTATGAAGGAATTTGATTTTTTCAATTTTTTTTAGAAAGGCTAAATTTTTATTGAAAATTTCTTCAATGGCCTTTATCACATTCAATGCGAACCATAATTATTCTCCGGGTTATTTTTTTGTGAAATTTTATCTCAAAAGAGGCAAAATTACGAAAGTTAGAAGTTTCATGAGAATTTTTAGAAAACTAAAATATTTTCTAGAACCTAAACCCCTTAAGCAATTCTTGCGAAATATTATATCAACGATATTTGCCATCTAATTTATTTATATCGAAATTTAATTATCCTGGTAACAGCAGAATTAATTAATTAACAAAATTATCAAAGTTAGAACTTTGAAGATATTTTATGGGAGCGTTTGAATGTTCTAAAATCGAAACCCTCAAAAAATTTCTAGAAACTTTAGCATCAACAATTCTCACCTTCAATCCTATTGGTAAAAAAAGTTTAACTCGATGCCAGCAAAATTTTGGAAATTGGAGTGTCCACAAGTATTTTAGAAAGTTCCAAAATTCTCTAAAATCGAAGCCCCTTGAGGAACTCTTCCTAAATCGAATACTATATTGATTCTTTATTATACGTGTCTAAAAAAATTACCCCGATTGCAATAAAATTACAAAAATTAAAACGTGCCCAAGATCTTTTAGAAGAATTAAAAATTTTCTAAAATTCAAACCTCTCGAGGGATTCTTGCCAAATTCGTTACCAACTATATTCAAGCCCTAGTCAATGTGTATAAAAAGTTTCTAGTCGATAGCTGAAAAATTACGAAAGTTAGATCAACTAAAACTGTTTTTAGAAAACTCAAAATATCTCCAAATTCGATATATTTGAAAATAAAAAAATACAGAAAAATTCTTAGCGTCTTATTTCTTTTCCGAGAGACAAATTGTTGCGGAAGAGCACACATACTTATGGTAATTTCTTAATACTTCTTCGAGTAATGATAGTGCACATGCATATCCAAGCCAGAAAACATATTCTAAAAAAGCATATAAATGATTCCTTGCAATAAAGGCGTGTTTTTGGATCTAAAAATCTCTCAAATTTGCTCATGATTCCCAAATCAATTTGCACACTTCGATTTTCTAATACAAGTAATTTTTTCTCTGTATAGAAGCTGAAAATAATTCGGAAAATTGATTTTAGAACACTATCGCTGATTTTGGCAATTTTTTTTGCTTTTTCGAAATTTTAAGAATACTGAAAATTTATTTATCAAGAAGCTGAGATTTTTAGCACAAATAGGTAATTTATGCCAATTTTGTAAACCATTTTAGGTCACAAAAAAATAATTTATTTTTTGTTAATCTAAAACGGTTTCTAAAATTGGCATAAAATACATATTCGTGCCAAAAAACCTCAGCTTCTTGATACAAATATTTTCAATGTTCTCGAAATTTGTAAAAAGCAAAAACAAATTGCCAAAATCAGCCATAGAGTTCTGAAATTATTTTTTGGAATACATCAGGCCTGTTTTTGGATCACAAAGTCTGTTAAATTTTCTCATAATTCCCGAATCGATTTACACACGTCGATTAGAAACCTGCGTAATTTTTTTTACGAATTTTCAAAATTATCCATTCACCCGTAGCATTGCATTTATTGTCGACCATTATTTCTAAAGAAACTCTGAAAAATAATTTGTTTTTTGTGAATCTAAAACAGTTTCTAAAATTGGCATAAAATTTAATGTTCTCAAAATTTGGAGAAGGCAAAAAGAAATTGCCAAAATTAGTCACAGAGTTCTAAAATCAATTTTCTGAATTTTTTTTAGCTTATTACAGACTTGTTACAGATTATTACAGATGTGATTAGTATCGAAATTTTCACTAATTACAAATTACAAATGTAGTTAATATCGAAAATTTCACTAATTACAAATTACAAATGTAGTTAATATCGAAAATTTCACTAATTACAAATTACAGATGTGATTAGTATCGAAATTTTCACAAATTACAAATTACAAATGTAGTTAGTATCGAAAATTTCACTCATTGAAAATTACAAATGTGATTAGTATTGAATTTTTCACAAATTACAAATTACAAAGGTAATTAGTATCGAAAATTTCACTAATTACAAATTACAAATGTGATAAGTATCGAAATTTTCACTAATTATCAATTACAAATGTAATTAGTATCGAAAATTTCACTAATTACAAATTACAAATGTGATTAGTATCGAAATTTTCACTAATTATAAATTACAAATGTAATTAGTATCGAAAATTTCACTAATTGCAAATTACAAATGTAATTAGTATCGAAATTTTCACTAATTATGAATTACAAATGTAATTAGTATCAACATTTTCACTAATTACAAATTACAAATGTAATTAGTATCGAAATTTTCACTAATTACAGATTATAAATGTAATTAGTATCGAAGTTTTCACTAATTACAAATTACAAATGTAATAACTATCGGAATTTTCACTAATTACAAATTGAAAATGTAATTAGTATCGAAAATTTCACCAATTGCAAATTACAAATGTAATTAGTATCGAAATTTTCACTAATTACAGATTATAAATGTAATTAGTATCGAAGTTTTCACTAATTACAAATTACAAATGTAATAACTATCGGAATTTTCACTAATTACAAATAAAAAATGTAATTAGTATCGAAAATTTCACTAATTACAAATTAAAAATGTAATTAGTATCGAAGTTTTCAGTAATTACAAATTCAAAATGTAAATAGTATCGAAATTTTCACTAATTACAAATGTAATTAGTATCAACATTTTCACTAACTACAAATTACGAATATAATTATTATCGACATTTCCACTAATTACAAATGTATTTACTATTGAAATTTTTTCCAATTCACGATGTGAATTTCTTTAATTTCTTCGAAATCCAGCAGGTTGCAGTTTATTTGGGTTTATTGAGGTTTCAATCACAGCAGGTTGCAGTTCGATACTAATTACATTCGTAATTTGTAATTAGTGAAAATTTCGTTACCAAGTACATTTGTAATTTATAATTAGTGAAAATTTCGATACTAATTACATTTGTAATTTGTACCTAGTGAATATTTCGATACTAATTACATTTTTAATTTGTAATTAGTGAAAATTGCGATACTAAATACGTCCGTAAATTCTAGTTAATGAAAATTTCGATACTAATTACAAGCGTAAGTTGTAATATGTAATTAGCTAATTACAAATTTGCCCAACTCTGCTAAAAACTGGTGAGAGGAAAAAATATGTTTCCAATATATTTTGAAAAATAAACAAAAAAAAGAAAAAATTTTTTTAGATTCACGGAGAATGCTTCGTATTTAAAATTTACTATAAAGTTTGTACACGGAAAGATATGAAGAAGTACAAAGAGTGCGTGTGGGGTTCTCGCGCGTCTTTGCGCGCAATTAAGATCTGACTTATTCTCTATCCTTCTCGCTCGTCAGCTGCTGAAATCCCTCGAGGGTGAAGAAGTAGTAGCCCTTGGGGAAAAAGCAATATGTTTGTGTCCAGAGGGCGGATTGACGAGCCGTACACGAATAGAGTTATAGACCAATCATTATAAAGTCGTTCGTTCCGCTCTTTATATTTCACTAAACAGACAAAAAAAACCACGACATAAATTTCAGAGGGGAAACAAATGTTAAAGAGCCTTTTTTCGGTTATTGAATTTTTTTTAGCATTTTCTCGCTGTTTGGAAATTTTAGAAGTAAAATAGTAGGAGGCTATTTTTTTTACTAAATTTTCTGAATGGCAGAAATAGTACATTACATCACGAGGACGTAAAATGTTTTTACGCCAAGTGATGTACGATATTTTATTGCACTCCGTGCGTAAAGTGACCACTTCTCGCACGCTTTGCTTCGCTGCGCGTGCGAGAAGCGGGCGCACTCGTGCGATAAAATTTTGTACGTTACTCGTGCGAGAAACTTTTTCTCAACTCGTGTGATTGCAGCATTCGCCTTCGGCTCATGTTGCAAACTCACACTCGTCGAGAAAAAGTTTCATCGCACTCGTATCGTAATGTACTATTATATCACGGGGTGCAATAAGGACGTTTTCACGTCCGCTTGCGGACGTAAAAGCATCCATTATTGTACTGAGTGATATAATAGTACATTACGATACGAGTGCGTTGAAACTTTTTCTGACGAGTGTGAGTTTCGTACAAAATTTTATTGCACGAGTGCGGAGAGTGCCATTTTACGCACGGAGTGCAATAAAAATTTTATTAAAAATATTTTTTTATATTAATTTATTACTTATTATGATTATTGTTTTTTAATGTTTTTTTAATTATCTCAGGGGAAGAGAAATATTAGTTTTGCATAGATTTAAGAAAAAATATACATATTCATTAATACGAATTATAATTCCATCGCGTTTTTATTTCCTCACGAAACACACTTAAGGCAATAACGATAAGAGGCAAAGGAATATTGCCCACTTCCATTTGTGCCTGATAATTCATAGATACGAAAAACGATATACCTTCACAATTATGTATATGGGGCGTTCCATCCCAAATCGGACTGTGTGAATTTTTTTTTCCTCGATTTTCTTTATATTTTTTAGTACCCATCAAAAGACCCTTCCGGGTAAATTTTGAGATATTTTTGATTACCTGTTCACAAAATATCAAATTTTTAAAAAATTTCTTTTTTTTTCGAAAAAAAGTAATTATGGAGGGCCCATAACCGGAATGGTCTTGAAAGTTGTGGAATAGATAGAAGTTAATTTTTTTTTCCTTAATAATCAAATTATGCACTTTTAAAAACACGTTTGAAAGTTTAACACTCAAAAAACTCATTCAAAAATACATCGAATTTTTTTTTTGTATTTTCTTTTCTAAAGGCGATAAAAAAATGAAAATTTTGAAAAAAAAACTTTTAATCTGGAAGTTATGACCAAAGACCCAAAAAAGCGGTATTGATTTCAAAATTTAATATCTTGTGAACGGGTAATAAAAAAAATCTCAAAATTTACCAGGAAGGGTCTTTTGATAGGTACTAAAAAATATAAAAAATTTGAAAAAAAAAAAATTTCACTGTTCGATTTGGGATGGAACGACTCATATATTTATGAGGCTTAATGCCATAACTGCTAATGGTTATATGAATTATCATAAAATATAAACAAATAAAAAAAAAGAAAGCTGCGTATAAACATGGACGTCATTTCTGAAATAAACAACAAATATTTTTTCTATAATATCTTATTTCGAATAATCGTTAAATTATTATTTTCAAATTGTTAAAAAAAGCGTCCATTTTTTAATTTTTGCAAAATATCATGGAGATAAAATTCGTTATCAACGTTTAAATCGGTTTAATTTTCAAGTAAATTGTTCTGGAATTCATTAGAATTTAATTGTCAATCAATCGAATTTTAATTTAATTTATTAAAAATTCACAAGACAAAACGCTTTACTTAAAAAAAATTAAATAGTCGTTGAATAATTTTTTTTGAGATTCTATTTGACGAGAAAAAAATTAAATCATTATAATAAAGTTATTGAATATTTTTTTACTTTCAATTTTCGTCAAAGATGATGTCGATAAAGTTCATATATCAAAGTTTCATTTAATTAAATATTCATTAAATAAATATTTGAAATTAATTAAAATATTAGATGATTCAATTTAATTTACAATCAATTAACTTGAAATTAACTTTGTTAAAAATTAATAAACAAAAATGGAGCTTGCGGTAAAGAAAATAATTCAATAATTTTTTCAACATTTAAAAATAAATATATTTAAAAAACGAGAAAAATAAACAGAATATAATAAGCGTGAAAAAAAAACTTTTGGATTCTTCTGACTTGGAATAATTACTTCCTCCCACACTAATATTTTATACAAACAGGTATTTGCCTCCCTCGTTCCGTTTTTTTCCATGGTTCATTTTATTTTGATAGTATAAAACCACTATGTAAAAAATATATAACCATATATGGGGCATTCCACGCCAAATCGTCCACTTTAGAACCCGACCCTTTTCGATTTGGCTGAAACTTTTTTATCTTTTTTCACCCTATCAAAAACATTTTTCAGAATTTTTTTAAATTTTTTCCCCCACATACAAGTTGAAAATTTTTCGAAAAAATTGGCTTCTTATTTCTCGAATAGCTGTAATTGGACTTAACGGGACGTTTTTTTCTTCAAAATTTTTGTAATGTACTTTTCGAAAAAAATACAAAAAAATTATAAAACCCCATCTTCATTGTTTTTTTTTTTCGAAAAAAATCGAAAATTACTCGATGATTACCATTTTTTCTTTTTTTTTTCTTTTTATTATATCAAACTTTGACATTTTCTGCAAATCCTCAAATTTTTTCAGAGTGGTGGTTTTTTTATTTCTATTTTTTTTTTCCAATTGAAAAAAAAAACATTTCAACTAGCCTTATTTCTCATAACACCATTGTGCAAATTTTTGAGGGTGTTCAGAGGACTTCCAAACTTGAAAAAAAAAAAAGAAAATTGAAAGTGGCAATCATTGAGAAATTTTTCTTTTTTTTCCAAAAATCTAAAAAAAAACGAAGATGCATCTCAATAATTTTTTTAATATTTTTTTCGAAAACCACATTCAAAAACAGTTTTCGAAAAAAAATATAAAAAAATTATTGAAACCCATCTTCGTCGTTTTTTTTTTAGATTTTTGGAAAAAATCGAAAATTTCTCGATGATTACCATTTTTAATTTAAACAATTTTTTTTTTTCAAGTGTGAAAGTCCTCTGAACACCCTCTAGAATTTTCAAAATGGTTTTATGACAAATAAGGCTAGTTGAAAGAAAGTTTTTTTTTCAATTGGAAAAAAAAAAAAAATAGAAATCGAAAAAACACCACGCTGAAAAAATTTGAGGATTTGCAGAAAATGTCAAAGTTTGATATAATAAAAAGAAAAAAAAATCAAATATGGTAATCATCGAGAAATTTCGATTGTTTCCGAAAATCTAGAAAAAATCAATGCGGATGGGTTTTTACAATTTTTTTGTATTTTTTTTCAAAAAGTACATCAAAAGGCGAAAATTTTGAAAATATAATTATTCTGATACGTCAAATTTTGAAAAAGTTATAGCTATTTGAAAAATAAAAAAGCCAATTTTTTTGAAAAATTTATAACTTTTTATCGACTGGGTGTAAAAATTTGAAAAAATTTTGAAAAATGTTTTGGATAGGGTAAAAAGAGATAAAAAAGTTTCAGCCAAATCGAAAAGGGTCGGGTTCTAAAGTGGTCGATTTGGCGTGGAATGCCCCATATGGAGTTTATTTCGCATTGAAATAAGACATTTGACGCCTCGAGTGGAATTCCTTGCACCGAATGACATTCCCTTTTTTTTTTTTATATATTCCGGCTGCTAGTGCCTTCTTTTTTTAAATTTTATTTTCATTTTTTTTTACTCCTCGTCTTTTCCTCGAAGAAAAGCAGCGATAATAAGAATGCACTCGAGGACTTCTTTACTTTGCCTCGTCGTCGTTGAACAGGATTTCTACACTCGAGTGGACTATCGTTTCGTGACTGAGTATCTGTTTACCCAGTTACATTTTTTTAAGGCTTTTAAGAGGCTTTTTTTTAAAGGCTTCTGAATATTTAAATATGTGAGAAATATTTTTAAGAATTTAATATTTTTATGAATTAATAATTTTATTATTCAAAAATATAGTTGTTCGATAATTTAATAATTTAATAATTCCATTATTTAATAATTTGAATATAATATTTAAACGGAAAAATCGATTTTTTTTTTAAATTTATTTATTCAATAGTTAAATAATCAGATCATTTAATAATTCAATGAATCAATAGTTCAATAATTCGTTAATTTTATAATTTAATGATTCAATAATTTAATAATTTAATAATTAAACGAAAAAATCGATTTTTTTAAATATTTAATCATTCAATAGTTCAATAATTTATTAATTCCATAATTTAATAATTTGAATATAATATTTAAACGGAAAAATCGATTTTTTTTTTAAATTTATTTATTCAATAGTTAAATAATCAGATCATTTAATAATTCAATGAATCAATAGTTCAATAATTCGTTAATTTTATAATTTAATGATTCAATAATTTAATAATTTAATAATTTGATAGTTCAATAATTTAATAATTTAATAATTTGATAGTTCAATAATTTAATAATTTAATGATTCAATAGTTCAATAATTCGATGATTTTATCATTGAATGATACAATAATTCAATAATTTAATAATTTGAACATAATATTTAAACGAAAAAATCGGTTTTTTTTTAAATTTAATTATTCAATAGTTCAATAATTCGATGATTTTATAATTTAATTATATAGTAACTCAATCATTTATTAATTCCATAATTTAATAATTTGAATATAATATTTAAACGAAAAATTCGAAATTAATTTTTTTTTTAATGAATTATTCAATAGTTCAATGATTTGATCATTTAATAATTCAATGATTCAATAGTTCAATAATTTGATCATTTAATAATTCAACGAATCAATAGTTCGATAATTCGATAATTTCATAATTTAATGACTCCAAAATTTATATTAATTTCATAATTTCAAAATTTGAATATAATATTAAAAAAAAAAATCTAATTAAATTTTTTTTGAATTTAATTATTCAATAGTTCAATAATTCAATCATTTAATAATTCAATGATTCAATAGTTCAATAATTCATTAGTATTTGATTTGATATTTTGATGTTAAATCGCTAGCCCAAAATAAAATTATTTGTACGAGTTATGATTTTTTGAAAATTGCGTACTTTTAACGACTCGAAAAACAACTTTTTTGCTTTTGCGGATAACTCCGCCGGATTTTGGAATTCGAAAACTTTACTTCGA
Source organism: Alloplasta piceator (assembly GCA_946863875.1). Lineage (NCBI taxonomy): Eukaryota > Metazoa > Arthropoda > Insecta > Hymenoptera > Ichneumonidae > Alloplasta > Alloplasta piceator. Next base: position 34,366,890 of record OX333079.1, on the reverse strand, counting down.
GAAATCGAAAATGTGTTCAAAACCCTTCAAAATGAGCACAAATTGACCTCATTTGGTGCATTTATGACGCCACAATCGTAAAACTACGTTTTTTCGAAAATCAAGAATAACTGAAAAACCTCAGTTTTCTAAAAATCTGAAAAAATCATACTAAATTTTGACGACAAAAAATCCATATTTCTGTGGAGTTTGAACCAGTTCTGACCAATAGATTTTGAATTATTGATCAATTTCATCTTTAAAAAATCAGTTCCAGCTATTTTGGGACTTTTAGGTTTTGACTTTAGGTTTTCTGAAAATTTCGTCCATAAAATCAATACTTATTGTTTCAAAAAGTTATAAAACAATTTAATTACAATTTTTTCAAATCCATCTCCAACAAATGATGATAATATTTACGAATCATTGCTTTCTTTGCAACTTTAGATCTAAAATTGCAGAAAAAGAAAACCATCAATTTTTTATATATGGGCTTATTAATGAATAAATAAATTTCGAAGTGCTCGTTATCGTTCAATGTCATTCGATACAAATTGTTCCAACTTTTTGCGACAAAAAACGATGTACAAATACAAGGTTTTCCAGATGTAGAAATGAACGTTTTATTTACTGTTTTTTTTCGAACGGAAAAAATCATAACTACACGAAATATCCTACACAAAATATCCTACACAAAATATCCTTAATAAAATATCCTAAACGAAATATCCTGCACGAAATATCCCACACGAAATAGCATACACAAAATATCCTACATCCCAAGGTTTTCCAGATGTAGAAATACACGTTTTATTTACTGTTTTTTTTCGAACGGAAAAAATCATAACTACACGAAATATCCTACACAAAATATCCTACACGAAATATCCTGCACGAATTATCCTACACAAAATATCCTACACAAAAAATCCTACACAAAATATCTTAATAAAATATCCTACACGAAATATCCTGCACGAAATATCCTGCATGAAATATCCTGCACGAAATATCCCACACGAAATAGCACACACAAAATATCCTACACAATATCCTACATCCTAAGGTTTTCCAGATGTAGAAATACACGTTTTATTTACTGTTTTTTTTTAGAACGGAAAAAATCATAACTACACGAAATATCCTACACAAAATATCCTACACGAAATATCCTGCACGAATTATCCTACACAAAATATCCTACACAAAAAATCCTACACAAAATATCTTTAATAAAATATTCTACACAAAATATCCTGCACGAAATATCCCACACGAAATAGCATACACAAAATATCCTACATCCTAAGGTTTTCCAGATGTAGAAATACACGTTTTATTTACTGTTTTTTTTCGAACGGAAAAAATCATAACTACACGAAATATCCTACACAAAATATCCTACACAAAATATCCTACACGAAATATCCTGCACGAATTATCCTACCCAAAATATCCTACACAAAAAATCTTACACAAAAAATCCTACACAAAATATCCTTAATAAAATATCCTACACGAAATATCCTGCACGAAATATCCCACACGAAATAGCATACACAAAATATCCTACACAAAATATCCTACACGAAATATCCTGCACGAATTATCCTACACAAAATATCCTACACAAAAAATCCTACACAAAATATCCTTAATAAAATATTCTACACAAAATATCCTGCACGAAATATCCCACACGAAATAGCATACACAAAATATCCTACACAAAATATTCTACACAAAATATCATCCTAAAAAATATCCTACACATAATATCCTACACAAAACAGCATGCACAAAATATCCTACACAAAATATCCTGCACAAAATATCCTGCACAAAATATCCTACACAAAATATCCTACACAAAATATCTTACACATAATATCCTACACAAAATATCCCACACAAAATATCATACACAAAATATCCTGCACAAGATATCCTGCACAAAATATCCTACACAAAATATCCTACACAAAATAATCCTACATGTAATAATGTCCAGTACTTTTTACCCTACACAAACTTATAACCCAACATTGCTTTTTTTCTGACTTTAGATCTAAAATTGCAGAAAAATAAAACCATCAATTTTTTATATATGGGCTCATTAATGAATAAATAAATTTCGAAGCGCTCGTTATCGTTCAATGTCATTCGATACAAATTTTTCCAACTCTTTGCGACAAAAAACGATGTACAAATACAAGGTTTTCCAGATGTAGAAATACACGTTTTATTTACTGTTTTTTTTTGGCTCTTTACCGCGTATAATATATCGCTAGATCGCGTGTCTCGTGATCGATTGGAATTTTAGACAAGGATGTATTATTAGTCTCGCGATATACGACGTATTTTATTATCGTGCAAAATAGAGTCTTCAGATTTTTTTTTAGATTAGCATCGATGAATGATTTTATGATCCAGTGACGAAGATTGTAAAAAAAAAAAAAAAAAAAAAAAAAAAAAAAAAAAAAAAAAAATCGATCAAGTCACACCCTAAAAAATGTCAAATTAGAGTTCGAATCGATCGAAGATACGACATGATGAATATAGACTCGAAATATTCCCATTAGATTTTAACTGAGATTTGAAAATTTACGAGCTCGTAAAACCCACTAATCTTTCTAATAAATTCAAAAAGTAAGGTCAGTATTTTTACTCAGATTTTACACGGAGTCGGTTGAACTTGAGAGGTGAAAGAAAAAAACAAAATTTTAGATGTTACTATTTTCTTTAAATTGAATTCGAATAATCCAAACGTTTTTAATACGGATTTTGAATAACTCAAAAATATTTTAGCAATTCTAGAGTTTTATTCCATTCTAGAATTTTCTTTTATTCTGAAATTTAATTCTATTTTAGAATTCTATAACATGCGAAAATTATATTCAAGAATACCATTCAATTTCATTAGTCTATTCTAGAATTTTATTTGCTTCTGGAATTCTATTTTATTCTACATTTCTGTTAGATTCTAGAATTCCGTTATATTCTGGAATTCCACTCGATTTTGGTGGTCTATTTTAGAAATTTATTTGCTCCTAGAATTCAATTTTATTCTACAATTCTATTCGATTTTAGAATTATGTTCTATTCTGGAATTTTATTCCATACTAGAATTCTACTCTATTCTAGAAATCTATTTCACTCTAGAACTCTTTTCTACAGCTCCATTGCGTTTTACCAGTCTATCCTAGAATAAAATTCTATTGAATTTTATAATTCTATTTCATTTTTTAATTGGATTGAAAAGTTCCTTTCCATTTCAGTTGTGCATTAAAAAAAATAATTTATTTTAGAATTCCATTTGAGTATTCTTTTTCATTCTACATAATTGGACCATTCTCCTAGAATTCTATTCGAATCCAGAATTCTGCTCTGTGCTGGATTCTAGAATTCTCTTCTATAATAGAATTCTACTCTATTCTAAAATTCCATTTCATCATAGAATTCTATTTTAGCAATTCTAGAATTTCATTCCATTCTAGAATTTTTTTTAATCCTCAAATTCAATTCGATTTTAGAATTCTATAACATTCGAAAATCATATTCAAGAATACCCTTCCATTTTAGTAGTCTATTCAAGAAATTTATTTGCTTCTGGAATTCTATTTTATTCTACATTCATGTTGGATTCTAGAATTCTGTTCTATTCTGGAATTCTACTCCATTTTCGTTGTCTATTTTAGAAATTTATTTGCTTCTGGAATTCAATTTTATTCTACAATTCTATTAGATTTTAGAATTATGTTCTAGTCTGGAATTTTTTTCTATACTAGAATTCTACTCTATTCTAGAAGTCTATTTCACTCTAGAATTCTTTTCTACAGCTCCATTCCGTTTTACTAGTCTATCCTAAAATAAAATTCTATTCAATTTTAGAATTCTATTTTATTTTAAAATTGGATTGAAAAGTTCCTTCCCATTTTAGTTGTGCAATAGAAAAAACTTATTTATTTTGGAATTCCATTTTAGAATTCTATTTCGTTCTATATAATTGGACAATTCTTCTAGAAATCTATTTGAATCCAGAATTCCGTTCTGTTCTGGATTCTGGAATTCTATTCTATACTAGAATTCTACTCTATTCTAAAATTCCATTTCATTCTAGAATTCTGTTCTCTCACAGATTTATATTCCCTCATAGAATCGTACATAGAAAAATCGTCGCAATTGAGAGTATATAATTTTCAATACGATGATTATTTTGTGATTTTTGTTCAACAATTTTTTATCTAAAAAATTATTATAATTACATAATATAACAATAATAACAATTTTTCCTCATATTAGAATTCCCAAAGCTTTTTTTCTATTCTAAAAATAACACAATTGTTACTATTTAAACTTTTTGCCATTTTGACTGGCCAACTTCTGGTTTGATAATAATTTTTTTGCGGCAATAATTTTTGATTTTGGGTGGTCGTAAAATAGAACAATAAATTATTTTATATTGGAGGAATTTCGAGGAATATTTTTTCTAATAATATGTTAAACATATCAATGAATTTTTTTTTTTCATCAATTGCCGTATTTGGAGACGATGGATTTTTATTCTTTTATGTAACAGAGAATCTGAGAGTTCGTAAAAACGTTTTTGAGACTTTTTTTTTAATTTATGAATTTATGGATGAGTGAGCATGTTACCCTTAAATTAAGGGCTATTAGGCCTCGTAAGGACATTTTATTCCCAGTTGGGGGCACCGTGACGATTTTTTATTAAAAAAAAAAAAAAAAAAAAATTCCTCACGATTTTTCTCGTTTCTGGCGCGAGAGAGAAAGAGAGAAAAATAAAAGTATAAAATAGATTGTGGACCATTTGTCATAACTCCGGGCATGTTTCTACCCGTTATAACGTCACAAACGCGTTGATATTGTCCATAGAATTTTTATGACACGTTTATACATGGGAAAACCAGTTTCATTCTCGCCACTCACGCTACCCCAAATAATATGGGGCGTTTCGTTCGAAATCGACTGACCTCCGGCGATCTTCTCGGATTTTGATCACAATTTTTTTCTACGATCATACAGAGTCTAGCAAACACTTTTCAAAAAATTTTTCAATGAATTCTTGTCTGAAAAAAAATACTAAAATTGGTAAAACTTGAAAATTCATAAAATTAAATTCAAGAAATTATGAAACTTTTTCTCGCACTAGTATCGTACAAAATTTTATCGCACGAGTGCGTAAAGTGCCCGCTTCTCGCACGCGCAGCGAAGCGAAGCGTGCGAGAAATGGTCACTTTACGCACGGAGTGCAATAAATATTATTGTGTTTGGTAAAAATAGATTTTTGGGTCCTATAAATAATTTCTTGACCATTTTGTATGATCCAAAAAAATTATGGGCATTAAATAATCAAAGAAATCTTATTGAAATAATTAAAAATTAAAAAAACGTGTCAAATGAAATTTTAAATTTTGGCAAAGATTTTTCAAGATTCTGAGATGAATATTTTTTATATTTTCATCGTTTTTTTAACTTGACTTGAATTTTAAAATTAAATGTCGAACCATGGAATTTCAACAGATTTTTTTATAGAGGACTTTTTTGACGAGTCTTTTAATTCAGCATTTGGAGGAAAATTTTTTGAAAAATTGAACATTTTTTTCAGCTTCATTAGAATCGTAGAAAAAAATTGGAATCGCATCTGAGCAAGGCGAACGTTGGTTGAGTTAACACGGAACGCTCCATACATACGCATTTTATGCTCGATATAAATCCTGTTTTTTTTTTTTTCAATTTTCAACAGTCTGCTCGCGGCTTGTCAATGTCCGTCGTGAATAATTGAAAAAAATACAGTACAAGACCAACAAAATATTGCTGGTAGATATTTTATTGGTCGCTTTCGCTTAAAAAGTGAGAGAGAGCTATAAATTGGTCGTTCGAGATTTTATAAAAATTTCATCGTCAATTTATCTTCGTTTTTTCAAAATTTATCATTATAAATATATTATTATAAATATATTTATAAATATAAATACAAAAGAATTCTAAAAAAAATATTAATTCAAGCAAATTTTTTTTTCGATTTTTTTTTTAGATAATAAAAAAATTCTAAAAATATTCATATCTCGTGAACCATCGATACGATCATCATAATTTTTTTTCCCAAATTTTCGTCATTAATTTTGTTATATTTGAGAATTTTTCGAAAAATATTGCACGGTACATTTTTTCGGAAATCTCGATTTTAGTTTTTCCAAATCATTTCGTCAATTTACATTTATTCTAGAAATTAAAAAATATTTTTATTTTAATGGTCAATTTGGAAGAAAAATAAACTACTCCAGAAGAAAGATTAATATTAAGGGGCAGCTTGAATTGAAACGTTTCTAAAAAAAAACGATTTTTTAAATTGAAATTTGCGGAACTTTTTGGACGATTTATTTTCAGATTCTGGTTCAAACAAAAAGAAACGAAAGAATTTATTAATTTCCATACAATCTTTATAAACCTCACGCATAAAAAAAGAAAATTATTTTTAAGAATTAAATTCGACGAATTTCAAAAATAAAGTTCTAACAAAAATTCTGAGCATCGTAAGTTTTTTTAAACAATTAGTGCCATAATTTTTTTATTTCATTTTCATATTTTGCACAAAAAAATTATTCTCATAATAATAAATAATAATAAATAATAATAAATAATAATAAATAATAATAAATAATAATAAATAATAATAAATAATAATAAATAATAATAATAATAAAATAAATTTTAAAAAAGAAATAATAAAATAAAACTGATTTTATTGTTGACAAAATTATTTTTTCGTCGGTAAAATCGGAAAATAAAATTTAAAAAATCATGGCACTAATCTTGAGGGACATGTGTCTCGGACAAATGGCCACTTTTCGTCGCCACACGCGATCGAAAAAATTCCCTCGCGTCCGCGGAGAAACTTCAAGAGAGCTTCTAATCTGAGGGTAACGACGAAAATGGAGAAAAAAAAATAATGTCGATGGTTAAGAAACCAAATTGGGTTCTGAGAGCCATTATCAGAGTGATGATAACTCGGCGGCATTTGAGTACTAGGAGGAAAAAAAATTGTGGGTTAAAGAGGGTCGCGGAGTAATATCGATGTTTATACACGAATTCGAGAGCTCCGATTTCTTCCTCTTCTTCCTCTCTCATCGATGGCTTCATTAGTCTGGAATTTTCGACGACGTGAAATACGCGTAAGACACGATTTTTTTTTCGACTCACGATTCTCAGCGACGCTCGCCGTGTGAAATCTTCCCGCGATATTTTTATTTTTTTCTGCCTTGTTTCGACACTTGAGAACAAAAAATTTCTTCCATCCTTAATCTTTTGTGGGCTCTCACGAAGGTGAATCGCTCTCGCCGATTTGAGAAGGGTTCAATCCTACATATTTCCAATCCTACACAAGGCAATCCTACACAAAATATCCTTAACAAAATATCCTACACAAAATATCCTACACGAAATATCCTACACGAAATATCCTACACGAAATATCCTACACGAAATATCCTACACGAAATATCCTACACGAAATATCCTACACGAAATATCCTACACAAAATATCCTTAACAAAATATCCTACACAAAATATCCTACACGAAATATCCTACACGAAATATCCTACACAAAATATCCTACACAACATATCCTTCACGAAATATTCTGCACGAATTATCCTACACAAAATATCCTACACAAAATATCTTACACATGATATCCTACACAAAATATCATGCACAAAATATCATACACAAAATATCCTGCACACAATATCCTACGCAAAATATCCTACACAACATATATCCTACACAAAATATCCTGCACACAATATCCTACGCGAAATATCCTACACAAAATATCCTACACAAAATATCCTGCACAAAATATCCTACACAAAATATCCTTAATAAAATATCCTACACGAAATATCCTAGACCAAATATCCTGCACGAAATATCCTGCCCGAAATATCCTACACCAAATATCTTACACAAAATATCTTACACAAAATATCTTACACATAATATCTTACACAAAATATCGTGCACCAAATATCCTGCACAAAATATCCTGCACAAAATATCCTGCACGAAACATCCTACACAAAATAATCCTACACATAATAATGTCCAGTACTTTTTACCCTACACAAACTTATAACCCAACACAATCTTCACAATTAAGTTTTATAACACAGGATGTTGTCCTACAGATAATATCCTACACTTAATAATGTCTAGTATTTTTTATCCTACACGAAATTATAGCCGAACATATTTATCCTCCGCAATTAAATTTTATAATACAAAATTCATTGTCCTACACATGATATCCTGCACAAAGAAAAATCCTACACAACATATTCTACACGTAATAATGTCCAGTACTTTTTATCCTACACAACAAAAAATCTAACACAAAATATCCTACACGTAATAATGTTCAGTACTTTTTATCTTACACAAACTTCTAGCCCAACATATTTATCCTGGGCAATTATCAAACCACTGTACACATATTTTCCTACACAATTAAATTTTAAAATACAGGATGTTATCCTACAAATAATATCCTACACGTAACAATATTCAGTACTTTTTATCCTACACAAAATTATAGCTCAATATATTTATCATACACAAGTAAATTTCATAATATAGGATGTTTTTCCACACATAATCCTACACAACAAACGTCCTACACAAAATATCCTACACGTAATAGTGTCCAGTACTTTTTATCCTATACAAACTTGTAGCTTAACATATTTATCCTACACAATACCTAAAACATTCTACACAATTAAATTTTATAATACAGGATGTTGTCCTACACATAATATCCTACAAAACAAAAAATCGTACACAAAATATTCTATACGTAATAATGTCCAGTACTTTACATCCTACACAAACTTCTAGCTCAACATATTTATCATACACAATTATTAAAACGTCCAACACATATTTTCCTAGCCAATTAAATTTCATAATACAGGATGTTGTCCTATACACAATATCCTACATTTAAAAAATCCTACACAAAATATCCTACAAGTAAAATGTCCAGTACTTTTTATCCCACACAAACTTATAGCACAACATATTTGTCAACACAATTAAATTTCATAATACAGGATATTGTCCTTACACATAAAATCCTACAAATAAAAAAAATCTACACAAAATATCCTATATGTAATAATGTCCAGTACTTTTTATCCTACACTTACTTATTACCCAACATATTTATTTTCCAAGATTACTAAGACATCCTTTACATATTTTCCTACACAATTAAATTTTATAATATAGGATGTTGCCCTACACATAATATCCTACACAACAAAAATTCCCACGTAATAATGTTCAGTACTTTTTATCCTACACAAACTCATGGCCCAACATATTTATCCTACACATTCACTAAAACGCCCTACACATAATATCCTACACAACGAAATATCCTACACAAAATATCTTCCCCGTAATAACGTCCAGTGCTTTTCATTCTACACAAACGTATAGCCCAACATATTTATCCTACACAATTAAATTTTATAATGCAGGATGTTATCCTACACATAATATCCTACAATACAAAAAATCCTACACAAAATATCCTACAGGTAATAATGTCCAGTACATTTTATTCTACACAAATTTATAGCCCTACATATTTATCCTACACAATTAAATTTTATAATACAGGATGCTTTCCTACACTAATATCCTACGTAACAAAAAATTCTACACAAAATAACCTACACTAACAATGTTCAGTACTTTCTATCCTACACAACTTATAACTAGGATTTTTTTGGGCAGGATCGAAAATGTGTAGAATCGGACCCCATTCATATTTCGTGTAAAATTTTTCGTTGTGTAGGATGTTTTTTTTCATATTTTTTTTACGTTAGTTACTCTCGCCGACAAAAGTCCAACCGAATAATCGTACTTTTGCGATAAACACCGTTATTGCTCTCCATTAGTCGATGTATATGCAAAAAATCCTTATTACATCGAGGAGGACGAAGAAAGCTAGAAGAGGCCCACGAGGGTCGTAAAAGTGGGCCCAAGGGGCCCGAGAGGGGCCCAAGGGCCCTTTAAATTTTTTTATTGCACTCCGTGCGTAAAATGACCACTTCTCGCACGCTTCGCTTCGCTGCGCGTGCGAGAAGCGGGGACTTTACGGACTCGAGCGATAAAATTTTGTACGATACTCGTGCGAGAGACTTTTTCTCAACTCGTGTGATTGCAGCATTCGCCTTCGGCTCATGCTGCAAACTCACACTCGTCGAGAAAAGGTTTCATCGCACTCGTATCGTAATGTACTATTGAAAATCTTTCTTCTCATCCGTGATTCGAATCAGCGGTGAAAGTGATCACGATGACCACGATTGAAAAATGTTGATAACGTTATATTCTCTTCTTTGAAATTAATAATTTTTTTTTCATTTCTTTATTTATTCGAGAAATACAGGCCCAATAATCCTTTTTATTATTTTATTTTATTATTTTTATTTTATTATTTTTATTATTTTATTTTATTTTTTGCCGAGTAAAGATTTCATATGTATGTATGGGCCTGTTCATGTCAACTCGGCCAGCTTACACTCTTCATCGTCCCCAATTTCATTCACGATTTTATAAATTGTTGATCCAACTCTGAAATATTTTTTTTCAATCATTTTCAATTTTCAAGTAAACGCTTTTTGAGATACGAATTTTTTTTGTCAAGTTTAAATCGAAATGAAATTTTTGAATTTTTATTTTTTAATTCTCTTGTTTTGTAAAATCTGAAAATAATCAGAAAAATCCAGGGGATGACCCAGAAAAATGCCCCATTTTTAAAAATGTAGCAAGTTATTTTTTTTTCTTTCTTTTTCACGGAATTTGATAACTTGATTAAAATTTTACGTGTCATTCATAAATATATCATGATATATTATGCATAGGAAAATATTTAAAAAATCTGAGAAAATTCAAGATTATTCAGGATATGACCCAGAAAAACCTCACGTTTCGAAAAATGTGGATGGTTATATTTTTTGTTTTCTTTCACGTAATTTAATAATTGGATAAAAATTGTTCGTGTTATTCATAAATATGTCATGATATATTATACATAATTATTATTAAAGGATATAGAATAGATTATTGTTATTATTACTATACAAAGAAATTTTTTTGAAAAATCTGAAAAAATTTACAAATCCATATTCGGGGAATGATCCGGATTTCGGAGTTTAAATTGATCGAATATTAACTGAAATTTTTTGAAAAGGTGTGTCGTAATATTGTGGGTAAAATTTACATCATTTTTGGCACGCACTTGAAAATTTCAAATTTTTCGAATTTTATTCCGGTCCCAAAAAATATTTTTGCAATAAATTAAAAAAATCACAGGATTAAATTCTGGTATACGATTTATCTGGAATGCCCCATATGTATGTGGATGAAAATCCATATATTATATTGATTGATTCAAGAAACGTTTCTCCCAGTTTCAATCGCGAGGAAAACATTAATATCATAATTGATAAGAGATCGGACAAAAATGTATCTTATCGTAATCGAACTTTTCCATCTCTTTCTTTCTCTGGAAAGAGATCACTTGTAATCGGCAAAGTCCATTAGAGTTTAGCTCGGGGCGCGCGTTTCCGGTAATATACGAGGTTATGGGCACGCGTTTGGCTATCGATATTGCCCTCTCATCGGATTTTAATTAAATTATCCCGAAAGCCCCTCAGGAGACCACCGGGGAATACTTGATTTTCCACATTCTTTTTCGTACTCCGCGATAAAAATTCAATTTTTTTATTAAATTTTTTTTCAATCGCGCACACACCTTTGACGTAACGTGCGACTGGAGTTCGATAATTGAATTTTTGAAATGGAATTAATCGATAAATCAATTAAGGATTTGATAAATAATTATTTTTATTATTATTTTATTATTTTTCAAAACGTAGAGTTTTTCGGGGCCATACCTTGAATATTTGGAAATTTTTTCAGATTTTTCCAATATTGTTCTATGTATAATATATCATGATATATTTATGAATAACACGAACAATTTTGATCTAGTTATTAAATTCCGTGAAAAAACGAAAAAAAAAATAACTTTCCACATATTTCAAAACGTAGAGATTTTCTTTGTCAATTTCTAAGTATTTGGAAATTTTTTCAGATTTTTCAAATATTTTTCTATGTATAATATATCATGATATATTTATGAATAACACGAAGACTTGATTTTCCACATTCTTTTTCGTACTCCGCGATGAAAAATCAATTTTTTTATTAAATTTTTTTTCAATCGCGCACACACCTTTGACGTAACGTGCGACTGGAGTTCGATAATTGAATTTTTAAAATGGAATTTATCGATAAATCAATTAAGGATTTGATAAATAATTATTTTTATTATTATTTTATTATTTTTCAAAACGTAGAGTTTTTCGGGGCCATACCTTGAATATTTGTAAATTTTTTCAGATTTTTCCAATATTGTTCTATGTATAATATATCATGATATATTTATGAATAACACGAACAATTTTTATCTAGTTATTAAATTCCGTGAAAAAACGAAAAAAAAATAACTTTCCACATATTTCAAAACGTAGAGATTTTCTAAGTCAATTTCTAAGTATTTGAAAATTTTTTCAGATTTTTCAAATATTTTTCTATGGATAATATATCATGATATATTTATGAATAACACGAAGACTTGATTTTCCACATTCTTTTTCGTACTCCGCGATGAAAATTCAATTTTTTTATTAAATTTTTTTTCAATCGCGCACACACCTTTGACGTAACGTGCGACTGGAGGTCGATAATTGAATTTTTGAAATGGAATTTATCGATAAATCAATTAAGCATTTGATAAATAATAATAATTATTATTATTTTATTATTTTTCAAAACGTAGAGTTTTTCGGGGCCATACCTTGAATATTTGGAAATTTTTTCAGATTTTTCCAATATTGTTCTATGTATAATATATCATGATATATTTATGAATAACACGAACAATTTTGATCTAGTTATTAAATTCCGTGAAAAAACGAAAAAAAAAATAACTTTCCACATATTTCAAAACGTAGAGATTTTCTTTGTCAATTTCTAAGTATTTGGAAATTTTTTCAGATTTTTCAAATATTTTTCTATGTATAATATATCATGATATATTTATGAATAACACGAAGACTTGATTTTCCACATTCTTTTTCGTACTCCGCGATGAAAAATCAATTTTTTTATTAAATTTTTTTTCAATCGCGCACACACCTTTGACGTAACGTGCGACTGGAGTTCGATAATTGAATTTTTAAAGTGGAATTTATCGATAAATCAATTAAGGATTTGATAAATAATTATTTTTATTATTATTTTATTATTTTTCAAAACGTAGAGTTTTTCGGGGCCATACCTTGAATATTTGTAAATTTTTTCAGATTTTTCCAATATTGTTCTATGTATAATATATCATGATATATTTATGAATAACACGAACAATTTTTATCTAGTTATTAAATTCCGTGAAAAAAACAAAAAAAAATAACTTTCTACATTTTTCGAAACCTGAAGTCCTTATGGGTCATCTCCTGAGGAATCTTGAATTTTCTCAGATTTTTGAAATATTTTCCTATGTATCATATATCATAATATATTTACGAATATAGATTCAATTTTTGCATCATATTTTTTTTCAATCGCGCTTTTGACGTAACATGCGATTGGAATTCATAATTGAATTTTCGAAATCGAGTTTATTGATAAATTAATTAAGTATTTGATAAATAATTACCAACCGAGATTAATCCATTAAATTAATTGAAATTAATTACACCGATAAATTAATATTAATTTATTTGTAATCGAAGATTAAATAATTTGAATAACTTAACTAATTCAAAAACAATTTTAATTACATTTTTCTTATTTATTATTTTTCTCTTATTATGGTTATTATTATTGTTATAATTATTATTATTATTAAATTATTAATAAATTAGTGAGTGTTTCTATGACAATTTTTACATAAATAGCGATGTAAAAATCAAGTGGATTTATTCGATTGAATTTATTTATCCTGAGAATTAGATAATCGAAAGACATTATTATATAATTTATTATTTGATCATAAAAAATTGAGAAATAAAAAAAAAATTCAAAAATTTTATAAAAATCAACAAATTGTAATGTCATGATGTTCATAATAGTAGTAGGGGAAAATATGTAGTTAAGACGTGTAAATCTCAAGTAGCAGTTGTAACGGAGACCGGTATGTAGAACACTACCGTTCGACGCGAATGCTTTATGGAAGAGAGCAACGGAAGCGTTATTACTCGTATTGGTATAACATCTGTTGATATCCTGTCACGTCCGCCCACGCTAACTCATACGAATAAATACTTTTCCTCCCTCGCCCATTGCTCATATTTTACTATTACCCAGATACGAAGGATTCTTCACCGAGTTGGCCAAACATAATGTTTATAATAATCTCATCTTCATAATAATCTCATGATATCTTCAGAGGAATCGATCTCCTTGGGAAAAAAATTTAATCTTAAAATTCACTATATTTTTTTACATAATTAAACTTGAATAAAGTAAGTTCGCACTCAAATTTTGGACGTAACAGCCCATTGAAGTTTGTTTTGAGGGTTCATGTCTACCTGCGATGGTAAAAAAAATTGGATTTTTTTTTATTGCATTTTGTCACAGTACATCCTCTTCAGAATGCTCCTTCAAAATTTCATGATGATCCGAGCATTAGAACCGAAGTTATAGCTATTTGTGGGGCGTTGTGGGGTGTGTGCGAGATACGTAGCTTGAATCTTTGCACGCGATTATCTCGAAACGGCTATATTTTCCGCAATGTTCAAGATTTTCTCATGGAAAAAATCCTACATATACCTCGAAGTATGTACTAATTGAAATTCTATAGTGCATCACCGTAAAACTTTGTTAACTGGGCTAAAAAAAATCATGAAAATCACCTCATGTCCCTAAACACTAGTGACCCCTTAAGGTAGTTGAATGCAGCGAACTAACCGAGGAGGGAAATTTGCTGATTCCGTGGATGGACATTGCAGTGGATAATTTGCATGAGCACGCGCAAAAGCGTTTTACGGGGTTGACATACACGTGTCAGTTGGTCTCGGAGGGACAAAAAAATTGAAATTTTTTTTATTGCATTTTGTCAAAGCACATCCTCTTCAGAATGCTCCTTCAAAATTTCATAATGATCCGAGCACTAGAACTAAAGTTATAGCTATTTGTGGGGCGTTGTGGGCTGTGTGCGAGATACGTAGCCTGAATCTTTGCACGCGATTATCTCGAAACGGCTATATTTTCCCCAATTTTCAAGATTTTCTCATGGAAAAATTTGTACATATACTTCGAAGTATGTACTAATTGAAATTCTACTGTGCATCACCGTGAAACTTTGATAACTGTGCTAAAAAAAATCATGAAAATCACTTTATGTACCTAAACACTAGTGACCCCTTAAGGTAGTTGAATGCAGCGAACTAACCGCGGAGGGAAATTCGATGATTCCGTGGATGGACATTGCAGTGGATAATTTGCATGAGCGCGCGCAAAGCGTTTTACGGGGTTGGCATACACGTGTCAGTTGGTCTGGGAAGGACATTTGAGTAATAAAAAAAGTTCGGGCCAGGAGATGAACGCCAGGCGGTACGAAACGACGATAATTAGACACGTGAGTTTGTGTCTGTGAGCTGCCTCCAACGTTTATGATTTAACGTTATGAGACGCGTATAATATGGCGCGAGAGCTTAAGGGGAGTTTCCCGAAGATGAGAAGGGTCGAGGGTCGTTGGGTCACCCTGATGGACCTCACACCGAGATACACATTTTAACCTTGGATTAATACCTCCTCGATAATAATAAACCAACTAATCTGATCGTTTTAGAAATCTTGAAGTTTAAAAATCGTTTTAGAAATCTTGAAATGTAGAAATCGTTTTAGAAATATTGAAATTCAGAAATCGTTTTAGAAATCTTACAATTTAGAAATCGTTTTAGAAATCTTGAAATTTAGAAATCGTTTTAGAAATCTTGAAATTTAGAAATCGTTTTAGAAATCTTGAAATTTAGAAATCGTTTTAGAAATCTTGAAATTTAAAAATCGTTATCGAAATCTTGAAATTTAGAAATCGTTTTATAAATCTTGAAATTTAGGAATCGTTTTAGAAATCTAGAAATATAGAAATCGTTTTAGAAATATTGAAATTTCGAAATCGTTTTAAAAATCTTGAAATTTAAAAATCGTTTTAGAAATCTTGGAATGTAGAAATCGTTTTAGAAATCTTGAAATTTAGAAGTCGTTTTAGAAATCTTGGAATTTAGAAATCATTTTAGAAATCTGAAATTGAAGTTAGTACCATGAATAAGTATTCTGAATCCTGAGACTTCCTGAAGAATTAAACTGTAAAGACTGAGAGTCCTTGAAAGGAATAAAAAAAGGGTCCTTGAAAGGGTCAATTGAGTCTAGTTAAACTAAATTTAGGTTACAGTTACGAAGAAGAGAGATTAAGTGGAGGAGGAGGAAGAGGGTGTTAAGATAAAGACCCAAACCATGAGAATCCTTTAAAAGGATGAAGGACATCCTTTTGTTTCTAAAACCTCTAAAATGATAAAAATTCGAACTCTAAAAACGGATACTGAACTGTTTTAACAGATAAGAACATGACCAAAAGAGTGTTTGAATAAAAGCCTAAACTATAGGAATACTTTGAAAGGATAAAGGACCTTCATTTTAGTAGAGGCGCACTAATGCAAATCCAAAAAGGGTTAAATTAAAACTTTAAAAAGGGAATCTAAACCTAATTAGTAGGTAAAAACATTACCAAAAGAAGAATTATTCAAAAGTTCAAAGGACCTTTACCTTTAGTTTATTAGAAGATGTCCTTTTTAGGATATTTAAAGGAGGAGGATGTCTAAGGAAGTTTAAAGTAGAACTACAAAAAGGTATTTTGTATCCTGGATTTCTTTCTAGGTAAGAACACGAATTAAAAAGTTCGAATGTGAACCTAAACTACAGGAACCCTTCAAAAAGATGAAGGTCATCTATCTTTAGTAGAGATTAATCTAGGCAAATCCAAGAAGGTTAAAATAAAAACTACAAAAAGCCAATTTTGAACCAAGAATTATTTCCTAGATATAAAAAACAGTCAAATAAATGTTTGCATAAAAAAATCCTTAACAGGGACAATAAGGACCTCCACATTAAATGTTATTAATAATTCGATTCGTCTCCGAAATTGTCCACAGTGATTACCGTAATGGGATCATCTGATCGTCGTCCCAGGATGTCTACGGGACGTCCCTTGAACTGCAAACACAGCAAAGTGGAGATATCGATAAGATATTATCGAGACATCTTAAAGACGTCACCAAGATATTCCAGAATTATCAGACACAGCAATAATACGTCCCAAGTACGTCTTTCGGACATCACGTAAATTGTCCCGTGATGGTAATGGAATAGTCCCATGGGATTCCCATGGGCTCTGAAATGTCCCGGGATGTCTTTGGGATGTCTTCGGGACGTCTATTGAACTGCCAACACAGCAGTGGATAATTATTTTTATTTCGATTCAATGTTTATTAATTTTGATTAATTAATTAAATTTCAATAAAATAGGTACAGTACAGAGGGAGACAGCAAGTACTCCTTGTAATATGGCCTCTTTTGAGGCCTGACTCCTTTCGGTGTCAAATGTCCGTGTTCACGCTCGGCTTTATAAGCATTATATTTGCATGATCCGTATGTGAGAGCGTTTGCCATCTCGCGGCGAGTCTGGAACTAACGCCGCGCAATGACTGACCTCCTACAGACATCTCTAAGAGAACCCGCTGGGATCGTCTGGACACGGTTACGGCAGGATATCCTCAAGACATCCCATATTAATCTCGCGTAGAACAATGTCTTACCGGTACCTCCCAGATACATCTCTAAGAGAGTGCGCTGGGATCGTTAAGACACGGTC
This sequence comes from Alloplasta piceator, assembly GCA_946863875.1. NCBI lineage: Eukaryota > Metazoa > Arthropoda > Insecta > Hymenoptera > Ichneumonidae > Alloplasta > Alloplasta piceator. The sequence continues at coordinate 34,348,877 of OX333079.1, read as the reverse complement.
ACGACAGGATATCCTCGAGACATCCTATATTAATCTCGCATAGAACAATGTCTTACCGCTACCTCCCAGAGACATCTCTGAGAGAATACGCTGGGATCGTCAAAACGCGGTTACGATAGGATATCCTCAAGACATCCTATATTTATCTTCAGTAGACCAATGTCCTACTAGTACCTCCCACAGACATTTACAAGACAGTGCGGTACGATCGTCTACACACGGTGACGGCAGGATATCCTCAAGACATCCCATATTAATCTCGCATAGAACAACGTCTTAGCGGTACCTCCTAGAGACATCTCTAAGAGAATACGCTGGGATCGTCAAAACACGGTTACGATAGGATATCCTCAAGACATCCTATATTAATCTCTAGTAAACCAATGTCCTACTAGTACTTCCCACAGACATCTACAAGACAGTGCGGTACGATCGTCTACATACGGTGACGGCAGGATATCCTCAAGACATCCCATATTAATCTCGGGTAGAACAATGTCCTACCGGTACCTCCCAAAGACATCTATAAGAGAGTGCACTGGGATCGTCAAAACACGGTCACGACAGGATATCCTCAAGACATCCTATAGTAATCTCGAGTAGAACAATGTCTTACCAGTACCTCTCACAGACGTCCATAAGAGAGTGCGTTGGGATCGTCCAAATACGGTTGTGACAGGATATCCTCAAGATATCCTATATTAATCTCGGGTAGAACGGCATCTTATCTGTACCTCTCGGAGACGTCTCTAAGAGAGTACCCTGGGATCGTCTAAACACGGTTGCAACAGAATGTCCTCAAGACATCCTATATTAATCTTGACTGGACCAATGTCCTACTAGTACCTCCCACAGACATCTACAAGATAGTGCGGTACGATCGTCTACACACGGTGACGGCAGGATATCCTCAAGATATCCTATATCAATCTCGGGTAAAACAATGTCCTACCAGTACCTCTCACAGACGTCCATAAGAGAGTGCGTTGGGATTGTCCAAATACGGTTGCAACAGAATATCCTCAAGACGTCCCATATCAATCTCGAGTAAACCAATGTCCTACTAGTACCTCCCACAGACATCTACAAGACAGTGCGGTACGATCGTCTAAACACGGTTGCGGCAGGATATCCTCAAGACATCCTATATTAATCTCGAGTAGACCAATGTCCTACCACTACCTACCACAGACGTCTATGAGAGAGTGCGTTGGTATCGTCTAATAACGGTTGCGAAAGGATATCCTCAAGACATCCAATATTAATCCCAGGTAGAACAATATCTTACTAATTTCTTCCATAGACGTTCATGAGACGTACTATCTTGGCAGGACATGAATGGGACTATCTCGGGATGGTCCGGGGATCAATTTTGCTGTGTGGGAATATTCGAATTATTCAAATTATTCAAACCATTCGAATTATTCGAATTATTCGAACCATTCAAAATATTCGAATTATTCGAACCATTTCAAATATTCGAACTATTCGAATAACTAGAATGACTTGAATAATTTGAATAATTCGAATATTCTATTCGAATTTCGAATCGAATATTCGAACCACTCCGTCTCTTATATCTTAGTGAACTCCTCGCTCGAGCTGCTGCATTTTTCCTTATGCCGGCAGCGTCGAAAGAATGAGCGGCAAACTCTCATATGCGAGCTTCGTCTTACTCGGTTATTACTCGAATCGTTTTTATGGTCTCGCATCGTATACTCAACGTTTGCTAGACGAACGACGATCGAACTAGCGCCTTCCGCCCGTTCAGCTTGGCTAATATGAGGCTATTTCTTTGCACGAGGATACTTTGCGCCGATGAATCTCGGAGGCGTCAATTTTAAGAATGTTTTGCCCGTACAGTCCCCCACGGAAATTTATATATTTTGAATATACGCAAAATATATGTGGATGTATTTCGAATATATGTACGTATATTTTAATCCACACATATATGTTGCATATATATTAGCATATATTCTTAATATATGCTGATATATATGCAACATATATGAGAGATAGGTGTGATTCACATACATCTCCCATATATTCTACATATATTCTTAATATATGCTGATATATTTGCAACATATATGAGAGATAGGTGTGACTCACATGTATCTCCCATATATTCTACATATATTCTTAATATATGCTACCATATATGCAACATATATGGTAGCATAACTAACTAACTAACATAATATTTATTGAATTATTTAAGTTTATTGTATTCACACTTTTTATTATTATTTACATTATAATGTTTATCCCGCGAGAAGAAGCGATCGGGCGCCTGCTACATGTTCGTAACGTATAGGCAGCGTTGCGATAGTTTCCAGCCTCGCCGCGAGATGTCGCCGAGAGGCAACCACCGAACCCCCATACGGAGGATGCGACGAGTGTGCTTATAAAGGCGGGCGTGAGAATGGAATATTAACAGAAGTCCGGCGTAAATGAAGCCATATAAGGAGTTCTTGCCGGCTTCTCATGAACTCGTACTTTTGTATTTGATTCTCCCAGAGAATTTCCGATTTTTCAGAAATTTTTCTACACGGGTATCGCATATTCAACCCATATTCGGGATGTATGCAGCCGACTTTTCAACTATATTTGGAATACATGCAACATATATTTAATCTATATTTCAGATGTATGCACCATATATATAAAATATATATATCGTTTGTATGTGTCGTACACTTTACATATATCTAAAATATATTTTATATATATCTAAAATATATTTTAAATACATTTAAGATATACGTACATTAGAGCGATTTTTTTTTTACTTTTTTTATTATATATGTCTGAAAGAAACTACCCTGAAAGTTGCAGCCCTTAATATTAATATTAAGTACTCGCCCATCGCGTGAAAAGATTTCCCATCTAAAATACACGTAAATAAAAAACTTTTTTCTTCAAATTGCTATAACTCCGCGGCATTTTATGCTATCATATTGTCCTTGGTCGCAATTTACGCAGAATTGAACGTTCTTCAAAAGTGTCCTGAGCAGCATAAGTGTAATTTACACTGGTGAGATGGTACGAGTCACTAAAGTTGATTTTGACCCACACTTCTCGTTTTTTTGCTGTTATTTTTGAAATGATCAGCGTTATCGAAAAATTGCAAAGGAAAAGTTTGTTGGAAATTTAATTTCCTACAGAAAAGGTCCTTTAGACCTACTTGCGAAAATTGATATTTCTTGAGATATTGGACCTTAACTTGGTTTTGGTATACAATTTTTATGGTTTATTCAACCAAAAGTTTCAATTTTTTGATATTCTATATCATATCACCATATCACATATCATATCACCAGTGGCGAAATGATATGGAATATCAACAATTAAGAACTTTTGGTTCGATAAACCGTAAAATTTTTATACCGCAAATAAATTAAGGTTCAATATCTCAAGAAATATCAATTTTCTCAAGTAGGTCTAAAGGACCTTTTTTGTAGGAAATTAAATTTCCAACAAAACTTTCCTTTGCAATTTTTCGATAACGCTGATCATTTCAAAAATAACAGCAAAAAAACGAGAAGTGTCGGTCAAAATCAACTTTAGTGACTCGCACCATCTCACCAGTGTAAATTACACTCATGCTGCTCAGGACTCTTTTGAAAAACTTTCAATTCTGCGTAAATTGCGACCAAGGACAATATGATACCATAAAATGCTGCGGAGTTATAGCAATTTGAAGAAAAAAGTTTTTTATTTACGTGTATTTTAGATGGGAAATCTTTTCACGCGAAGGGCGAGTACTTAATATTAATATTAAGGGCTGCAACTTTCAGGGTAGTTTCTTTTAGACATATGCAACAGCATTTTGGGTGGGGAGGGATGAAAATTAAAAAAAGTCGAAAAAAAAATCGCCCTAACGTACATATGCGAAAGGCGGCAAAATCTATCCAAATAAATATATTACACATATGTAAAAAATATATTTTAAATACATTCATTTATATACGGTAATTATATTTTGAATATATTTCGTACGCATTTTTGCATATATTTTAAATATATAAATTTCCGTGTGGAACGACTCGTAGGACTAAACTCCTCCTCGCTAGTTTCAACATCACTCCTCCCTACCTTCGATTTTTAAAGCTCCATAATTGCTCAGCATTTTCCTGCACGCTCGAGGCAAAATATTACATTCTTAGGACGAAGAAGAGGGAAATAATTGCGACAGCAGTGGCACTTCCTGTACCGACTAATATCCAGGTGGAGTTCGAAGTGAAAAAAGCTGGAATCGTCCTGGACGGTGCCTCGAGGGAACTTTGGACTGACTCTATCTCTGGATTTATCGACGATCCTTGCAATTCGTGATATCCTTTTTCCACTATATTTTCATTAATTTTTTTCAATTGTTGTCGAATTTCTCCACTTCGATATTTTACAAAAAATATGGGTCACTCCATGTCAAATCGACCAATGGTTGCAATCGACCCCATTTAATTTCGATGAAATTTGGTCAGAAAATTTCTTCTATCATAAAACAAAATTTTACAAAAAAAAAAAAAATTTTTTTTTTTGAAAATTGAACATTCGACAATTTTCTCGATTTTTCAAGTTTATTTTTTAAATATCTCGAAAACTATAATAGTTACGAAAGAATCGTTCTGAGTTCATCTTAAAGAGTATACTTGGACTTACGAAAAAAAAAAAATATACTGAAATTTTTTTTGGGAAAAAATGAATTTTGAAAATTTTGAATTTTTTAAAATCGTGAAAATCCACAATCGACGTCAAATTTTCGGTTTTTTTTTTTAAATATAATACCTTGTACTGATCTCAAAAGATCCTGAAATTTTTAGAAATGTTTTTTTTTCAAATATCAATTTTTGAAATTTGCTTAAAAAAAAATTTTCTTTTTTTACCTTTGAGTTGAGTAAAGTTGAGCAATCACGTAATTTTTAAGGCTACAAATGACAAAATTATATGATTACTCAACTTTACTTCTCAGAGGGAAAAAAAAAATTTTTTTACAAAAATTCCAAAATTAATATTTTTGAAAAAAAACACCTTTCTGACAATCTTTGGATCTTTTGAGATCAGTACGCGGTATTATACTAAAAAATTGAACACAAAATTTAATATTGATCGTGGATTTTCACGATTTAAAAAAATTCAAAATTCTCCAAATTCATCCTTTTTGAAATTATTTTTTTCGGAATATTTTTTTTTCGAAGTCCCAAGTATGAAGCCTTTTTAAGACGAATCCATAAAGATTTTTTCGTAACCATAATATTTTTAGCGATGTTTAAAAAATAAACGTGAAAAAAGAAAAAAAATGGTAAAATTATGAATTTTGCATAACTTTCGAAATTTTTTTTTTTTATTTTTGTCCTTGGTTACAACTTCATCTTATGATATTTTGACCAAATTGCATCGAAATTGAAAGGGGTCGATTTCGACTATTGCTCGATTTGACATGAAATGACCCATATTCTTAATTTTTTTATAATTAATTAATCCAATTTCGAAATTGTTTGACCTTTATCCTCATATTTTCGAACTGAAAAATGATTTTTTTGCCAAAAAAAATGGTTACTCCTCGATACTTTGTAAACGAATTGGACCAGCAAAATTCTGCAGGAATGTTTTTTTTTTTAAGAGATTTTTTTATGAGAAAAAAAACATTAATTCTCACCCCTCGTGAATTATCAGATCGTAAAGGAATGGTGTAAAAACATCTCGAAGAATTTTGGATCCCATCGTGTACTAATACTATGTAGTGTGGAATATATGGGGCTCTCCAGGTGAAATCGACCAGCCCCAAAACAAAACTGGCTCGTATTTGAACCGTAATTTTTTTCATCGTTTTTCCACCCCTGAAATATATTTCCGAATTTTTACAGATTTTTTAGATCAAATCTTTTTGAGATAGTAATTCTTTTCTCTAAATTACAAATTTTTCTAAAACTTGAAAAAAACACTAAAATTCAATGAATAATATATTCATAATTCATTGCATTTCAGTTCATTGTTTCAAGTTTTAAGAAATTTGTTCAATTTAGAAAAAAAAAATTCAAATATACGAAAAAATGTATTTTTTTCTATTTTAAAATTTTTTTAGAATCTAACTTGGAATAAAATATTTTCAAAGAATTTGATTATCCAACGCTCGTCGTTTACATTTTCAATGTTTGACGATTTATTCCTTTTTGATAGTTTTTGATAAGGGGAAAAAGATAAAAATATTAAAAAATACAAAAAAATATTTTAAAAGATTTTTAAAAAATTCTACGTTCTTAAACGTAGTTTAACGTTCTGTGTCGTCCAATAATTTTTTTTTCCCCGATTTTAGAAAATAATCGTAATTGAGAAAAAAAAAATCTGTACAAAAAAATTCATAACTCAAAAAATGTTGGTCCAAAAAATCGGAAAAAATTCAGACATGTGTCTCAGATTAAGGACATAGAGGAAAAAAATTGCGAAGCAAATTGGAGACTGTGAGACCCGAAGGCAATTTGACGTGAGCAGCCCCATACATATGGGTGAGGAAATTTTAACACAGCGCGTTTATGGCGGCCATTTAAATCTGGACCGCCTGTTGCGCCCTCCACCGAAAATTCACGGACCGATATAAAAAGTCTCACTCGGGTGAAAACAAAATAAAACCGCCATCTTTTTAATCCAAGAAAATCGAGCCAAAGGACGATCTTAAAAAAAACGAATTGAGACCTTCAAATTTTTTTTACAACTCAAGTATGAATGAAGGACAAAGTTTCATTCTTAAATCGAATTTATGTGAATTTTTATTCAAGTATAAAATTACGAGCTTGAGTCTCGATTCAAGTTCAAGCAAGTATTTTGACTCAAGCATTAAGTTTAATCGCAACGATTTTTTGAAGTTTTTTTTTAAGCCTTCAAGCTTGATCTCGTGTCTAATTATGAGTTCGATAAAGATCTATTAATTGTAATTTAAAAAGTCTGTAAAAATAAAATCAAGTTTGAAGTAAGTTTATCCTAAAGATAATTTTTGTGAAAAAAAAGTTGTAACACTTTCGATTTTTTTACTATGAAATTTCAATTCTTATCGCTTTGCAAATTTTTCACATGAATTAGTATACATTCACAAACGTAAAAAAAAATTGGCTATGAAATCAAAAATGTTTATCAAGTATAAAAAAATATTTATATTCGTCATCCTATATTATTATAAATTGCGAAAATTGCGAAAGAATTTAAATTTTTTGAAAATTCGGTGAAAAATAATACTAATAATAATAAAAGTTGTTCTTCTCAAAGCAATCATGTAATTTTGTAATTTTTAGCAGTATAAATTACATGATTGCTCAACTTTGCTAAACTTGGAGTTAAAAAAAAAAAAAATTTACCACAATTCAAAAATTCATATTTTGGAAGAAAAAAACACCTTTTTAGAAAATTCAGGATCTATTAAGATCAGTACAAGGTATTATATAAAAAAAATTTACGATTTATAAAAATTCAAAATTCTCCGAATTCATCATTTTTCTAAATTTTTTTTCGGAATATTTTTATTTTCGTAGCCCGAAGTATACTCTTCAAGATGAAACCAGAACAATTTTTTCATAACTATAATAGTGTTCGAGATATTTAAAAAATAAATTTGAAAAATCGAAAAAATTGTGAAAATTTGAATTTTCTGGAAAATTTTTAAAAAATTTTTTTCTTTGGTAGAACTTCGTTTTATGATAAGAAAAAACTTCTGACCAAATTTCATCGAAATTGAAAAGAATTTATTCCAACTATCGGTCGATTTGACATGGAATGACTCATATACGGATTAAGGCGATGAAAATAAATGCTTGGGAAAATTTCTCGGTCGATTTCTCGCGGTAATTTCAAGTGAGAGCCCTTGGCGATGACGATAACGATAGAGAGGAGACTTATATATATCCATTACCTAATTAGGCAAGCGTTGAAATAACGCACATCGAGATATTGGATTATCTCGCAGCGCGTCAAAGATCTTAACGAGATTTTAGTAGTTTCCCGTCTCATGTGAGCGTAAACGATCGAATAATTTCTCGATGCTATTTTTCTATCTCGTTTCGCAAAATATTTTCCAAAATATATTATTCGAATTTTAGATTTTTTTCGTTTTTATTTCCCTCTTCAGTAAGGGCTCTATATATGAAGTATTCTCCCTTGCCTCGGCGTTTTTTTTCGTCCCTCATCGAAAGTTGAAATTGTGTTGTTGAAATTGTTTGTTTGCGCATCGAAATTTTAAGTTATAAAATTTTCTCAAATTTTGAGAAATAACCCAGCAAACACACTTGGATGATTTACGAAACATTTACGTATAATTGAAATGTAATAACTACGTCATATAATGTTCATCACAAATTCGTAACTTTTTCATAACGCACGTAAACGAGATGTATATAATACGTCCTGACGATATGTAGTAAGGATGTCAATGAAAGATGTAGGAATTACGAAAAACTATAGACATCACAAATACGTAACACTGATACGTCAAGATATCGTCACTCTTATACGAGATATTTACATGTACTGTAAACTTGTCAAACTGTTACGAGTCGATGCTGTAATAATTATAGAACATTGGTGATATTATAATCTCGTAGTATAGGCTACATAGCGAATATGTATAATGTGTGACATAAATGTCACAAGTCATTTCTTGTAACAAATCCGCAACATATACATATCATATATTACGAGAAATGTCCTCAATCATTTTAAGGTTATGTCGATTAAGGAACGTAAACAATATGTGAGTGTAAAGTACAAGGAGGTGATATCGAATAATCCAGCGTAATACAGAATAAACCAGAATAATACAGCATACATTGCAAGAGGTAAGTTTAATGTGATCCCTTTATTTGAAAGAAAAAAATAAGTTATATGGGTATTTGCCGTGATGGAAAAACACTCAGGAATTTCCCTTACTCGGTTTATAACCTTATTCGCGTTGCACGTTCGCTTAATTTCTCTTTGCCCTTTCTTTCTGTGTTGCAGGCCTGTTTTGACATTGATAGCCTATTTTCAATTTTCCAGGCATTGTCCTGGTCACAATTTTGACTTTAATCAATATTTGCCGCACTCATCCCATAATAAAAAGTGTTACGAAGGAAATGAGACGTCGTAGAACAAAATCTATCTAGCAATTCTTTCTGAATCATGCGCAGAGTGTAAGAACTCAGTTTTGAGTTTTTACACTCTGTGTAAAAACCTAGCTTTGAGTTTTGACACTCTGCGGCTGATTCAGAAAGAATTGATAGACAGATTTTGTTCTACGACGTCCCATTTCCTTCGTAACTCATTTTCCCATGGGATGAGCACGGCACATTTTTTTTGCTCTTTATTTCAGAGTTGCAGGCCTGCTTTGAAATTGTTAGCCTATTTTGAACTTTCCAGGCATTGTCCTGGTCACAATTATGACTTTAATCAAAATGTGCCACGCTCATCCCATAGGAAAAAGTGTTACGAAGGAAATGAGACGTCGTAGAACAAAATCTATCTAGCAATTCTTTCGTAATCATGCGCAGAGTGTAAGAACCCAGTTTTGAGTTTTTACACTGTGTAAAAACCTAGCTTTGAGTTTTTACACTCTGCGCATGATTCAGAAAGAATTGATAGACAGATTTTGTTCTACGACGTCTCATTTCCTTCGTAACTCGTTTTCCCATGAGATGAGCACGGCATATATTTTTTGCTCTTTATTTCAGAGTTGCAGGCCTGCTTTGAAATTGTTAGCCTATTTTGAACTTTCCAGGCATTGTCCTGGTCACAATTTTGACTTTAATCAAAATGTGCCACGCTCATCCCATAATAAAAAGTGTTACGAAGGAAATGAGACGTCGTAGAACAAAATCTATCTAGCAATTCTTTCGTAATCATGCGCAGAGTGTAAGAACCCAGTTTTGAGTTTTTACACTGTGTATAAACCTAGCTTTGAGTTTTTACACTCTGTGCATGATTCAGAAAGAATTGATAGACAGATTTTGTTCTACGACGTCTCATTTCCTTCGTAACTCGTTTTCCCATGAGATGAGCACGGCATATATTTTTTGCTCTTTATTTCAGAGTTGCAGGCCTGCTTTGAAATTGTTAGCCTATTTTGAACTTTCCAGGCATTGTCCTGGTCACAATTATGACTTTAATCAAAATGTGCCACGCTCATCCCATAGGAAAAAGTGTTACGAAGGAAATGAGACGTCGTAGAACAAAATCTATCTAGCAATTCTTTCGTAATCATGCGCAGAGTGTAAGAACCCAGTTTTGAGTTTTTACACTGTGTAAAAACCTAGCTTTGAGTTTTTACACTCTGCGCATGATTCAGAAAGAATTGATAGACAGATTTTGTTCTACGACGTCTCATTTCCTTCGTAACTCGTTTTCCCATGAGATGAGCACGGCATATATTTTTTGCTCTTTATTTCAGAGTTGCAGGCCTGCTTTGAAATTGTTAGCCTATTTTGAACTTTCCAGGCATTGTCCTGGTCACAATTTTGACTTTAATCAAAATGTGCCACGCTCATCCCATAATAAAAAGTGTTACGAAGGAAATGAGACGTCGTAGAACAAAATCTATCTAGCAATTCTTTCGTAATCATGCGCAGAGTGTAAGAACCCAGTTTTGAGTTTTTACACTGTGTATAAACCTAGCTTTGAGTTTTTACACTCTGTGCATGATTCAGAAAGAATTGATAGACAGATTTTGTTCTACGACGTCTCATTTCCTTCGTAACTCGTTTTCCCATGAGATGAGCACGGCATATATTTTTTGCTCTTTATTTCAGAGTTGCAGGCCTGCTTTGAAATTGTTAGCCTATTTTGAACTTTCCAGGCATTGTCCTGGTCACAATTTTGACTTTAATCAAAATGTGCCACGCTCATCCCATAATAAAAAGTGTTACAAAGGAAATGAGACGTCGTAGAACAAAATCTATCTAGCAATTCTTTCGTAATCATGCGCAGAGTGTAAGAACCCAGTTTTGAGTTTTTACACTGTGTATAAACCTAGCTTTGAGTTTTTACACTCTGTGCATGATTCAGAAAGAATTGATAGACAGATTTTGTTCTACGACGTCTCATTTCCTTCGTAACTCGTTTTCCCATGAGATGAGCACGGCATATATTTTTTGCTCTTTATTTCAGAGTTGCAGGCCTGCTTTGAAATTGTTAGCCTATTTTGAACTTTCCAGGCATTGTCCTGGTCACAATTTTGACTTTAATCAAAATGTGCCACGCTCATCCCATAATAAAAAGTGTTACAAAGGAAATGAGACGTCGTAGAACAAAATCTATCTAGCAATTCTTTCGTAATCATGCGCAGAGTGTAAGAACCCAGTTTTGAGTTTTTACACTGTGTATAAACCTAGCTTTGAGTTTTTACACTCTGTGCATGATTCAGAAAGAATTGATAGACAGATTTTGTTCTACGACGTCTCATTTCCTTCGTAACTCGTTTTCCCATGAGATGAGCACGGCATATATTTTTTGCTCTTTATTTCAGAGTTGCAGGCCTGCTTTGAAATTGTTAGCCTATTTTAAACTTTCCAGACATTGCCCTGGTCACAATTTTGACTTTAATCAAAATGTGCCGTGCTCATCCCATAGGAAAAAGTGTTACGAAGGAAATGAGACGTTGTAGAACAAAATCTATCCAGCAATTCTTTCGGCATCATGCGCAGAGTGTAAGAACCCAGTTTTGAGTTTTTACACTCTGTTTAAAAACCTAGCTTTGAGTTTTTATACTCTGCGCATGATTCAGAAAGAATTGATAGACAGATTTTGTTCTACGACGTCTCATTTCCTTCGTAACTCGTTTTCCTATGAGATGAGCACGGCATATGTTTTTTGCTCTTTATTTCAGAGTTGCAGGCCTGCTTTGAAATTGTTAGCCTATTTTGAACTTTCCAGACATTACCCTGGTCACAATTTTGACTTTAATCAAAATGTGCCGTGCTCATCCCATAGGAAAAAGTGTTACGCAGGAAATGAGACGTCGTAGAACAAAATCTATCTAGCAATTCTTTCGGCATCATGCGCAGAGTGTAAGAACTCAGTTTTGAGTTTTTACACTCTGTGTAAAAACCTAGCTTTGAGTTTTTATACTCTGCGCATGATTCAGAAAGAATTGATAGACAGATTTTGTTCTACGACGTCTCATTTCCTTCGTAACTCATTTTCCCATGAGATGAGCATGACACATGTTTTCTGCTCTTTATTTCAGATCTGCAGGCCTGCTTTGAAATTGTTGGCCTATTTTGAACTTTCCAGGCATTGTCCTGGTCACAATTTTGACTTTAATTAAAATGTGCCACGCTCATCCCGTGGGAAAAAGTTTACAAAGGAAATGAGACGTCGCCAGCAGTTTATCAGCGTAGAGTATAAAATCTCAAAACTAGGCTTTTCAAGACACCGGTGCACCTTGAGGGTTCTAACCAGTCCCAAAAAATTGTTCATTTGGTACCTCAAATGGTGGACGATACATCACATTTGTAGGTATTCTACAAAAATTATAAATTATAATTAAAATGTACTTTTCAAATGTTAAAATAAAAATAAAATTCCAACCTAATATGTAGGTTGGAAATACATAAATTTCTTGTAATTTGTTCATAAAATATGTATATACGTAAATTACCTGTAACCACGAAATCACATTGACATCATTGTTATGAGTATTATGCACCAGGGTTACGTTTCGTTTTGTAGGAGTTACATCACGAGCTGAGTTTGTTACAACTATGATCTGAGTTTGTTACATCTATTATCTGAGTTTGTTATGGCTATGTGATGAGTTTGTTACATCTATGAGCTGAATATGTTACATCTTGGGTATGAGTTTATTTCATTATTATTCCTCGTAGATGTTTCGTATCTGTGATTTGTTTATAGGATGACATATTTGATCTGCTTCATTCACGGAGTTTGTGACATAAATGTTATGTCCAATGTAACACACGTTACGTAACATTTTCGTAACTATTTCGGAACTGTGTTTGCTGGGAATGTTTCAAAAAATTGCTAAAATTATTTTGCAGCCATCGAGCTTAAACTTTTTTTTCGAGTTCACCGAGTGACGAGAAAGATTGAAATCAAATTTGGAAATAATGAGTGAAGGCGTTTGGTTGAGAAATTTTTTTTGAAATTTTTTGAAATTTTTGTGATCGATTTAATTATTATAATTTCGGAGCTATGGAGCTCAATTTTTTTTTACAAATAGGTTCGATGATAAAAATTGTTGGGATCAAATTTGAGAAAAAATTCTCAAAGTGTTTGGGCAAAAAAAAATTTTCAATCTTCAAAAAAATTTCATTATCGCTCTAGCTATTGTAATTTTGCAGCTATCGAGCACAATTTTTTTTTACAAAGGGTTTTAATGATGAAGATGGTTAGGATAGAATTTTGAAAAAATTGCTTAAAAGGTTTACGTTGAAAAAAATTGTAATATTTTCAAAAAATGTTTGTGATCGCTCTGACTTCCAGAATTCACGAAGAATGCTTCATACACGATTAAAAATTGTCGAAAAATGAATAGTGGATCGAAAATTCTTGTTGTTTTCCACTGACTATAACTGCTGACAACGCAGAGATGCGATTCGCCTACAACAATAAAATTCTTCCGAGAAACGAGGTCCTAACGTCGATTTTATAATTTATAATTTAACGAGCCGTAAATAAAAATCAGGGATATTTATCGACTGACCAGAGGCCCACGGATATATATATATATGGGGCATTCCAGGTCAAATCACGTGGTCATCGGCCTGACCCCCTCGGATTTAGTTGCCGAATTTTTTTTTGCAGAATTGATGCAAAAAATTTCAGAATTTTAAAACTGGGCGTAATTCATTTTTACTCGAAAGTTATGGAATCTAAATTATTTTATGGGATAAAACAAGTAATCAAAATCTGAAAAAAATAACATCTTTTTTTTAGACCAAAATATGCTCAAAAAAAATTCGGCAACTAAATCCGAGGGGGTCAGACCGATGACTACGTGATTTGACCTGGAATGCCCCATATATATATATATATATATATATATATATATATATATATATATATATATATATAGAGTGTAAGACGTCCCGTCGAGAGAACGAAATTTTTCGAACGCTCGAGGATCCCTTTTTCACTGCAAATATCTAAATGTTCTATGACCAATCGACGAATGTAAGGCAAAAAAAAAAGTTTCTAAAAAAGGTTAAAATCAAGTATCCCAAATCTCTCCGACTCAGTAAAGTAGTTTTAAACTATTGAGATCGTCTATTATCGAATATTACTGAGAGAAATATTACCAGGATTCAAAAATGTCGAGGATTCGTTTGTCGTTCAATATTAATACACTTTTTTGTTTTCACCCAATTGACTTTGCTCTTTAAAAAAAAACACACATTTCTATCGTTAACCCTCTTGTAACTCCCTTAATTTTTACCCGATTTTAATGAAATTTTTAGGAAATATTTTCAAGATGTTATACCAAAAGGAAATGTAGTATTGAGAGACTTTCATTCAAACCCAATTGACTTTACCTCTTGAGAAAAAAATATTTCTATGGGTAAGACTGCTGCTCCAGTTAATTAACCCCCTTAAAAATCCCTTAATTTTGAGTCAATTTTAATATAACTTTCAGGAAATATTTTCAAGATGTTAGACCAAAAGGAAATGTGGTATTGAGACACTTTCATTTTAACCCAATTGACTTGACCTCTTGAGAAAAAAATATTTCTATGGGTAAGACTGCTGCTCCAGTTAATTAACCCCCTTAAAAATCCCTAAATTTTGAGTCAATTTTAATATAATTTTCAGGAAATATTTTCAAGATGTTATACCAAAAGGAAATGTGGTATTGAGACACTTTCATTTTAACCCAATTGACTTGACCTCTTGAGAAAAAAATATTTCTATGGGTAAGACTGCTGCTCCAGTTAATTAACCCCCATTAAAAATCCCTTAATTTTGAGTCAAATTTGATATAACTTTCAGGAAATATTTTCAAGATGTTATACCAAAAGGAAATGTAGTATTGAGACACTTTCATTTTAACCCATTTGACTTAACGTCTTGAGAAAAAAATACTTCTATGGGTAAGACTGCTGCTCCACTTAATTAACCCCCTTATAAATTTCTTAATTTTGAGTCAATTTTAATATAACTTTCAGGAAATATTTTCAAGATGTTATACCAAAAGGAAATGTGGTATTGAGACACTTTCATTTTAACCCAATTGACTTGACCTCTTGAGAAAAAAATATTTCTATGGGTAAGACTGCTGCTCCAGTTAATTAACCCCCTTAAAAATCCCTTAATTTTGAGTCAATTTTAATATAATTTTCAGGAAATATTTTCAAGATGTTATACCAAAAGGAAATGTGGTATTGAGACACTTTCATTTTAACCCAATTGACTTGACCTCTTGAGAAAAAAATATTTCTATGGGTAAGACTGCTGCTCTAGTTAATTAACCCCCGTTAAAAATCCCTTAATTTTGAGTCAAATTTAATATAACTTTCAGGAAATATTTTCAAGATGTTATACCAAAAGGAAATGTAGTATTGAGACACTTTCATTTTAACCCATTTGACTTAACGTCTTGAGAAAAAAATACTTCTATGGGTAAGACTGCTGCTCCACTTAATTAACCCCCTTATAAATTTCTTAATTTTGAGTCAATTTTAATATAACTTTCAGGAAATATTTTCAAGATGTTATACCAAAAGGAAATGTGGTATTGAGACACTTTCATTTTAACCCAATTGACTTGACCTCTTGAGAAAAAAATATTTCTATGGGTAAGACTGCTGCTCCAGTTAATTAACCCCCTTAAAAATCCCTAAATTTTGAGTCAATTTTAATATAACTTTCAGGAAATATTTTCAAGATGTTATACCAAAAGGAAATGTGGTATTGAGACACTTTCATTTTAACCCAATTGACTTGACCTCTTGAGAAAAAAATATTTCTATGGGTAAGACTGCTGCTCCAGTTAATTAACCCCCTTAAAAATCCCTTAATTTTGAGTCAATTTTAATATAATTTTCAGGAAATATTTTCAAGATGTTATACCAAAAGGAAATGTGGTATTGAGACACTTTCATTTTAACCCAATTGACTTGACCTCTTGAGAAAAAAATATTTCTATGGGTAAGACTGCTGCTCTAGTTAATTAACCCCCGTTAAAAATCCCTTAATTTTGAGTCAAATTTAATATAACTTTCAGGAAATATTTTCAAGATGTTATACCAAAAGGAAATGTAGTATTGAGACACTTTCATTTTAACCCATTTGACTTAACGTCTTGAGAAAAAAATACTTCTATGGGTAAGACTGCTGCTCCACTTAATTAACCCCCTTATAAATTTCTTAATTTTGAGTCAATTTTAATATAACTTTCAGGAAATATTTTCAAGATGTTATACCAAAAGGAAATGTGGTATTGAGACACTTTCATTTTAACCCAATTGACTTGACCTCTTGAGAAAAAAATATTTCTATGGGTAAGACTGCTGCTCCAGTTAATTAACCCCCTTAAAAATCCCTAAATTTTGAGTCAATTTTAATATAACTTTCAGGAAATATTTTCAAGATGTTATACCAAAAGGAAATGTGGTATTGAGACACTTTCATTTTAACCCAATTGACTTGACCTCTTGAGAAAAAAATATTTCTATGGGTAAGACTGCTGCTCCAGTTAATTAACCCCCTTAAAAATCCCTAAATTTTGAGTCAATTTTAATATAATTTTCAGGAAATATTTTCAAGATGTTATACCAAAAGGAAATGTGGTATTGAGACACTTTCATTTTAACCCAATTGACTTGACCTCTTGAGAAAAAAATATTTCTATGGGTAAGACTGCTGCTCCAGTTAATTAACCCCCATTAAAAATCCCTTAATTTTGAGTCAAATTTAATATAACTTTCAGGAAATATTTTCAAGATGTTATACCAAAAGGAAATGTAGTATTGAGACACTTTCATTTTAACCCATTTGACTTAACGTCTTGAGAAAAAAATACTTCTATGGGTAAGACTGCTGCTCCACTTAATTAACCCCCTTATAAATTTCTTAATTTTGAGTCAATTTTAATATAACTTTCAGGAAATATTTTCAAGATGTTATACCAAAAGGAAATGTGGTATTGAGACACTTTCATTTTAACCCAATTGACTTGACCTCTTGAGAAAAAAATATTTCTATGGGTAAGACTGCTGCTCCAGTTAATTAACCCCCTTAAAAATCCCTAAATTTTGAGTCAATTTTAATATAACTTTCAGGAAATATTTTCAAGATGTTATACCAAAAGGAAATGTGGTATTGAGACACTTTCATTTTAACCCAATTGACTTGACCTCTTGAGAAAAAAATATTTCTATGGGTAAGACTGCTGCTCCAGTTAATTAACCCCCTTAAAAATCCCTAAATTTTGAGTCAATTTTAATATAACTTTCAGGAAATATTTTCAAGATGTTATACCAAAAGGAAATGTGGTATTGAGACACTTTCATTTTAACCCAATTGACTTGACCTCTTGAGAAAAAAATATTTCTATGGGTAAGACTGCTGCTCCAGTTAATTAACCCCCTTAAAAATCCCTAAATTTTGAGTCAATTTTAATATAATTTTCAGGAAATATTTTCAAGATGTTATACCAAAAGGAAATGTGGTATTGAGACACTTTCATTTTAACCCAATTGACTTGACCTCTTGAGAAAAAAATATTTCTATGGGTAAGACTGCTGCTCCAGTTAATTAACCCCCATTAAAAATCCCTTAATTTTGAGTCAAATTTAATATAACTTTCAGGAAATATTTTCAAGATGTTATACCAAAAGGAAATGTAGTATTGAGACACTTTCATTTTAACCCATTTGACTTAACGTCTTGAGAAAAAAATACTTCTATGGGTAAGACTGCTGCTCCACTTAATTAACCCCCTTATAAATTTCTTAATTTTGAGTCAATTTTAATATAACTTTCAGGAAATATTTTCAAGATGTTATACCAAAAGGAAATGTGGTATTGAGACACTTTCATTTTAACCCAATTGACTTGACCTCTTGAGAAAAAAATATTTCTATGGGTAAGACTGCTGCTCCAGTTAATTAACCCCCTTAAAAATCCCTAAATTTTGAGTCAATTTTAATATAACTTTCAGGAAATATTTTCAAGATGTTATACCAAAAGGAAATGTGGTATTGAGACACTTTCATTTTAACCCAATTGACTTGACCTCTTGAGAAAAAAATATTTCTATGGGTAAGACTGCTGCTCCAGTTAATTAACCCCCTTAAAAATCCCTTAATTTTGAGTCAATTTTAATATAATTTTCAGGAAATATTTTCAAGATGTTATACCAAAAGGAAATGTGGTATTGAGACACTTTCATTTTAACCCAATTGACTTGACCTCTTGAGAAAAAAATATTTCTATGGGTAAGACTGCTGCTCTAGTTAATTAACCCCCGTTAAAAATCCCTTAATTTTGAGTCAAATTTAATATAACTTTCAGGAAATATTTTCAAGATGTTATACCAAAAGGAAATGTAGTATTGAGACACTTTCATTTTAACCCATTTGACTTAACCTCTTGAGAAAAAAATACTTCTATGGGTAAGACTGCTGCTCCACTTAATTAACCCCCTTATAAATTTCTTAATTTTGAGTCAATTTTAATATAACTTTCAGGAAATATTTTCAAGATGTTATACCAAAAGGAAATGTGGTATTGAGACACTTTCATTTTAACCCAATTGACTTGACCTCTTGAGAAAAAAATACTTCTATGGGTAAGACTGCTGCTCCAGTTAATTAACCCCCTTAAAAATCCCTAAATTTTGAGTCAATTTTAATATAATTTTCAGGAAATATTTTCAAGATGTTATACCAAAAGAAAATGTGGTATTGAGACACTTTCATTTTAACCCAATTGACTTGACCTCTTGAGAAAAAAATATTTCTATGGGTAAGACTGCTGCTCCAGTTAATTAACCCCCATTAAAAATCCCTTAATTTTGAGTCAATTTTAATATAACTTTCAGGAAATATTTTCAAGATGTTATACCAAAAGGGAATGTAGTATTGAGACACTTTCATTTTAACCCATTTGACTTAACGTCTTGAGAAGAAAATATTTCTATGGGTAAGACTGCTGCTCCACCCCACACGGAAATTTATATATTTAAAATAGATGCAAAATTGCGTACGAAATATATTCAAAATATAATTACCGTATATATATGAATGTATTTAAAATATATTTTGTATAGATGTGTAATTTATTTATTTGGATAGATTTTGCCGCTTTTCGCATATGTACGTATATCTTAAATGTATTTAAAATATATTTAAAATATATATCAATATATATATTTAAATATATTTAAAATATATATAAAAATATTTTAAATACATGTATAATGTACGACACATACATACAATATATATTTTATATATATGATGCATACATCTGAAATATAGATTAAATATATGTTGCATGTATTCCAAATATAGTTGAAAAATGGGCTGCATACATCCCGAATATGGGTTGAATATGCGATACGCGTGTAGAAATTTCCGAAAAATCGGAAATTCTCTAGGAAAATCAAATACAAAAGTACGAATTCATGAGAAGCCGGCAAGAACTCTTTATATGGCTTCATTTGCGCCGGACTTCTGTTAATACTCCGTTCTCGCGCCCGCCTTTATAAGCATACTCGTCGCATCCTCCGTATGGGGGTTCAGCGGTTGCCGCTCTGCGACATCTCGCGGCGAGTCCGGAAACTATCGTGACGCTGCCGATACGTTACGAACATGTGGCAGGGGCCTGATCGCTTGTTCTCGCGGGATGAACATTATAATGGAAATAATGATGAAAAGTGTGAATACAATAAACTTAAATAATTAAATAAATATTATGTTAGTTGGTTAGTTATGCTACCATATATGTTGCATATATGTTAGCACATATTAACAATATATGTAGAATATATGAGAGATATATGTGAATCACACCTATCTCTCATATATGTACATATATTCGAAATATATCCACATATATTTTGCGTATATTAAAAATATATAAATTTCCGTGGGGGACTTAATTAACCCCCTTATAACTCCCTTAATTTTGAGTCGATTTTAATGAAACTTTCGGGAAATATTTTCCAGATTTTATACCAAGAAGAAATGTAGTATTCAGACACCTTTATTTTAACCCAATTGACTTTGCGTGTTGAGAAAAAAATATTTCCATGTTTCAAAATTAATAATTTTCAATAATTTAATTTTAATCGAATTTTTTATTTCATTTACAAAAAAATCCAAAGTAAAAAAAAAAATGTATCATAAAATCTTAAGCCCAAATTCCAGGACATTGAATTATGTTTTGGGGTCTTCAAAAATTTCAGGATTTCTCTAAAGCAAAAACTATAATCATGAAATTTTGAGCAGACGACTAAATTGTGGTCTGTGATAAATTTCAAGTTTCTGGTGAGAAATTATCGCCATTATCGATGGAATCCTCGTTAATCTCATTTTTCTTCCTCCTCTTGAAACCAACATTACAACGTCGTAAATCTCGTCCTCACTATGATCGTCACCGGAGGCGTAAATCGCTGTTTAAAAGCCTACGAGAGCTATCAATAATTTGCAAAAAGAAAAAAAAATGCGCCCCTCCTTATCAACCTTAAGATAATGGGAGGGATCTGCAGAGTTTCTCGTCCGCGAAGATTATTCCCCCCCCCCCACTCTCTCTCTCTCTCTCTCTCTCTCTCTCTCTCTCTCTCTCTCTCTCTCTCTCTCTCTCTCTCTCTCCCTCGCTCACTTTGTGGGAGAAACTCAATTCTCGACTGCAGACTATGGAGAGACCCAAAGGAAAGGGTCTCCTTGGAGCCTTTGAACGTGAGAAAACATCATTATGAGAAACCAGATCCTCCGGTTATCGTTCGAGAGGTGCGGACCACTAGTTTTATATTTACGAGAATGCTCCCTGCTTTTTGTCCTTCTTTTCTTACCCGGAGGTGTCTTATTTTTATTTCTTTTCCTTTTGTAAGACGAGCGAAACATCTACGGAGCATTTTTATCGACTTGGGAGATTTTATGCAGGATTCACTCACGTGATAAGCGATCTATTCTCGTCCTTAGCGGCGCAGGATAACGCAGAGTCCTGCTATACCGACTGGAGGTAAGACAGGAATCAAGGACTACTTTATCCGCTGCGAAAAATATCCTGTACCAAATCGGCGTTTCAAAGAGGACATATT
Organism: Alloplasta piceator; assembly: GCA_946863875.1. Lineage (NCBI taxonomy): Eukaryota > Metazoa > Arthropoda > Insecta > Hymenoptera > Ichneumonidae > Alloplasta > Alloplasta piceator. The sequence continues at coordinate 34,327,633 of OX333079.1, read as the reverse complement.
CACCTCCATTTATCTTTTTCAAAAAAAAAAAAATCGTTTTTGTATAACTTTTTTTTCTTTTTTTTGTTCTTCTTTTATTTAACTTTTTTCTATTCTTTCTTTTTTCCATTCTTTCTTCTATTCAACTTTATTCAACTTTTTTGTTCTTCTTTAAAATTTCGAACGATTTTTTTTCGCAAAAATACACAATTTTTTGAAAAAAAACGACCATATTTAGAAAATGTACCGTAACTCTAAAACTACCGAATTTTCGTGAAATCACCAAGAGGGAAAAAAGTTGCATACAATCATTCTGGTTTCGTTGGAATTTTTTCACAATTTTCCATCGAATTTTTTTTCGAAATTTTTTCCTGTCAATGAGATATTTTTTTTTCTCCAACTTTTTTATTGGAAAACCTCATCTGCACGACTTTTTCGTCGGAAAACCTTCTCTACATAGGTATTTTAATGAAAAAAGATAAAAAACCCGATTGTTTGAGATGAAAAAATATCTGATTGACGGGATAAAATTTTTAAAATAAAAATTTTTGTTAAAAAATTCTGAAAAAATTTCATTGAATCCAAAATGATTGTATGCAACTTTTTATCATTCTAGTGATTTCACGAAAACCCAGTAGATTTAGAGTTACGCGACATTTTATAAATATTGTCGTTTTTTCCAAAAAATTAAATAATTTTGCTATAAAAAAATGTACAAAATTTTTTTTAATAACGAAATTATGGGATATACTTCCCCTCACGAGTTCTTCATGCGAAGAACAATTAGAAACAAATTTCCACAATCGGGAACTTTTGGAAATTCTTTACAAAAAAATTATTCGAATAAGTTTTTTTTCCTTTAATTGTTATTAATTGAGTCAATATTGAATTTCAACTGTAATTCAATCACATTGATAACTATTGGAAACTGCAGATAAATTTTAAATTTATAAACGAAAAATCGAATTTATGTTTCAATTTGATATCATTATTATTGATTATTAAAATAACTAGTAATAAATAAAGAATAAAATAAATATGAATTTAGACACGGATTGATTAATAAAAAATTATAATATAATCATGAATTTAAATATTTCATAATTATAAATAATTATAAATGATAATTACAGAATAATTGAAACATCACTAAAAAATAATCAATAATTAAGTCCGGCTAATTTCCGTATAATATATGTATATTCTACATATATTACACGGTATATTTTATGTATACGAGACGTCGAAAATACGTAGAATACAAACGGAGAATATAAACAAATTATACGGATACTAGCATATATATATACGATGAAAATCAGTTCTATATATTCACAATTGATAGTTCCTGAGTGTCAAGTAACGAAAAAAGAATTTTTGAAAAAAAAAAAAAATTTGCCCCCAGTGGGATTTGAACCCGCGACCCTTGTTTTTAGGCATATCCTCAAATTGAACATGAATTAAATTGAAAAGAAAATAGATAATTTTGAATTTCATGAATTTTTCCGACCACTTTAGTTATCTTGCATATTCGCGGACCTTAGAGTATGTACGAGACCTGACTGGGATCTGAAACCTACCTATCTATTGAGCCTAACGAACAACTTACGGCTGGGACGCTAACCACTACACCACCGACTACTTATGGTATTCTGATGTAAATATCATATCTATAGAACACAGGCCGAGAACAATCACGTGCCAAAATCGTAGTGAGAATTTATTTTCATTACCCGAAGGCCGTTTTTGGTTCGACTTGTCTTTTAACTAAATTAAAAACTAAAATATTGAATCAGATGAATAATAATAACAATTATAATAATAAATAGTATTATTTCCAAAATTAAAAAGGTCGGAGACCACGGGATATGTGGTAGGCTAATTTTAGTTCTATTTTAAATAAACTCATAAAAACACAAAAATAATAATAATAATAAACAATAATAAATATTATTATTATTGTTATTAAAAAAAATTATTGCTCTCAATTGTAGAAATCGGTTTTTATTCTTAAATAACAATAATATTAAATGATAATAAACTCACTGAACGTATAATATTCGTATATGTATTAAACGTTCATTGAATAGCTTCAGACTTAAGAATCGCAATCGTAAGATAATAAATATATATTATATGTATATTAGATGTACAAATTGCCACCGAGATATGTAGAAAAAAACAAGTCCAATATACGTATATATATACTATATACGGGGCATTCCACGCCAAATCGACCACTTTAAAACCTGACCCCTTTCGATTTGGCTGAAACTTTTTAATTTTTTTCTACCCTATGAAAAAGATTTTTCAGAATTTTTTCAGATTTTTTTACGAAACCGATAAAAAGTTATGAATATTTCAAAAAAAATGGCCTTTTATTTTTCAAATGTCCATAACTTCTTCAAAAATTGACGAAACGGGATGTTTTTTTTTTTCAAAATTTTCGTTTTTAAATGTACTTTTCAGAAAAATATTTAAAAAAATGATTCAGAGCTATCTTCATTGTTTTTTTTCTACTTTTCGGAAAAAAACGAAAATTTCTCGATGATTACCATTTTTAATTTTTAATTTCTTTTTTTTATTAGAAACCGTGATATTTTCTGTAAGATGTCTGAAATTTTCAGAGTGGGGAGATTTTCTCTTCTATTTTTTTTTTCAAATTGTTTTCATTGTAGAATTGTTTTCATTGTAAATAGAAGAGAAAATCTCCCCACTCTGAAAATTTCAGACATCTTACAGAAAATATCACGGTTTCTAATAAAAAAAAGAAATTAAAAATTAGAAATGGTAATCATCGAGAAATTTTCGTTTTTTTCCGAAAATTAGAAAAAAAACAACGAAGATAGCTCTGAATCATTTTTTTAAATATTTTTCTGAAAAGTACATTTAAAAACGAAAATTTTGAAAAAAAAAAACATCCCGATAAGGCAATTTTTGAAGAAGTTATGGACATTTGAAAAATCAATAGCCATTTTTTTTTAATTCATGAGATTTGAATGTCATTTATTTTTTTTTTTAACTTTGACGTTCTCTCTACATAATTATAAATCCCTAGAGTAGTATTATAAGAAATAGGCTGAGTGAAAATTTTTTTTTTTTTTTCAATTGAAAAAAAAATAGAAGAAAAAATTTCCTCACTCTGAAAATTTTAGAGAACTTACAGAAAATATCAAGGTTTCTAATAAAAAAAAAAAAATTAAAAATTAAAAATGGGAATCATCGAGAAATTTTCGTTTTTTTCTGAAAAGTAGAAAAAAAACAATGAAGATAGCTCTGAATCATTTTTTTAAATATTTTTCTGAAAAGTACATTTAAAAACGAAAATTTTGAAAAAAAAAACATCCCGATTCGTCAATTTTTGAAGAAGTTATGGACATTTGAAAAATAAAAGGCCATTTTTTTTGAAATATTCATAACTTTTTATCGGTTTCGTAAAAAAATCTGAAAAAATTCTGAAAAATCTTTTTCATAGGGTAGGAAAAAATAAGAAAGTTTCAGCCAAATCGAAAGGGGTCAGGTTTTAAAGTGGTCGATTTGGCGTGGAATGCCCCATCCGTATATTGGATGTGTTTTTATCTGCAGTATCTCGGTGGAATGTTGTACATTTCATATATATATATAATATATGTTAATAATAATATATGTCATATACAGATAATATATGTTACATACAATATAAGTTAATTAAAGCTATTCAATGAACGTATAATATACGTATATTATACGTCATTTGTCTTTATCGTAAAGTACATGTTTCGTATACTTATAATAGATGTATATAATTCGATGTCAAATGCTTATTGTATAATATACGTAAATTATACGTATATGAAATTCTTTCACTATTATCAATAAATAGACCTAAAATATACGTTCAGTATACCTATAATACAGGTATATCATAGACGTATACATATTATATACATATATACCTGTAATATACGTATAATATACGTCAGTGTTCTATCTGGGTTGCTACGAATGTGTAATTTATTTATACGGCCACAAACGTGTAGCGAGATTAAAAAAAAATGTTTTCCATATCAGAGGAACCTGCATAAATTTTTTAAACAATCAGTCGACCGATAAATTCAAACCTTGAGATTGGAATATTCCCACTCTTATCTGCCTGATTATTCGAGGTGTCGGACCCTCCTCTACGTTTTGTTATCGTGACAACATTTTCGAACATCCATACATTTATTACCCTTGTATACGATCCACCCACGTGTGATAAAATTTGATAAAGAATCCTCGCGCCCCAGTTGACGCCGTCGAGAATACAAAACCGGTTAGAGGACAAATTCCTTGCGACCAATGTCATCCATAAGCTGCTTTACGATAAAAGATTTTATAAAAAAAATTATTTATGAAAAAAAAACGCCAATGAATTTTGGAGTTTTTATGAAATTAGCTTCAATGCGAACCTGTTGAAAATTTTACTCTCAATGACCCAGCAGACTTTAGCCCCTTGAGGAAAAAAAAATTTCATGATTGAGACTTTTGCACCACAAAATTAACCCCTTTGTAGCTCCCTTAATTTCATTCCGATTTTAATGAAACTTTGAGGAAATATTTTCAAGATGTTATACCAAAAGTTAATGTGGATTGAGACACTTTCATTTTCATCTAAAGGACTTTGCCCTTTGAGGGGAAAATATTTCTGCGATCGAGACTTTTCCACCACAAAATTAACCTCTTTGTAGCTCCCTTAATTTCCATCTGATTTCAATGAAACTTTGAGGAAATATTTTCAAGATGTTATACCAAAAGTTAATGTGGATTGAGACACTTTCATTTGCATCTAAAGGACTTTGCCCTTTGAGGGGAAAATATTTCTGCGATTGAGACTTTTCCACCACAAAATTAATCTCTTTGTAGCTCCCTTAATTTCCATCTGATTTCAATGAAACTTTGAGGAAATATTTTCAAGATGTTATACCAAAAGTTAATGTGGATTGAGACACTTTCATTTTCATCTAAAGGACTTTGCCCTTTGAGGGGAAAATATTTCTGCGATTGAGACTTTTCCACCACAAAATTAATCTCTTTGTAGCTCCCTTAATTTCCATCTGATTTCAATGAAACTTTGAGGAAATATTTTCAAGATGTTATACCAAAAGTTAATGTGGATTGAGACACTTTCATTTTCATCTAAAGGACTTTGCCCTTTGAGGGGAAAATATTTCTACGATTGAGACTTTTCCACCACAAAATTAACCTCTTTGTAGCTCCCTTAATTTCCATCTGATTTTAATGAAACTTTGAGGAAATATTTTCAAGATGTTATACCAAAAGTTAATGTGGATCGAGACACTTTCATTTTCATCTAAAGGACTTTGCCCTTTGAGGGGAAAATATTTCTGCGATTGAGACTTTTCCACCACAAAATTAACCTCTTTGTAGCTCCCTTAATTTCCATCCGATTTTGATGAAACTTTGAGGAAATATTCTCAAGATGTTATACCAAAAGGTAATGTAGATTGAGACACTTTCATTTCTACCTAAAGGACTTTACCCTTTGAGGGAAAAATATTTCTGCGATTGAGACTTTTGCACCCCAAAATTAATCCCTTTATAGCTCCCTTAATTTCCATCTGATTTTGAAGAAACTTTGAGGAAAAATTCTCAAGATGTTATACCAAAAGGTAATGTAGATTGAGACACTTTCATTTCCACCTAAAGAACTTGACCCTGTGAGAGAAAAATTTTTCTGCGATTGAGACTTTTGTACCACAGAATTAACCCCCTTGTAGCTCCCTCAATTTCCTTCCGATTTTGATGAAACTTCAAAGAAATATTCGAAAGATGTTATACCAAAAGGTAATGTAGATTGAGATACTTTCATTTCTACCTAAAGAACTTGAACCTTTGAGGGAAAAATATTTCTGCGATTGAGACTTTTGCACCACAGAATTAACCCCTTTGTAGCTCCCTCAATTTTCTTCCGATTTTGATGAAACTTTCAGGAATTATTCTCAAGATGTTATATCAAAAGGTAATGTAGATTGAGACACTTTCATTTACACCTAAAGGACTTTGCCCTTTGAGGAAAAAAATTTCTATGATTGAGACTTTAGCACTAAAAAATTAACCCCTTTGTAGTTTCCTCAATTTTCAACCGATTTTGATGAAACTTTCAGGAAATATTCTCAAGATGTTATACCAAAAGGTAATGTAGATTGAGACACTTTGATTTTCACCTAAAGGACTTTACCCTTTGAGGGGAAAATATTTCTGCGATTGAGACTTTTGCACCCCAAAATTAATCCCTTTATAGCTCCCTTAATTTCCATCTGATTTTGAAGAAACTTTGAGGAAATATTCTCAAGATGTTATACCAAAAGGTAATGTAGATTGAGACACTTTCATTTACACCTAAAGGACTTTGCCCTTTGAGGAAAAAAATTTCTATGATTGAGACTTTAACACTAAAAAATTAACCCCTTTGTAGTTTCCTCAATTTTCAACCGATTTTGATGAAACTTTCAGAAAATATTCTCAAGATGTTATACCAAAAGGTAATGTAGATTGAGACACTTTGATTTTCACCTAAAGGACTTTACCCTTTGAGGGAAAAATATTTCTGCGATTGAGACTTTTGCACCACAGAATTAACCCCTTTGTAGCTCCCTCAATTTTCTTCCGATTTTGATGAAACTTTCAGGAATTATTCTCAAGATGTTATATCAAAAGGTAATGTAGATTGAGACACTTTCATTTACACCTAAAGGACTTTACCGTTTGAGGAAAAAAATTTCTATGATTGAGACTTTAGCACTAAAAAATTAACCCCTTTGTAGTTTCCTCAATTTTCAACCGATTTTGATGAAACTTTCAGGAAATATTCTTAAGATGTTATACCAAAAGGTAATGTAGATTGAGACACTTTTATTTTCACCTAAAGGACTTTACCGTTTGAGGGAAAAAAATTCTATGATTGAGACTTTAGCACTAAAAAATTAACCCCTTTGTAGTTTCCTCAATTTTCAACCGATTTTGATGAAACTTTCAGGAAATATTCTTAAGATGTTATACCAAAAGTTAATGTAGATTGAGACACTTTTATTTTCACCTAAAGGACTTTACCCTTTGAGGGAAAAATATTTCTGCGATTGAGACTTTTGCACCACAAAATTAACCTCTTTGTATCTCCCTTAATTTCCACCCGATTTTGATGAAATTTTGAGGAAATATTCTCAAGAAGTTATACCAAAAGCTAATGTAGATTGAGACACTTTCATCTTTATCTAAAAGACTTTATCCTTTAAGGGAAAAATATTTCTGCGATTGAGACTTTTGCGCCCCAAAATTAATCCCTTCGTAGCTCCCTCAATTTTCATCCGATTTTGAAGAAACTTTGAGGAAATATTCTCAAGATGTTATACCAAAAGGTAATGTAGATTGAGAGACTTTCATTTTCACCTGAGAGACTTTATCCTCTCAGGAAAAAAAATTTCTATGATTGAGACTTTTGCACCATAAAATTAACTCCCTTGTAGCTTCCTCAATTTTCAACTGATTTTGATGAAACTCAGAAAATATTCTCGAAATGTTATACCGAAAGATATTATAAAATTGAGACACTTTTATTTTCACTCAGTTGACTTTTCCCCTTCAGGAAAGAATATTTTCATCGGTGAGACTTTTGGTCCACAAAACTCGCATCCATCGATCATTCTTCCCTCGCTCAACCCTGCTCTAAATTCTTGGGCTCTCCTTCGTGTATTCCAATCCAGAGAGAGGACCTTCGGGGAATGTAATGCATGCCAGGATAGCTCTACCGAGAGTGTATACAAAGCAGGTCATATCATGGCTGCCGGATAGTCGAATGACGTGTGTTTGCTCAGTGCTCCAGACTTCCGTATGTTAAGAATAAATGGGGCATTCCATGTCAAATCGACCACTTTTGAACCTGACCCCTTTCGATTTGTCTGAATTTTTTTTTCCCGTTTCTACCCAATTAAAAACATTTTCCAGGAAATTTTGAAATTTTTTTATCCAACCGAAAAGAAAAAGCTTTTTATTTTAATGATTAATGACTTCTTCGAAAATTGACTAATTGGGGGTTTTTTTTTTAATTTTCGTTTTTGAATGTCCTTTCCGAAAAAAAATATAATAAATGTCAAAATCTATGAATTTTCACTTTTTTGAGAAAAATCTTTGTTTTATCGAAGTTCGCCGTTTTTTATTTTTTATTTTTTTCACTCAAAAAATACTTTGATCAATTCCAGAAAAAATGCCGCGACATTTCTTTCTATTTTTTCTTAATGATTGAAAAAAAAAAATCTCACTCGGGCTTATTTCTCGAAGTAGCGATCTGGAAATTTTTAAGGATTCATAAAGGACCTCGGGATTAAAAAATTGAGAAGAAATGAAAATTTTAAAGTGGTAATCGCCGAAATTTAAAAAAAAAAAAAAATTTCAAAAAAGTAAAAAAAAACAAAAGGAAAAGTCGAGCTACTCCAGGTTGGGCGGCATTTTTTCCGAAATTGATCAAAGTATTTTTTGAGTAAAAAAAAAATGGAAAATGCCGAATTTCGATAAAAAGATGATTTTTTTCGAAAAAGTTAAAAATTTTACGGATCTTAATATGCTAAAGTTTTTTTGTACTTTTTTCGGTAAGTAACTTTTCTTTTCAGTTGGATAAGAAAATTTAAAAGTTTCCTGAAAAATGATTTTAATTGGGTAGAAAACAAAATTTCAGCCAAATCGAAAGGGGTCGGGCTTAAAAGGGTCGATTCGACATGGAATGCCCCGAATATAAAAGTGCCCGAAGCGTGATCCATTCTCAGGATCATCGATCATTTCATCCTGTTACAGTTTCTCATATTATACGCATACACACAAGGACTTCCTGTATAAGCTTAACCCTTGATAATCCTTCAACGTGAACCAATCAGGAAGACTTTCAGGAAGACAATACGGACGGATCGAAAAATTATTAAAGATCCATGGGCAAACTTTAAAAATATGGAAAAAATTGAAAAATAATCAGAATAGAATGAGCACGAATAGAATGAGCACGAATCGGGCCCAAATTTAATCTAGAAAAGAAGTTACAGTCATTTGAATCAAAGGTGTGCGAATATTCGAATTTATGAATTATTCGAGACAGATCGAATCGAATAATTCGAATCGATTTTCGAATCGAATAATTCGAATCGATTTTCGAATCGAATAATTCGAATCGATTTTCGAATCGAATAATTTGAATCGATTTTCGAATCGAATAATTCGAATCGAGTTTCGAATCGAATAATTCGAATCGAGTTTCAAATCGAATAATTTGAATCGAGTTTCGAATCAAATAATTCGAATCGAGTTTCAAATCGAGTTTCGAATCGAATAATTCGAATCGAGTTTTGAATCGAATAATTCGAATCGAGTTTCGAATCGGGTTTCGAATCGAGTTTCGAATCGAATAATTCGAATCGAGTTTCGAATCGAATAATTCGAATCGAGTTTCGAATCGAATAATTCGAATCGAGTTTCGAATCGAGTTTCGAATCGAGTTTCGAATCGAGTTTCGAATCGAGTTTCGAATCGAGTTTCGAATCGAGTTTTGAATCGAGTTTCGAATCGAGTTTCGAATCGAATAATTCGAATTGAGTTTCGAATCGAATAATTCGAATCGAGTTTCGAATCGAATAATTCGAATCGAGTTTCGAATCGAATAATTCGAATCGAGTTTCGAATCGAATAATTCGAATCGAGTTTCGAATCGAATAATTCGAATCGAGTTTCGAATCGAATAATTCGAATCGAGTTTCGAATCGAGTTTCGAATCGAATAATTCGAATCGAGTTTCGAATCGAATAATTCGAATCGAGTTTCGAATCGAATAATTCGAATCGAGTTTCGAATCGAATAATTCGAATCGAGTTTCGAATCGAATAATTCGAATCGAGTTTCGAATCGAATAATTCGAATCGAGTTTCGAATCGAATAATTCGAATCGAGTTTCGAATCGAATAATTCGAATCGAGTTTCGAATCGAATAATTCGAATCGAGTTTCGAATCGAATAATTCGAATCGAGTTTCGAATCGAGTTTCGAGTCGATCACAATAAAAAATCATTTATTTACCATTCAATAATTGCTAAAACTGATAAAGAGAAATTAAAGATAACGATTGACTTTTTTTTATTGTCAGTAATATCTTTTCATAATTTGGGAGAAATATATTGCAGATAAATAAAAAGAGTATAACTTTTGAAAAACTCAATTACATTTGATTAATAATCAGCGTATTAAATTTATTTGTTAATTTTTCTAACAATGTATTTACATAATAAATAAAATATTAAAACATAATAAATGAAAAAAATTATTTAAAACTTGACATTTCATTAAAATGTTGGTAGTGAAAATTTCTTTTAAAAGTTAGGTTTTATTGAAGTTTTCATTATTTCAGTAGTGAGCTATGAAAGAAATATTATGATCAAGTTGAATATATGATAGAACAACATAACTTATTTATCGAAATCGATCAGTTTAAGATAAAAAAATAATTATCCGAATTATTCGAATATTATTCGGATGGTTCGAATAATTTGAATGGTTCGAATAGTTTGAATAATTCGAATGGTTCGAAAAATTCGAAAAATTCGAAAAATTCGAAAAATTCGAAAAATTCGAAAAATTCAAAAAATTCGAAAAATTCGAAAAATTCGAAAAAAATCGAAAAATTCGAAAAAATTCGAAAAATTTGAATGTTATTCGCACATCCCTAATTCCAATGAAAAAGTTCAATTCTCCCGTAAATGCAAAAAATTCGATAATCCTTAGGGGTGGTTTTAGCCCTCTCTGCCCTAATTAAGATACCCAAAATCTTTGTACCAAAGTGGTCAAGCACAAAACCATTTAGATTCGAGGAATCCTAATGAAGCATATCTCGGATTAATTCAAACATCGTCGGGGATGCTCGTTGACATTGATCTTGGGGGAGGGTGAATCGAGCCACGGAGAATAGGGGTGGAAAAAAAGAGGATGGCAAAAAGAACATGTGATCGGATGGGAAATCACGGGTGTCCTCGACCAATCCACGCAGCGTGCCATCCCTTCTTTTTTTTTTTTGCCAGAGGGTCGAAAAGAGAGACCCCGTGTACACCCTCGAGTCTCGCGTGATGGCATTCCCCTACGTACGGTAAATAAATTACTTTGGCTTATCAGGAGTAATAGTATAGCGCGCACGACACAGATTGGCTCGCGTGGGGCACGCGAATTAAAAGTTATACTTTGGGCAACGATGTCGGGAAAATCGGGGCTGAAGGGTTTGAGGGTGGCTACGAATGGTCCTACTACGGTCGTAAGGCAAGGGTCTCGTGTGACCCCTTTTACCCTCGGGTCACCCCCTGAGCTTTCTCCGGACGCGGGTATCGTTACAGTGTGTGTGTGTGTGTTGCGTGATTTTTCTGCTTTTCTCTTTTTTACAATGTAAACGCAGACGGGCGAGGAGGGGGGGGGGAACAAAAGTGCTTCTTGGAAAATAAATGGCTAAATGCTGAGCTTTTTCAAAGGATTCGCGCGAGGTTAAGCGTAATTTTCATTGCAAAGTAAATGCGATTCTTGTTTTTTTTTTTTTTTTTTTTTTTTTTTTTTTGATAAAAATGGTGGATTTGTACCAGAGATAGGAAAATTTTTAATTACTCATTACTTCGAGCATTTTAATTAAACATAACTTAAGTACCGATTACTTTGAACATTTTTATTGAATTTCATTTTATTACCGATTACTTCGAGCATTTTAATTAAATGGAATTTGATTGCCCATTACTTCGAGCATTTGTAATTAGATGAAATTTGATTACCCATTACTTCGAGCATTTGTAATTAAATTAAATTAAATAACCCATTACTTCAAGCATTTTAATTTAATTTAATTTTATTACCGATTACTTCGAGCATTTCATTAAAAATCAATTTAATTATCCATTACTTCGAGCATTTCAATTAAATTCAATTTGTTTACCAATTACTTCGAGACTTTGTAATTAAATGAAATTTGATCACCCATTACTTCGAGCATTTGTAATTGAATTCAATTTAATTACCCATTACTTCGAGCATTTTAATTTTATTTAATCTAATTACCCATTACTTCGAGCATTTCAATTAAAATCAATTGAATTATCCATTACTTCGAACATTTGTAATTAAATCCAATTTAATTACCCATTACTTCGAGCATTTCAATCAAATTCAATTTGTTTACCAATTACTTCGAGACTTTGTAATTAAATGAAGCTTAATTACCCATTACTTCGAGCATTTGTAATTAAATTCAATTTAATTACCCATTACTTCGAGCATTTTAATTTAATTTAATTTAATTACCGATTACTTCGAGCATTTCAATTAAAATCAATTTAATTATCCATTACTTCGAGCATTTGTAATTAAATCCAATTTAATTACCCATTACTTCGAGCATTTCAATTAAACTCAATTTGTTTACCAATTACTTCGAGACTTTGTAATTAAATGAAATTTGATTACCCATTTCTTCGAGCATTTGTAATTAAATTCAATTTAATTGCCCATTACTTCGAGCATTTTTATTTAATTTAATTTAATTACCAATTATTTCGAGCATTTCAATTAAAATCAATTTAATTATCCATTACTTCGAGCATTTGTAATTAAATCCAATTTAATTACCCATTACTTCGAGCATTTCAATTAAATTCAATTTGTTTACCAATTACTTCGAGACTTTGTAATTAAATGAAATTTAATTACCCATTACTTCGAGCATTTGTAATTAAATTCAATTTAATTGCCCATTACTTCGAGCATTTTAATTTAATTTAATTTAATTACCGATTACTTCGAGCATTTCAATTAAAATCAATTTAATTATCCATTACTTCGAGCATTTGTAATTAAATCCAATTTAATTACCCATTACTTCGAGCATTTCAATTAAATTCAATTTGTTTACCAATTACTTCGAGACTTTGTAATTAAATGAAATTTAATTACCCATTACTTCGAGCATTTGTAATTAAATTTAATTTAATTACCCATTACTTCAAGCATTTTAATTTAATTTAATTACCGATTACTTCGAGCACTTCAATTAAAATCAATTTAATTATCCATTACTTCGAGCATTTGTAATTAAATCCAATTTAATTACCCATTACTTCGAGCATTTCAATTAAAATCAATTTAATTATCCATTACTTCGAACATTTGTAATTAAATCCAATTTAATTACCCATTACTTCGAGCATTTCAATTAAATTCATTTTGTTTACCAATTACTTCGAGACTTTGTAATTAAATGAAATTTGATTACCCATTACTTCGAGCATTTGTAATTAAATTCAATTTAATTACCCATTACTTCGAGCATTTTTATTTAATTTAATTTAATTACCGATTACTTCGAGCATTTCAATTAAAATCAATTTAATTATCCATTACTTCGAGCATTTGTAATTAAATCCAATTTAATTACCCATTACTTCGAGCATTTCAATTAAAATCAATTTAATTATCCATTACTTCGAACATTTGTAATTAAATCCAATTTAATTACCCATTACTTCGAGCATTTCAATTAAATTCATTTTGTTTACCAATTACTTCGAGACTTTGTAATTAAATGAAATTTGATTACCCATTACTTCGAGAATTTGTAATTAAATTCAATTTAATTACCCATTACTTCGAGCATTTTTATCAAATTAAATTAAATTTTCGATTACTTCGAGCATTTCAATTAAATTCAACTTAATTATCCATTACTTCGAACATTTATAATTAAATTCAATTTAATTACCCATTACTTCGAGCATTTTAATTTGTCTCAATTTAATAACCCATCACTTCGAACATTTGTAATTAAATGAAATTTAATTATCCGAGCGTACTCCCAGCATTTGTAATTAAATTGAATTCAATTACCAATTACTTCGAGCATTTTAATTTAATTTAGATTAATTACTCATTACCTCGAGCATTTAAATAAAATTTAATTCAATTACTCAATATTTCGAGCATTTCAACTAAATATAATTTAATTACCGATTACTTCGAGTATTTCAATTAAATTAAATTTAATTACCCTCTACTTCGCGCATTTTAATTAAATTCAAATTAATTACCCATTTCTTCGAGCATTTGTAATTAAATACAATTTAATTACCCGTTACTTCGAGCATTTCAATTAAATTTAATTTAATTACCGATTACTTCGAGCATTTGTAATTAAATCCAATTATTAATTAGATGAAATTTAATTACCCATTACTTCGAGCATTTATAATTAAATTCAATTTAATTAACCATTACTTCGAGAATTTGTAATAAAATGAAATTTAATTACCCATTACTTCGAGCATTTGTAATTAAATTCAATTTGATTACCAATTACTTCAAGCATTTCAATGAAATGAAATTTAATTACAAATGCTGTAAGTAATGAGTAATTAAGCATGTAATTTACTAGAGAATGGGTTTGCTGCAGCCCAACACTGATTTGCACATTTTTTTTATTTTTATTCGATTTTTCTGATTAACTAATTAATAACAACAACAACAACAACAACAACAACAACAATAACAACAATCCACTGGCGTTGTTGATGTTGTTCTTGTTCTTGTTACATTTTATTCTTAAATTTATAAAATTTTATTTTTTTAAATATCAAATGTGATTTATATATTTGAATTAAATTTTTTATTTAACTGTTTATCATATAATTTTCCGTGTTTTTTTTTCGTGCTATTTATTAAATGAGAAATAATAAATTTGCCAAGTTTTACGCGGCGTAGATAAACTTTGGGAACCATTTTTTTTTTCTTCCCACTTTCCGAAAGATCCCGAAAGTTTCGTCTCGAGAAACGAGAAATAGCTTGGATTACTCTTTTTCTTCGTTTCCTCGAGGTTTTCAAATCGCTATTTCTCACCATGAGACTTATTCGTTTTTTTTTATTCTCACCGAGAGAAACGAGGATCTTCTTTGCATCGCTGTTACGCGGTTCTTTTCCACACTCGAAGCTCGATCTGTGCCGAATAAAATCCCTTCCTTCGACGAAGTTTCAAAGTCGTAAAAAATTCGCCCGCGCTTTTCGGAATCTTCGGATTGATTGGATTTTATTGGACCGATTGAAAAAAAAAAAAAAAAAAAATTCCGCGAGATTCACTCGATCGTCGAACGTTTTTCGCGAAAAGGTTTTACGATTAGAATTATCATTTATGGATGAAAAAAAAAAATTATCAAAAATTAGTTAATTAATCAATTACTTAATTATGAATATATCGTCAAAAGAATAAATTATTCTACACAATAAATTATTCTACACAAGAAAAGTTGCAAACAATGTTATTCTACACAAGAGAAGTTGCAAGAAATATTATTCTACACAAAATTATTCTACATCGGTTTCTACACCCGTTATTCTACACGAGAAAAGTGGCAAAGAATATTCTTCTACACCAAAATTATTCTACACCGGTTTCTACAGACATTATTCTACACAAGCGAAGTGGCAAGGGATATTATTCTACACAAAAATTATTCTACACGCGCCACTTTCTGCAGAAAAGTTTCTACACACATAATCCTACACAAGAAAAGATGGCAGGAAATAATATTTCGTTCTACACATTATTATTCGGCACATTACTTCCCTACACATTTTTTTTTACACATTATAGCCTTTAGCAAAATTTACTACTAAAATGGATAATCACGTGTAGAATAATAATAATAATAATAATAATAATAATAATAATAATAATAATAATAATAATAATAATAATAATAATAATAATAATAATAATAATAATAATAATAATAATAATAATAATAATAATAATAATAATAATAATAATAATAATAATAATTCTGTAAAATAATGTGTGGAGAAACCGGTGTAGAATAATTTTGTGTAGAATAATATTCCTCGCCACTTCTCTGGTGTAGGATAATGTATGTAAAATCCAGTGTAGAATAGGGTGTGTAGAAACCAGTGTAGAATAATTTGTGTAAAAAATTGTGTGCAGAAAATGTCATATGCAGAATAAAAATGTGTAGCACAGAGGCTTTCCCTAATTTTCGAAAATTATTTCGAATATTTTATTCATTGATTTTTTTATTTATGTATTTCAAAAATAGTGAAATATTCCTTCTTTTTCAGAATCTTGAATTTAAGACCAAAAAAACCTATTTAGGATTTGTCAATGTCCAATAAAATACCTTGTCCCAAAAAGAAGATTTTTTTTTATTTATAAAAAAGAAAATATGTGTTATATTTTGTTGTAACGAAATTCTGTAACGTTGATGAATTTTTTTTTGTTCCAGGTGAGTCCAGTTCAGAATCATTCAGGACAATATCCATCGAATCTTTTCGATATTAAGGGTAAGATTAATTAAACTGTCATTCGCAAAGTTCTTGAGATTCGTGACGAAAAATGTAAAAAATAAATTGCTCACACATCGATACACGGTTACAATGTAATACGTGGTGTTTTATGGGCGTATGTGTGCGTGTATTTTATTATCGCGATCGCACGTACGATATTCGTTTCCGTGCCTTGGCACTATATCGGAAACGACTATATCTCGATGGAATCGATACGGACTCACTTCAAACCTTTCCTCTTCCAGAAGGGATATCGAAAATATTGGCATCGATCGATATGGAATTGGTTCTTGGTCTGGTTTTTCCAAACGTCTATATTCCCTTCCTCCGTCACTTTCTCAGTCTAGTTTTTTTCCTTCGCCTTTTTAGAGAAATTAATTGATAATTTTTTTTTCAACTATCAAAAACCATCAAGTACGTAGTTTTGTTGAATTTTACATGTAAACCCGTCAAAATCTATGATTTCAATAGTCCCAATTAAAATTAAAACGTGTAAGAATATTTTTGAAACTTTTTTAATCACTTAGTCGACTCATTTTTGAAAATGTAATGGACTTGATTTTTTAGGGTTTTTGGAATTTTCGTTAGCACTGAGGGCAAGCTGGCCCTTAGCAGCCCTAAGCAGTCTTCATCTGCTAAAAGAATCCCTTGAAACGGTGATTTTCTCCTAGAAAATGGTAAACCATCGCCCAACCTCATTTCTGTCGGTGGACTTCGGCCCTTAGTTGCCCTTAGTTGTCCTTAGCAACTTCAACCTACTGGAAAAAGTGGGAGACCATTTTCACTTTGCTTAGCTCTGGGGAAATTATAAAACGAAGTATAACCTTTTTTTGTAACCTTGGTAACCCTTAGGTTTAGGTTTTCTCCCAGAAAATCCTAAAACATCGCGTAACCTCATTCTCGCTAGTAGACTCTGCCCTTAGTTCCCCTTGCCCTAAACAACTTCACGTTACTGGGAAAAAAGGCGAGCCCATTTTGAGCTTTGCTTAACTCTCGGAAAATCGTAAATCGAAGTATAACCTCATTTTGGTTACTAAGCCACAGCCCTTAGTAGCCCTGAGGTGCTTTTAGCAACCTCAAACTACTGAAAATGACAAGAGACTCCTATGGTCTTGTGCTTTCATCTCGAGAAATCATAAATCAAAGTATAACCTTATTTTGGTCACTAAGCTGTGGCCCTTAGTTGCCTTAAGCAGCCCTTAGCTTCCTGCAACAGCCCTTAGCTGCCTTGACACCCCTTAGCTGCCTTCGACAGCCCTTAGCTGCCTTGAACACCCCATAGCTGCTTTCAACAGCCCTTAGCTACCTTCAACAGCCTTTGGCTGCCTTCAACAGCCCTTAGCTGCCTTCAACAGCCTTTAGCTGCCTTTAACAGCCCTTACCTGCCTTGAACAGCCTTCAACTGCCTTCGACAGCCCTTAGCTAACTTCAACAGCCTTTAGCTGCCTTCAACAGCCTTTAGCTGCCTTCAACAGCCTTTAGCTGCCTTCAACAGCCCTTAGCTGCCTTCAACAGCCTTTAGCTACCTTCAACAGCCCTTAGCTGCCGTCAACAGCCTTTAGCTGCCTTCAACAGCCCTTAGCTGCCTTCAACAGCCCTTAGCTGCCTTCAACAGCCCTTAGTTTTCTTCACCTATTAAAAGTATCGAGGATAGTTTCAGATCTTGTGATTTTCTTCCGGAAAATCATGAAACGTCGTGTAACCTCATCTTGGTCATTAGATCTCAGCCCTTAGCTGCCCTTGGGTGTCTCCACCTACTGGCGCCTCCGACGGGTCCTTCTGGGCTTGTGATTTTCTCACGGAAAATTATGAGTTGCACGTGAGCAAAGGAAGGCACACACATTCCTTCGAGGTGTCGGAAGTCTAACAGCTTTGGCAAAGGGTAAGGGTGGCAAGGTGGCCAAAGAGAGGGAAGTGGGGGGAGGGGAGGGGCCAAAACGATGGTCGAGTTATCTCAGGCGCAGCACGTAGGGCCAAGAAATAACCCGGCAAAAGAGGGGTTGGTGTATGCCAAAAAGGGGGTTGGCGGTAGTTATACGTACGCGGGTCACCGCGGGGTCGTTCAGGCTGGTGGCGTCGAGCACACTAAGAGAGAGAGAGAGCTATAACCAAACCCCGATCTATAGGTCTTTTCTGCGGCAGCAACTGAGGAACGGGTCGGGTGTGGGCTAGTGGGGGTTAGTGTTGGTTAGCGTCGGTTCGAGTGGGGTTCGCGTGTGAGTCGAATCGGCAAAACGAACGAGAAAGCAAGTGAGAAAGCTTGCTAGACATGTAGCTAAAACGAGGAGAGGACAAAGTTTCGTCTCGGACGGACGGTTAGGGGTAGTAAACCTCCGCTACTACCCCCACCCCTTTCCTCCTCGATGTGGCTAATACCGGTGTCTCGTCCAACTTAACCCAACCTGGCTTAACCCCTAGATTAGACCAACCGTGTATATTCGCGTTTCTGGAGACCAACACAACCAAACACGTTATCCCAACCCTCCCACCCCCAACCCCCGTTCTACCCCTGGACAACCCTGGGCTCTCGTCGTGGATCCAGTCGTTGGCCACAACCGATGCGTCGTTGCTACGATACTATATTAAACGGAAGGTGCATTAGAGGGAGGTTTTAATTCAGAGTACAACACCCCCTACCCCTCTTCCCGTCCCTACACATGATGCCTTATGTATATACACTAAACATGAATTAATCATTTGCACGTGGGACTCTTTGTTTCATTTTATAGATGTTCTTGCTTTCTAATAAAAGAAGCCTTGACTTCGGTAAAATTTTGGATATTTCGAAATTACTTAAAAAAAAAAAATATTTGGACCTATGTGTGTTTATCTTCTTTTTTCGGTTTGTCTTCTAAGTGACAACGATAATGAGTGTTCTTGGAACTTCATTAACAATTTAAGAAAAATTCAAATTAAAAAAAAAATTAAATAAAGAAAAAAAAAATTAATTTTGAAAAAGTTTTACGTAATTTTCAAAATTGCCTAAATTTTCAAAAAAAAAATTGCAACTCACGTAAATATCGTGCAATTTGAAATGTGCACATAATAGAACTAAAAATCAAAGAAAAATTCCGACGTATATTACGACTTCTATAATCTTGATTTATTATCGGTAACCCAATTGGGAGATGAAAAATTTAGATTATAACAGATACGACGAGGGTAAAGTCGAAGAGATATCTCGATGCTGATTACGTTTACGTAACTGGGTTACAGATTCAAGAATACCCAGCATTAAAGATTAAACCTATCAGGAGAAATTCCCATCGAAGAATAGTCTTTCCTATCCGTTGGAGGAATCTCAGTCAATAATACGGCGGAGCACAATCGTGTGTGTGGGTTTCAGAAATAGAGGTCAAATATAATTACCGGTTTCGGTCCCGGTTTGTCATTCGCTACTATACAATTCCTTGGGTTAATACCATCAAACATCGAACTTTGCCAACTTTGAAATACAATAATGGACCATCACAATCTATAACGCAGTATGATATATTAAGGGGTATACCACTTGTGTGGGGTGGAAAAAAATAAAAAAAAATTTATTGTTTTTTCTCAAAGTAAATCCTCTCAAGAATGTTCCCTCAAAATTTCATGAAGATCCGAGCACTAGAACCAAAGTTATAGCTATTTGTGGGGCGTTGTGGGCTGTGTGCGAGATACGTAGAAACGAAACTTTAAACGCGATTATTTCGGCATTGCGTTTTTGAAAAAAATGCCGTTACCGTAAGCAGGATTTCTCGTAAACCATTTGACCGATTAATCTGAAACTTTCACTTGCTCGTTTATTACTACAATGGTAATCTTGTCGACAAAGAAATTTTTGTTTGAATCGAAATTTCTATCTTTTTTGGCCCAAAAACTTAATTTTTGAAACCTCTAAAATCGAACTTTTTGATATCATCAAGATTTTTTTTTTTAAATGAAAATTTCACCAAACCCTTTTTACGAGGTTGTACCAATTGAGCCTTTTTTCATTTCGTATGAAGTATTTCGGAATTATCATCACAAGTGATGACACTCAAAAAAGATGTTTTGAGGAAACGGCCATACTTTCCCCAATTGTCAAGATTGTGTAATTAAAAAATTTACACAATCGCCTCGAAATAAGTACTAATCGGTACTCCATAGTCAATTCCAATAAAGTTTTACTGACATGGCTGAAAAAAATCATGAAAATGAATCCTCGAAGGAAAACCTTTCAGCGACCAACTCAAAGCCTAATCCCAGTTGAGAAAACCAATCCTAAGCCAAACCGATCCCTTTCCCATCCAAACATCAACATTAAAATCTCCCTTCAGCCATCGTAATCGTATATTTTATATATATATATATAAGAAATAGAGATGGCAAGTCTTCGTCACACTTTTCTGGATTTCGCGACGGTTATTCACCGAGCGTCTTTCCAAGCTATTCCTATGTACATCCTATTATATACACTCACGCGTATATTAAATTCCTCGGAGATCGTGTTCCACCCCCCTCCCTCACCTCTATCCTTCCTATATTCACGCCACACCTCACCGATACATATATACGTCTCCGTTTGCCTCTATCGCTCCGCGCCTTACGACTACAGCGACATCACCCGGCTGTCGCCTCTACCCATTCCCCCACTCTTCGCCTACCGCATACTGGGGCTCTGGCTCTTCCCCCACCGCTGGGCGAACTTCAGCGCGCTCGGCAACTGGCATTCGTGAGGCGGGAACGGTCCAGGCCACATCGGAGCTCACAAGGGGGGCGCTTGAGATCCAACGGCAAATGCTCTTAGCCAAGGACGAATAGAGGTTTCGGGGGCATTTGAATGTATGAGAAACCACCCTTATCCAAAGTGTGCTTGTCTCGAGCGCAATTTAATACGCTTCAAGTTCGTGATGCACGGAAGGATATTCCGAGACTGTGTGATGCCGCACTATGAAACAAGTTACCTCGGCCTAATCAAGCCTCGTTTTAACTCCGTCCACTCTAACCTCTCTCGCTCTTTCTCTTCCCACATTGTCAACCGAAAACTCTCTGCGATTCTCTTCCATAACATTCGCCGTTATGCCTCCACGAGAATCTTCCTCTTCATCTTTCGCGCAGAAACTACTTGTTCAACTAATAATCGCGGAGGATTTCCAAACTGAAACTCTGGCTTGGGTCGGGCAAGTCTTTGCCGAGACGAAGGAATTCTACATCCTCTTCTCTCTCTCTCTCTCTCTCTCTCTCTCTCTCTTAAGATATCCTCGAACCGAGATTTCTCTTGTCGTGTACGAAGGGGGAGGGCCATTCTGTAGCCTCGAATTAACCGAAATTCGGTATTTCTGAAAGCCATTTGACTACAGAAGGGATGAGAATATTCGAAGGGTATTTTGTGTACTGTGAAGTATTTCGAATGCGACAGTGAGAGGCATTGAAGACCGATCGTGCTAAAGCGGGATTTATATATTGGAGGGATCCTTTTTCATTTTTGGACTTTTTGTTTTATTAATTGTTGAGGAAGCTTTGATTTTTGAAAATTTTTTGAAAATTTTTTTGAAAATTTTAATATTAAAATATTTTTGAATTTCAAAAGTGATGCCCTTCTAATGATCAGCTTTCTTAGACGCTGAGAGTATTTGTGCAAAAAATGTTTAGCTTCATAACTGAGATACCCCGTAGTAAAAAACTCCATTCGTCGCCATTGAAAAATCTCCATTCATTCCCCATTGCCAAAATAACCAACGGAGATGAATGCCGAATTGCCTAAGGGGATTTTCGCCATTGAATTCCCCATTTGAAATCGAATGAGGATTTTCCAATGAGGATTGACTTCCCCATTTGAAACGGAATGGGGATTATCCTATAGGAATTCAATGAAGAAAATCCCCATAGGCAATTCGGCATTCATCTCCATTGGTTTTTGTAGGCAATGGGGAATGAATGGCGATAATCAATTGAGATTCTTTCATATAGTAAAAAACTCCATTCGTCAGCATTGAAAAATCGCCATTCATTCCCCATTGCCAAAATAACCAATGGAGATGAATGCCGAATTGCCCCAAGGACATTTTCGCCATTGAATTGCCCATTTAAAATCGAATAGGGATTTTCCAATGAGGATTGACTTCCCCATTTCAAACGGAATAGGGATTATCCCATGAGCATCAGTCGGCAAGAACTCCTTGCATGGATTTTTTGGACACCAACTTCTGCTAATATTCCGTGCTCACAATCGTCTAGATAAGCATACTCTTCGCATAATCCGTATGGGAGTTCAGCGGGTTGCCGTCCTGCGACATCTCGCGCCAAGTCTCGGAACTAACGTGACGCGGTTTCCAATGGACATCTTTGGGTAATGCTGATCATTCAGTTCATCCGCATTTACTTCCCAATGGACATCATTGGGTAAAGCTGCTCATTTCGTTCATCAGCATTTGCCTTCCAATGGACACCATTGGGCAATGCTGATGGCTTGGTCCATTAGCATTTGCTTTCCAATGGGCATCATTGAGTAATGGTGATCATTCGGTTCATCCGCATTTGCTGTCCAATGGACGTCATTGGGCAATGGTGACTTTTCAATGGATATCCATTCACTGATCAATGGTCGTTCCTATACGCCATTGAAAAATGCGGAAATCTCAATGGGTCCCCATTCATTGTCCAATGGAGTCGTATGAGGACCATTGGTTGCCATTGGCGATTCAATGGAGTTTTTTACTACGGGACTGCAAAAGTTAGAGCGTTAACGAATATTTTTTGCAAATTTCAACATTTTTTTAATATCAAGCCAATTAAGCGATTTTTTCGAGACTTAAAATAATTTGTTATTATCATCAATTGTATCGAGATAAAGAAATTTGAGCTCGATATCTCCGATATTACCAAAGCTAGCGGATTCACAAGCATTTTTTATTTTTTATTTTTCAAGAACGGTCTCTTTAAATGATTTTGAGCAGTTTTAACGATTTTTAGCGATTTCAAGAAGTTATTGCAAAATCACGAAAATTTGAGCACTCGCAAGCAATTTTGAAAATTTCAACATTTTTTCAAAACCAAACCAAAACCAAACCTCTTCAGCGATTCTTTAAAAACTTGATATTATTTATTATTGTTATTCGATGCATTTGTGCAAAGAAAAATTCTATCAATAATTGCATATTCCCGAGAATTGACGCATTTGTGAGTAATTTTGAAAATTTGACAATTTTTCGAAAACAAACTTTTCCAGTAATTATTTTCAAATTCAATGCTAATTATCATTATTATTCGAAGTATTTGTGCAAGAAAAGGTTTATGAAAATTTGCGAATTGAGAAGAATTAGAGCATTTGCGAGCAATCTTGAAAGTTAAATTTTTTTTTTAAACGAAATCTTTTTGGCAATTTTTTTAAAATTTAATGCTCATTATTATTGTCACTCGATGTTTTAACGTTAAAAAAATCTCATCAATAATTGCGAAATCACAAAAATGAGAGCATTTGCGAGCAATTTTGAAAATTTCAAAAATTTCTCAAAATCAAACCACTTTGGCGATTTTTTCAAAATGGATTCTATTTATTTTTGTCACTCGATCAATTGGTAAAAAAATTCCCATCAATAAATCCAAAATCACGAAATTTTGAGGATTTGCGAGCAATTTTGAAAATTTCAAAATTGAAAACAAACTTTTCCAGTAATTCTGTCAAAATTTAATTCTAATTATTCTTTCTAGTCCATGCATTTGTGCGAAAAAAAATCCCATCAACAATTGTGAATTCACAAAAATTGGAGGATTTGCGAGCAATTTTGAAAATTTCAAAAATTTCTCAAAATCAAATCACTTCGCATTTTTTTTCAAAATAGAATACCAATTATTCTTGGCACTCGATCAATTTGTGCAAAAAAATCCTATGAATAAATGCAAAATCACGAAATTTATTGGATTTCCGAGAAATTTTGAAAATTTCAAAATTTTTTCGAAACCAAAATTGCCTCAACGTTTTTCCGTATTTCTTCGATAGTTTCTTCGCAAATCCTCGGGGAGTTTACAAAAAGTGTCTACAAACGTTTCACGGCCGGGATTCACATTTCGCGCAATACCGGTTTTCCGTGCGGAATGAATCGAACGGAAACGGATCCAGAAGAGGAAAACCCGATGTCACGCATCCACGCGACTTCCGACAAATTTATTCGCCGGCACCCTTTTCAATTCTTCACGACGCGCGTATCGATTCCCGTTTGTCGTCTTCGTACGTACGTTTTCTATGACACCCTCGTACAATCGAGCGTCCTATACATACACGCCCAAACACACACGAGAAAAAAAAACGTCCGGATTCCCATTTCTACACCCTCCGGATAATCGCGTTTTACCGGAAGAATTCGACGGCATCCTCTCTGTTTATTCTATTCCACACTATCTTTGAAAATCATGCGAATATAAAGAAACCCGTAGTAAAAAACTCCATTGAATCGCCAATGGTAACCAATGGTCCTCATACGACTCCATTGGACAATGAATGGGAACCCATTGAGATTTCCGCATTTTTCAATGGCGTATAGGAACGACCATTGATCAGTGAATGGATATCCATTGAAAAGTCACCATTGCCCAATGACGTCCATTGGACAGCAAATGCGGATGAACCGAATGATCACCATTACTTAATGATGCCCATTGGAAAGCAAATGCTGATGGACCGAGCCATCAGCATTGCCCAATGGTGTCCATTGGAAGGCAAATGCTGATGAACGACATGATCAGCTTTACCCAATGGTGTCCATTGGGAAGTAAATGCGGATGAACTGAATGATCAGCATTACCCAAAGATGTCCATTGGAAACCGCCTGGCGTTAGTTCCGAGACTTGGCGCGAGATGTCGCAGGACGGCAACCCGCTAAACTCCCATACGGATTATGCGAAGAGTATGCTTATCTAGACGATTGTGAGCATGGAATATTAGCAGAAGTCGGTGTCCAAAAAATCCATGCAAGGAGTTCTTGCCGACTAATGCCCATGGGATAATCCCTATTCCATTTGAAATGGGGAAGTCAATCCTCATTGGAAAATCCCTATTCGATTTCAAATGGGTAATTCAATGGCGAAAATGTCCTTGGGCAATTAGGCATTCATCTCCATTGGTTATTTTGGCAATGGGGAATGAATGGCGATTTTTCAATGGTGACGAATGAAGTTTTTCACTGTATGAAAGAATCTCCATTGATTATCGCCATTCATTCCCCATTGCCTACAAAAACCAATGGAGATGAATGCCGAATTGCCTATGGGGATTTTCTTCATTGAATCCCCATAGGATAATCCCCATTCCGTTTCAAATGGGGAAGTCAATCCTCATTGGAAAATCCTCCTTCGATTTCAAGTGAGGAATTCAATGGCGAAAATCCCCTTAGGCAATTCGGCATTCATCTCCATTGGTTATTTTGGCAATGGAGAATGAATGGGGATTTTTCAATGGTGACGAATGGAGCTTCTTACTACGGGAAATATGGAAAAAAAATAACTTATTTATTTTATTTATTTTATTTATTTTATTTATTTTATTTATTTTATTTATTTTATTTATTTTATTTATTTTATTTATTGCATTATTATTATTTTTTTTAATCAACCACTTTAAAACCCAACCCTTTTCGATTTAGCTGAATTTTTTTTTCTTTTTCTACCCCAATAAAAATATATTTTACAGGAAATTTGGGTGGGGTCGAAGAGTCGACTAACCAATATTTCGAACGGCTGAAATCCCGAATTTCACGATTACGAGCGTTAGAATAACGAAGCGCCGAAATCCCGATCGCCAGAAAAGAAAAAGTCGAGAGAGCCGCCCCATGCGTAAGAGAGAGAGGAGGCGCATCTCTCTCTCTCTTACGCATGGGGCGGCTCTCTCTGCTATCGCTTTTTTGGCGTTCGGGATTTCGGCGCTTCGTTATTCTAACGCTCGCAATCGTGAAATTCGGGATTTCGGCCGTTCGAAATATTGGTTAGTCGACTCTTCGACCCCCACCCGGAAATTTTGAAAATTTTGTCACCCAAACCAAAACAAAAGCTTTTTTTTTAAGTGAAACTTTTATGTCACGTTTTTCGCACAAATAGTGTTTTTGCCGTCTGCTTATCAGAGTTGGGCGTTTTTGTAATTAATTACATTCTAATTGCAAATTACAAATGTGATTAGTAATTCGAAAAATTCTAATTGAAAATTACAAATGTAATCGGTAATAGAAAAATTTCTAATTACAAATTACAAATATTATAAGTAATTTAAAATTTGTAATTTAAAATTACAAATAACAAATGCAATTAGTAGCTGAAAATTTCCCAATTACAAATTAGATATGTTATTAGTAATTGGAAAAATTCAAATTAGATATGTTATTAGTAATTGGAAAAATTCAAATTACAAATTACAAATGTACTTAGGTTCAAATTTTGCATTAATTACATTGAAAAATGTAATTAATCAGAAATTCGATCCTAATTACATGTAATTAGAGTGAAATTTGACTCTAATTACATCGATAAAATATATAACTAGTGCGAAATTTGAACCTAATTGCACTTGTAATTTGTAATTAGGAAATTTTCAATTAATAATTACATTTGTAATTAGTAATTGAATTGTTTATTACCAAATAAACCTAAATAATTAAAAAAATTAAAAATTACGAACTTCGAGAGGAAGATGATTTTTCTCGAAAAAGTGAAAAATGTCATAGATTTTAATATCTTAAAATTTCGGAAAGTTTATTTAACGACGAAAATTTTGAAAAAAAAACGTCCCAATCATTCAATTTTTAAAGAAGTTATTTTTAAAAAAACCTTTTTTTTTGGGTTGGATAAAAAATTTTTAAAATTTTCGAAAAAAATGTTTATAATGGGATAGGAAAGGAAAAAAAAGAATCAGCCAAATCGAAAGGGCTCGGGCTCCAAAGTGGTCGATTTTACATGGAATGACCCATACATACAATAATTATAATTTTTTTCCAATTCTCATTATTCATCTTCATAAAATTCTTCCAATTTTTTTTCTCCATAAAATGCATCAAAACACTCCGCACCCTTGGATAAACATTGAATGAAAAAAAAAATATAGCGCACTGTTCCAAAGAGCGAAATAAAAGTTGGGACAAGAGCGGGAAAACAGAAAAATGAAATACGTGAAATAAAGAGGAGTGAAAGCTTGAGAAACGGTGACAGTAAGACGGAGGGGGGGGGGTGAGGGTGAGGGTGAGGGTAAGGGATGAAGGGGTGGAAAACGTACTGGTGGAATTCTCGTGAGAAGAGGCTACCCAGAGTTGCGACGGAATTTGATATCTGGAGGAGCGCATACAGAGGGAGAGGAGAGAAGGGTAAAATAAAGTAGAAAAATTCCATACTGGTCAGACGCTCGAGCAAGAATAGACACAATCCACTGAAAAAGATAACACGGTGGAAATATAAATATACGAAAGAATAATGGTGTCGTTTTAAGTATAATAAAATGATAAAACTGAGTAACCATTGAAATGAAATTTTTTCAATATTGTACAATTTTTTAATTTATTTATTTAATCGTTTATTTATTAATTTATTAATTTATTAATTTATAAATTTATCAATTTATTAATTTATTAATTTATTAATTTATTAATTTATTAATTTATTAATTTATTAATTTATTAATTTATTAATTTATTAATTTATTCATTTCTTCATTTATTCATCAATTTGACTAAAAATGTTGTTTAAGATTTTTGTATTTAACAAAATAATGGGGCGGGGTCGAAGAGTCGACTAACCAATATTTCGAACGGCCTAAATCCCGAATTTCACGATTACGAGCGTTCGAATAACGAAGCGCCGAAATCCCGAACGCCAGAAAAGCGACAGCGGAGAGAGCCGCCCCATGCGTAAGAGAGAGAGAGATGCGCCTCCTCTCTCTCTTACGCATGGGGCGGCTCTCTCGACTTGCTCTTTTCTGGCGATCGGGATTTCGGCGCTTCGTTATTCTAACGCTCGTAATCGTAAAATTCGGGACTTCGGCCGTTTGAAATATTGGTTAGTCGACTCTTCGACCCCGCCCCAAAATAATATTTTCTTCCTCGATTTTGGACGGGAACTTTGAAATTTTAAAATAAAAAGAAGATTCTCTGAAAAACTCCCCACAAGCCTCAGACGAATCAGCAAGGTTTGCGCAGACAAGTAAGACGTTTTACAGTTGACAGGAATGTGAAAAAAATAGCCACGAGATTCCGTGCTTTCTCGGCCCTAAGGAATTTCCCTTTCGAGACTGCGACGAATGAAATCCGGAAGGACAGGATGGAAAATAAGCTCTCCGGGGAAAGGACATTTTGTCGCGTCGTCGCTGACAATGAAAATTATTACCAAGGATCAGAGCCTTTCATCCACCTGATGCCTTTTTCACCTTTTCATCGACGAAAAGTCTTGTTCGAAGAGGAAAAAGAATGTAATCAAAAATTCCGAAATTCCATACAAAAATATCTCAAAGTTATTCTGTAAATTTTTCTGCGCCATTTTCAAAAAAGGTTTTTGCCAAAAAAAAACATCACAATGTCCTCAGAAAACGCTGATAATGCATAAAAAAAGGCCTAACTGGTCTCACTAAAAAATTGAAAATGCTTTCGAAATGATAAAAATCGTGATGGGAAACTTTTTGTCGTTGTCTCATCGAGAAGAAGTTTCTTTCAACGCTTTGAGGCAGTGCTAAAAATCATTTGATCGTATTGAAATTTTTCACACCTTTTGCTCACATCAGCTGGAAGTATCGTGGATGACTGGAGAGGTTAATGAGACGATAGTATTGTGGGGAAAAATTGAAGAAAGATTTTCGAGATCGACCAATGTTGGGATGCAGTTTTGAGGGTGGAAACGTTGAGACTTTTCGGCCCAATCTAAGTCTCGCATTGGCAAACATCGACGGATGTTAAGGCATCGTATGTCTATTTGCCAGAATCTGTTTTGGGTTGACAGGCAGGGAAAAATGATCTCGGCAATTTATTCGCACGTAAATAATAAAAATCATGATGGAGAATCTTTTTTCTTTGTCTTATTTCTCTCAAGGCTTTGAGGCAGTGCCAAAAGTCATTCAAATGTACTGAAATTTTTCACACTTTTTCCGCATATCAGATGGAATAATTGGGTATGACTGGAGAAGTTAATGAGACTAAAGTATTGTAGACGGAAATTGAAGAACGATTCTCGAGATCGACCGATATTGGGATACAGTTTTGAGGGTGGACAAATTGAGACTTTCCGGCGCGATCTCAGTCCTGTATTGGCAAACATCGAGGGATGTTAAGACATCGTGGGTCTATTTGTCAGAATCCATTATGGGTTGACAGGCAGGGAGAAATGATGGCGGCAAGTTATTCGCACGTAAATAATAAAAATCGCCATGAAGAACCTTTTTTTTTGTCTTATAAAAATAAAATTTATCTCAACGCTTTGAGGCAGCGCTAAAAATCTTCCGATCGAACTAAAAATTTTCACACTTTTTTCTCACATCAGACGAAAGATTTTTGAGTGACTGGAAAAGTTAATGAGACTATAAATGTTTGGATATAGTTTCGAGGGTAGATTGAAACTTTCCGGCGCAATCAGAGTCTCGCATTGGCAAACATCAAGGGATATTAATGCATCGTGTGTCTATTTACCTGAATCCGTTTTGGGGTGACAGGCAAGGAAAAATAATCTCTGCAATTTATTCGGACGTAAATAATGAAAATCGCCACGGAGAATCTTTTTTCTTTGTCTCATCGAAAAGAAATTTCTCTCAGTGCTTTGAGGCAGTGCTAAAAATCATCCGATTATACTGAAATTTTTCACACATTCTTCTTACATCAGACGAAAGATTTTTGAGTGACTGGAGAAGTTAATGAGACTATAAATGTTAGGATCAAGTTTTGAGGGTGGATTGAGACTGTCCGGCGCAATCTGAGTATCGCATTGGCAAACATGGAGGGATATTAATGCATCGTGTGCCTATTTACCTGAATCTTTTTTGGGTTGATAGGGGAGCAAAAATAATATCGGCAATTTATTCGCACGTAAATAATAAAAATCGCAATACAGAATCTTTTTTTCGTTTCAATGAAAATAAATTTCTCTCAACGCTATGAGGCAGTGCTAAAAGTCATCCGATTGTACTGAAATTTTTCACACTTCTTTCTCACATCAGACGAAAGCTTTTTGAGTGACTGGAGAAGCTGCTAAGACGATAAGTGTTGGGATATAGTTTTGAGAGTTGATTGAGACTCTCCGGCGCAATCTGAGTATCGCATTGGCAAACATCGAGGGATATTAATGCATCGTGTGTCTATTTGCTCAGAATCCGTTTTCGACTATCCACATGGAGCCATAATCACGAAGCATGACGGAAGAGAATGTGAAGCTGCAATACGTCGATCCACGTGATCGTTAGAGAGAGAGAGAGAGAGAGAGTTGTGGGGGTTGCTCGTCGTGTACGAGCTTATGCCTCGTCCTAAGTCCGTTATCAGAGAGACCCAGATCCGCTTTCTCATTCGCACAAACACACAGATCCAACGGATATCGTATTATCGCAGATAGAAGCGATGTTTAACGACGCGAAGACAGAAAGAAATTGGAAAACTTCTATTGGCCTCTCATTGCTTTTCTCGCTGATCTTCAATTAAAATCAACCCTCCTCGCGACCATGTTTTTTCCTACTCCATCAAAGACGATTATTGCTCATTAAGGGGTATGCGTGAGCTTGGGAAACTTATAACTATAACTATAAAAATTTAAAATTTGAAAAATTTGATTTCATCGTTAAACCCCTTAAAACAGATGGAAAGTTTGCAATTAACGTATCTCATGTATGTAAGAGAAAACGAGGGGTTGAAGGGCGAGTCAAACGAGTCCAAACATCGGGGCTTTCCAACGTAACAACGATCCACCCCCTTCCAACCCTCTTCCACCCTTACGGGCCCCTTCATCCCCTAGCTCCCACCCTCGAGCCACGGTGACTTTTGGCGCGGGGTCGTTGTCACTCGTTACACACAGGCGACAAAGGCTAATTGCGAAGCGCGGACGAACATCGGCCCCGCAAACGCGAACATGCCTGTATTAGGGCTGAAAACCAACAAAGAGGGAAAACGCTTTGCCTTCACCCCCTTGGTTGGAACAGGATAAAGAGGAATCGCGTCAATATGCGGGATGTGCAGTTTCAGCGACACATGTTGTTCGAGCCTTTGGAACGCTGCTGCGAGAGAAACCTACCCCCCCCCCCCAACCCCCAACCCCGTAGCTTTATCGTGATTCCAGAGGGATGAAAGTCAATTTTCCATACTAGGTCGAATTTTTTTTTTGTAAGAGTAGTACTCAAATTATTTGCTTGCCAAGCTTTTTAATTTGCTTCGAATTATTGAAAAAGAAAGGCTGAAATTATCCCGATTTCTATTTCAACCCTCAACCCCTTCGACAGAGAGGGTGCAATTTGGTAATTAAATTTGCTCAAAACAGATCTGAAATTTGCATATTTTATTTTTTACCTTGAACCTTCTGGAGTGGACCTTGTTGAGGGTATGAGCGCTTTTTTCGTTGCCAACCCTCAAATTTGCTACGAATAATTATCATTAATAAGATTCATCCTCCTTGAGCGTGTTTTTAACACTGAGACGAAAATTCGAAAAAACTCAAACAATCCACTTAGACAACCTGAAGCAGATTAAGAGGTGGGAGTCGACGGATTTGCTATTATTCTGAATAAGGACTACCCAATTATATATAATGGTTAATTATGCATCGGCCTTGAGCTAGTTTTTAACATTGAGAAAAAAAATTGAAAAAAATGATACAATTTTTCTCGATCATTTGAAGCATATTTGAGGGGTCAAAGCCAAAACATTAGTCAATATCCTGAATAAGGACTACCCAATTATATATCATGGGTAATTATCCACCGGCCTTGAGCTAGTTTTTAACTTTAATTTAAAAAATTGAAAAAAATAATACAACTGTTCTCGATCATTTGAAGCATATTTGGGGGGTGAAAGCCAAAACATTAGTCAATATCCTAAATAAGGACTACCCAATTATATATCATGGGTAATTATCCACCCGCCTTGAGCTAGTTTTTAACATTGAGACAAAAAATTGAAAAAAATAATACAATTTTTCTTGATCATTTAAAGCATATTTGAGGGGTGGAGCCAAAGCCTTAGTAAATATCTTGAATAAGGACTACCCAATTATATATCATGGGTAATTATCCACCCGCCTTGAGCTAGTTTTTAACATTGAGACAAAAAATTGAAAAAAATACTACAATTTTTCTCGATCATTTGAAGCATATTTGAGGGGCGGAGCCAAAGCCTTAAATATCCTGAATAAGGTCTACCCAATTATATATCATGGGTAATTATCCACCCGCCTTGTGCTAGTTTTTAACATTGAGACAAAAAATTGAAAAAAATACTACAATTTTTCTCGGTCATTTGAAGCATATTTGAGGGGTGGAGCCAAAGCCTCAGTCAATATCCTGAATAAGGACTACCGAATTATATATCATGGGTAATTATCTACCCACGTTGAGCTAGATTTCAACATTGAGAAAAAAAATTAAAAAAATAGTACAATTTTTTTCGATCATTTGAAGCATATTTGAGGGGTGGAAGCCAAAGTATTAGCCAATATCCTAAATAAAGACCATCCGATTACATCATGGTAAATACTCCATCCTCCTTGAGCGAGTCTTTAAAATAAAAACTAAAATTCGAAAAAAATCAAACAATTTTCTCAAACCATTCGGAGCTTTTTTAAGGGGTGAAATTCAAACAATTCTTTAAAATCCTCTACAAGGACCACCCCATTGTAAATCGCAATTAAGGGAGGTACAAGCTTCGTGGGCAGGTATT
Source organism: Alloplasta piceator (assembly GCA_946863875.1). NCBI lineage: Eukaryota > Metazoa > Arthropoda > Insecta > Hymenoptera > Ichneumonidae > Alloplasta > Alloplasta piceator. The sequence continues at coordinate 34,294,439 of OX333079.1, read as the reverse complement.
GCACACACTGGACGATGTTCCGAGCAAGGGTTTTCGAGAATGTTACCTTTTCCCTACGTTCGTATTACGAAACGTTCGGTCGTGATTCTGGGTTGAGGAGAAGCCAAGGTAGATGGGAACGGAAGTGGAGAAATCGTCATGTACATATTCCCCCAGTGCGGCATGTGCGGGGATAGAATTCGTGACAATGTAGCCGATGGTAAACCTCGACGAAGGGGGAAGGACATCGAAGCCACATCGTACATAATTCGAACCCGAGGTTCGCCACGCTCTCCTCGGTCACTTGGATTTCCATTCCCATGTCTCTATCAACGTTGGCATATGGATACTGCTATTTTAGCTTTGGCACGCCAATGTTTGTTTCACGATCGTATCTGAATGATGTTCACGTGTCGATTGAGTGTTTCTGCACACGAACATCTCTACCAGAATCAACTCAACGGTAGAAAAATTCTGATCACTCTACTGATACATCTCCACCATTTAATAACTCTACCAGACAACATCCTCAACAAATATCGGGAACATCTCTACCAGAAAACAGTAGCCCGAAACAACTGTACCAGTTATTACGCCACCAAGGGACTTCTTTGTTAAATAACGGCCCTGTCAACATCAAAGGGAAATTATTGGTTATCCACTTTTGACATGCCAATGTTTGTTTCAAGATCTCGTTTCTGCACACCTACATCTCTACCAGATGCAACTCGACGGTCGAAAAATTCTGACCAATTCTACTGATAAATCTCCACCATTTTATAACTCCACCAGATAATATCTTTAACAAATATCAAAAACATCTGTACCGGAAAACAGCAGTCAGGAACAACTCTACCGGTTAATATGCCACCAAAGGACTTTTTCATTGAATAACAGTTCTACCAACATCAGTGAGAAGTTTTAATTGGTTATTCAGCTTCGCCACGATGTTTTTTTCATGATCTTGTTTCTGCCCACTTTCGTCTCTACCAGTTGCAACTCGACAATCGACATACCAAATTACAATTCTGCCGATAAATTTTCACCATTCTATGACTCCCCCAAAAAATTTTTTCTACGAATTACGAAAAAAGCTATACAAGAAACAATGTTGGGCCCACTATGATCACTTTTAATTCGTAAAAAGTTCATGAAAACGGTCTCAAGTCGTAGTAATAGATTTTTTTGGGAAAGCTGCGAAAAATGTAGTTTATATCACTCAGTACAATAATGGACGCTTTTACGTCCGCAAGCGGACGTGAAAACGTCCATATTGCACCTCGTGATGTAATGTATTATTGGATGAACGGGATTATCTTTAGGACCACGTGACAACGCAATCCTGGTACTTGTAGGAAGGGAGTCTTTCGGGACAACGGGCATAGTGGTTTGAACAGGGTCATCTAACAAGGAAACAACTTTGGGGTTGGGGGTTTGTCTCGCTCGTTGGCGCGTAGGCGTGTGAAACGGGTTGCTCGTTGTAACTCTCGTGAGCAAACGCGTGACAAGAGCTTTCATGTACTATTCCGGAGACTCGAGAAAGAGGAAGAGAGAGAGAGAGAGAGAGAGAGAGAGAGAGAGAGAGAGGGATAAAGAGAGGGTCGATCTACCGTTGTCCTCGAGCAGACAGACATGGAGACAAAGAGGGCAGGAACCTTCAGACTGAGACCTTAACCGAAAGCTAGGTGGCAATTTGTGTATCAACATACGTGGGACATCGTTATTGTTGTTTGAATATGATTAACGGTTTATACACGGTTATACGAATAACGCCGGGTTTGAAATGAGGCTCATCTGAACCGTCATCTACCCTGTCATAATCCCTGTCACGATTAACGATCCACCCTTCCCGGTCTACTGACCGTCCAACGTCTCGTGGATTCGAGTCACAGAGAACCTCTTCTTAATCTCCGCTAGCTTACCTTCCAGAAAACAATTCTACATTTACATCTCTACCGGTAATAACTCTACCTGAAGATTTCTATACCATGATACATGTCTACCGGTACATCTCTACCGCTTACCACTCTACCAAAAATAAGAAACTACTTGTGTAAGAAACACGAAGCGAAAAATTCTACATTTACATCTCTACCGGTGATAACTCTACCTGAAGATTTCTATACCATGATACATGTCTACCGTTTACCACTCTACTAAAAATAAGTACCTACATGTGTAAGAAACACGAAGCGAAAAATTCTACATTTACATCTCTACCGGTAATAACTCTACCTGAAGACTTCTATGTCAGGATACATGTCTACCGGTACATCTCTACCGTTTAACACTCCACAAATAATAAGAACCTACTTGTGTAAGAAACACGAAGCAAAAAATTCTACATTTACATCTCTACCGATAATAACTCTACCTGAAGATTTCTATATTAGGATACATGTCTACCGGTACATCTCTACCCGTTACCAGTCTACCAAAAATAAGAACCTACTTATTTAAGAAACACGAAGCGAAAAATTCTACATTAACATCTCTACCGGTAATAACTCTACCTGAAGATTTCTATATTAGGATACATGTCTACCAGTACATCTCTACCGGTTACCACTCTACCAAAAATAAGAACCTACTTGTCTAAGGAACAGGAATAGAAAAATTCTACATTCACATCTCTACCAGTAATAACTCTACCCGAAGATTTCTATATTAGGATACATGTCTACCGGTACATCTCTACCGGTTACCACTCTACCAAAAATAAGAACCTACTTGTCTACGAAACAGGAATAAAAAAATTCTACATTCACTTCTCTACCAGTAATAACTCTACCCGAAGATTTCTATACCAGGATACATGTCTACCGGTACATCTCTACCGTTTACCACTCTAGCAAAAATAAGAACCTACTTGTCTGAGAAACACAAAGCGAAAAATTCTACATTTACATCTCTACCGGTGATAACTCTACCTGAAGATTTCTATACTATGATACATGTTTATCGGTACATCTCTACCGTTTAACACTCTACTAAAAATCAGAACCTACTCGTCTAAGAAACAGAAATCGAAAAAATCTACACTTACATCTCTACCGGTAATAACTCTACCTGAAGATTTCTACATTAGGATACATGTCTACCGGTATATCTGTACGGTTTACCACTCTACTAAAAATAAGAACCCACTTGTCTAAAGAATAGATATCGAAAAATTCTACATTTACATCTCTACCGGTAATAAATCCACCTGAAGATTTTTATAACATGTCTACCAGTACATCTCTACCGTTTAATACTCCAAAAATAATAAGCACCTACTCATTTAAGAAACAGAGATCGAAAAATTCTACACTTACATCTCTACCGGTAATTACTCTACTTGAAGATTTCTATACCTGGATACATGTCTACCGGTACATCTCTACCGTTTAACACTCTACAAATAATAAGAACCTACTTATCTAAGAAACAAGAATCGAAAAACTCTACATTTACATCTCTACCGGTCATAACTCTACCTCAAGATTTCTCAACCAGAATACATGTCTACCGGTACATCTCTATCGTTTAATACTCTACAAATAATAAGAACCTTCTTGTTTGAGAAACAGAAATCGAAAAATTCTACATTTACATCTCTACCGGTAATAACTCTACCTGACGATTTCTATATCAGGATACATGTCTACCGGTACATCTCTACCGTTTAACACGCCGGAGACTAAATAGACAAATGTTCTATAAAATAAGCGTCCAAAAAACTTTATCGATTACAACTCTACCAACGGCGATTTTCTTGCTCCAACGTATATTTTTATTACCATCTCGGTGAAGTTTGAGTGCCAGAGAGAAAAAAATTAATTTCATTTTCATTGGCGAGGAGCTAAAGAGGCCGTTAACGAGAAACGGACAATCGTGTTATCGTTCTCATTGACTTCAAGTGAAAAAACTCGATCGACAAAGGCGTCGTGTCGCTACCCTGATATACCCACAAGAACGAAATTGCAGGGTACACATTCCAACCTACACACATCTACATACATATGTATATATGTGTATGTATTCAATAGAATAAAACGAGATGGAAGTTACCGGCGGTAAAGTCTCTCATCTCTCTCTCTCTCTCTCTCTCTCTCTCTCTCTCTCTCTCGTCCGAGAGTTTCTTGGCTTCGTGGCTTCGGCCCATCACGAATCCTTGCGCGGGTAATTGAATGGATAATTGAATCGATTCTTATCTAACTCTGTACGCCTCGCGCTTCTCGCATCCTTCCTCCTGCCTTCCTGCTCTCTATACTCTTCGCATTCTACCCCTCCTCTCTCACTGACACCCGCACCCGCCCTTTCTCTTCACTTTCTTCGAGGCATCCTTACGCAAGAAGCCTGATCAACGTTTTTAAATCTTATGGTTCGTGGTCACGGAAAATCAGACCTTTGCGAGCTGTGTTTCACGTTCTTCTCACGTTTTCGCTCTCATCGCATTTTCACAACGATCGTTATTTCATCGAGCAAACCAATAAACTGGCAATTTGCGAAACGAGTATCAAGTACTTCAGAACCGAAGTACTTGATACTCGTTTCGCGAATTACAATTATAGTACTATGAGTACTTCAGTACTCAACCAGTACTATAAGAACTTCAGTACTCGACTATTAATTCGAGTACTACAGTACTAAACTAGTACTACAAGTACTTCAGTACTCAACTAGTACTATAAGTACTTCAGTACTCAACTAGTACTATAAGTACTTCAGTATTGATGTACTGAAGTACTTGATACTCGATTTACGAATCACAATTACTGTACTATGAGTACTATAAGTACTTTACAACTTGACTAGTACTGTAAGTACTTCAGTACTCAACTGGTATTCATAGTAAACTAATATTTTATTTCTAATTTAGTAGTAAACCAGTATTTCAGTATTTCAATAAAATTACTGAAGTACTTTCTACTTTGGTACTTCGCACTTAAATTAGATTTAACCTCAGAACTTGATACCTACGTACTTTTTATTCTAGTACCAAGTAAAAGTTGAGTATTTAGTTGACACTGAAATCTGTCTTCAGCGCGTCCAGTATGTCCTCCAAGCCCACAAAGTTGAACGCGTTCCTTACATCGAAGATTAGGAGAATGCACGCCTTGCGAGATTGGTGGGTACCAGACCAGGCCCGCTTCACGATGGCGATAGCTTGGTCGACCGCAGTGATTATAGATCTCTTCTTCCGGAAACCATGCTGGTCAGCTGAGAGACCTCCGGCCTTGTCGAATCGCGGTGGTTAGGTGCACCGTGATCAGTTTCTCCATCAGATTCCCCACGACGTCGAGCAAGCAGAGTGGCCTGTATAAGGATGATGACACTGGTGGGCCCTCCCCTTTATCCAGTAGCACCAGGCGTTGGCGCTTCCATCGTCGGCTGAAGGTGCCTGTTACGAGTCAGGCGTTGTACATAGTAAGGATTTCGTCAGGGTACTCCCCAGCTATGGGCTTGACGATGCTGACAGGGACGCCGCTGGGTCCGAGGGCCCTGCCCGACTTCGGAGTCTTGGCAGCGTTTTAGAGCTCCGCTATTGTGAAAGGTGGTACCAGAACGGCCGTTAGATTTTCCATGGGCGGTCTCCGCAGATGTTGAGGGTCGCCTATGATCCTCTCTATCTCATTGTCAGCTGGTTCCATAGCAGAAACGTGGCCACGTTTGCCCAGCCCCTTGACCGCAATCTGGTACGCCTTGCCCCATGGGTCCTTGTCCAGTTCGGTGCAGGTCCGCTGATATCTTCGCACGTCATTTCGGCTCGTGAAGCAGGTGACCGCGTTGCCGGCCGAAAACTGGTCATATTGGTGGTCGCTGGCGTTGTACTCCTTCAAGACTCTCAAATTCCACACGACGGCGGCAGTGTTGGGCGTACCGAAGGTGACGTCGAGAGTCGTCTCACGGTGGCCCGGTCTTCGGAAAGTTGTTGCATTGGCCTCGTTGAGTATGACCAGGTCGAGCCGCGCAGCCATGTCCGCCAGCTCGTTGCCTCGAGTGTCGCTCCAGCTCATGCCTCATTCTGACGACTTAGCATTGAAATCTTCGGCCATGATGACTTCCCCGTCTGCTTGTCATACTGTGTCCTTGAGGTTGATGAGCTGGCGCCTATATACCGAAATGCCTTGGTTAGGTGAGAAGTAACAGCTCAACAGAGTGAAGTCGCGTAGCTTTACCCAGACAAAGCCGTCGCTGCGACCACTGCTGGAGACGCGTAGATTTGGGCTGCCTACCCAGATCGCTGTCGTGTCCGATGTATCCGAGAGCCAGGAGGTCTTCAATATGTTAGAGTGCCGTTCTGATATAACGCATATACCGACTGCGTTTTCGGAGGTGAACTGACGCAGCAGCGCTCGTGCAGTCCACCCCCTTCCCAGATTGCATTGAAAAACGTCGTCATCGCTGATTAGCAAGTGCTCCTTTCCGGTAGATAGCACATCTTCCATATTCAGGTGCGTGGTCACTCTCGAGAACTTGGCCTTCAGCTACCACGCATAAGATGCAGCGTGGTGTTCTGCTGCATGTTGCTGCCTCGTGATCAGCCTCACCGCATTTTTAGCATAGCTTGCTGTGGTCAGGACCGGTGCATCTGTTGGATACGTGTGCGTATCCAAGGCCCTTGTAGCAACTCTGGATTGATTCGTGCCGTCTGACTCGGCAGATTATCCATCTGATCTTTGTGCTGCCACGGGCTAGCATTTTTTGAGCGCTTTTTCCGTCAAGATCTACAAAGGCTGTGCGCTGTCCTCGGAAGGTGCTCTTTGAGAGCCCGATTCTTTTAATTTCTGCCAAGTCGCCGAGGTCTCGCATTAAGGCGTTGCATATGTCTGTATTTATCGGTGGAGGAGTCGATGTCTCGAACCTCGATGGTGAGTCGGAGACAGGTTTTTGATTTCCCCGCAGTCTCCGACCGCTGCCCTTACTGCGTTGGTGAAGGATGTGTTGCTCTCTGATTTCTGGTCCAATTCGAGTAGGATGACTCCACCTTTGGTTTCGCGGATAGAACGTATAGACGCCTGATGTTTTTCCGGGTTCACCTTTGCCTACGGCTTGTGGGCATGACTGCCTTGACGCGGCATGTTGTGGCGTTTGTCTTGTTCAGGAGCTTTGTCTGTTCCAGGAGTTCTTCCTGCTTTCCATTTGTGGTACGCAGTGCCTCGCGTTCTTTCGCTTCAGCGAGGGTGAGGCTGCGCTGTACATCCTTTCAGGATTTGCAATGACTCGGTGATCAGGGCAAGAGCCTCCTTGACATTCTTTGTCACCTCCGTCGGGACAGTTCGCTTCGCCTTGATTGTCCTGATGGTCTCGGATAGGGGAGACTGGAGATCTTCCAGCTTTTCGTCCTCGAACCCTATGGCAGTGTCTCGGGAGATCGTATCCTGGACGAGCGGTTCACTAAGGTAGTCATCTGTCTCGGCTGATGATCCGTGCGCTGTGTCTGGGGCAACATCGGTCGGTGCGCTGCCCAACGGCGATGCATCCAGGTCCCATGGAATGCTCCTATTAGTGCGGTCGTTAGACTCCTCCATGTTATTTTTTTTGTTTTCCGTTCTGGTTTTCACATCTTTGGTCCTCCCCAAAATCCGTAGGACCGGAGCCGGCCACCGGGGCCTTCGACCCGATAGGAACCAGCTGCGAGACTCTCCCTATTGGGGCTGCTTGCTAGGGGTGTTATGTTGTTCCCACGCTTTTCGTTCATTTTTCATCGTTTGTTGCTGGTTTTGGTCCGCCCCAGGTATTTGTGATTGTATTCCCTTGGTACCAACCATATCTAGGAGGTGTCCCCCTATCCGCCACCCGGGTAGGCGTTCAATGGGGGACCAGCAACCCCACATGGGACGTAGTACGTAGTACTTTAGTGCTTTAATGCTCCAGTCCTTCAATACTTCAGTAGCGATATAGTACTTTGGTACTTCACTACTTCAGTGCTTGGTATTCAAGTACTTTAGTGTTTTAGTACTTCAATACTGTTGTATTTCAATATTTTCTACTTGACCACTTCATTTAATACTTCAATACTCGGTACTTTTTGCTTACGATACTCGTTTAATTAATCATTTGACCAAATGTGAGCACTATTGAATTTTTTTTCCTCCATTACAATGGCAACTGTGGAGCTTTGCAATTTACAAAAATGCAAGCACACTTTCGCGTTATAACGTCACTTGTTCTCTGCCGCCATCTCAACTGCAAAGCTTATGGGTACGATCTCGAAATTCCATTGTGTCGGCAATATCCAGAGGGACACATCGGCGTGCCTGTGTTACTCGCAAAAGCAACACCCGCGACATGGCGCTCGATATTGCCGTCCGACACATTCGAGGCACTTCAGTGTCAAGAAGATGGGGGAGGGACGCGTACATCGTGCGAGAGAGAGACAGAGAGAGAGAGAGAGAGAGAGAGAGAGAGAGAGAGAGAGAGAGAGAGAGAGAGAGAGAGGTTTGTACACTATAAGGGATGAGAAAATGGAAAATGAAAAGGCTCGAAGATCTTTTTGGTGAACAATGGACGATCGTGGAATTTCGGTGGATCCGAGAATAAGCCTCGTCAAAGGTTCGTTACATATTCGACAACGGCGTATATTCACGGCATGATATTTATGAATATACAGGGTGTCACATAAGTAACGGGCCTGCTTAATATTTCCTCAGCTAAAATATTGTTCAAAAATGTCAAGGTCATTCTTGTAGTAACTCTTGACGAGAAATTCAATGGTGACTTTAATTTCGACCTTGACGATTACCTTCAAGGTTATTTCAAAGTCAACTTTTTTCCAAACGTAAACCCCCTTTTTTGACATCTGCAATCGACCGAGCAGAAAATTTTACGTTCAAACATGCACGTAGGTTACGGGTACATTATGACCTTGAAGGCACTCTAAGGTCAATTAAACTTGAAGAAGGTGTGGATACTTCTGGGAATAGAAACTTTTTAAATTCTTTCGTAACGAGCTGACATTAATTTTAGCAAAATTTAGTTGTGACCTTGACGATGACCTTCAAGGTGATTTCAAGGTCAACTTTTTTTAAAATTAAAAAATTTGAAACTACTAAATGTGCCTTGTTAAAACTAACAACTTTGATCCTTACAAGAGAATTTGAAAAGCTCCTATTTCCAGAGGTATCTCCACCTTATTGAAGTGTTATTGACCTTAGAGGAACTTCGAGGTCAAAATATACCTACGACCCGAGTACATATTCGAACGTAAAATTTTCCGCTCTATCGATTGCTGATATTAATAAAGGGGGTTCTCATTTGGAAAAAAAGTTGACCTTGAAATAACCTTGAAGGTAATCTCCAAGGTCCGAATTAGGTCGTTACTTTTGTGACACCCTGTACATTGCAGTGCGCGTATTTACGAAATTCTTTGATGATTAATAATTCAACCTCGGGGATGTTTATTGGAAAATAAATAACAAGATGGACGTTTATCGGAAAAAATGGCTGAATAAAAATGTCTAAATTAGTGTAATCTCGATTTAACAATAATTTTGGAATTTTTTCTTAAAAAAGAACATTCACAAAATATACAAATTTCACCTTGAGCCTTCGAGATGAAATTTAATCAAGTCTTGTACGACGTCGATATAATCAGGAGGAGAATGTTTAACCATTGTGCATATTTGAAGGGGCGCAAGGGGGTTAACGGAGCCATTTCTTGATGGGTCTCATAGTCACCGGCACACGCACCCTTCTGAACGCACATCTGATTTATTATACCGTTTGGAGGAGCTCATGAGGCACGTGGAGCGGTATGCTTACTGCTTAGACACTTACATCTCTACCGGTTAAAGCTCACCCACTGAAACTGTACCAGAATACAGACCCGACGGTACATCTCTACCATTTAAAAACTCTATGAAATGTTGGCAATCATCTCTGAAAGACGAATGAAAGACTGCACATTTACATCTCTACCGACTAATACTCGCCTATCAAACAACTTTACCAAAATACAGTCTTCTCCACTTCTCTGCCTTTTTATCACCAAACACAAAAATTTATCCGGCGAATATATCCAGTGAGGTATCTGCCTCAGAAAATGGCACATTCACATCTCTACCGATCAAAACTCTCCCGAAAAAACTCTACCGAATATTAAATAACATTTCTAAAAGCAGACGGCACATTTGAATCTGTAGCATTTCGTAACTCTACAAAATGATATATCCATTTGAGAAAATATATATCACTCCCAGGAAACGCCATGTATTTACATCTCTACCGGTTAAAACTCACCCACGAAAACTGTACCGGAACACAGACTCGACGGTACATCTTTACCATTTAAAAACTCCATAAAATGTTGACAATCAACTCTGAAAGACGAATGGAAGACACATTTACATCTCTACCGACTAATACTCGCCTATCAAACAACTTTACCGAAATACAGTCTTCTCCACTTCTCTGCCTTTTTATCACCAAACACAAAAATTTATCCGGCGAATATATCCAGTGAGGTATCTGCCTCAGAAAATGGCACATTCACATCTCTACCCATCAAAACTCTCCCGAAAAAACTCTACCGAATATTAAATAACATTTCTCAAAGCAAACGGCACATTTGAATCTGTAGCATTTCGTAACTCTACAAAATGATATATCTATTTAAGAAAATACATATCGCTCCCGGGAAACGCCATATTTACATCTCTACCGGTTAAAGCTCACCCGCGAAAACTGTACCAGAACACAGACTCGACGGTACAACTTTACCATTAAAAAACTCTATGAAATGTTGACAATCAACTCTGAAAGACGAATGAAAGACACATTTACATCTCTACCGACTAATACTCGCCTACCAAACAACGTTACCAAAATACAGTTTTCTCCACTTCTCTACCTTTTTGTCACTAAACACAAAAATTTATTTAGCGAATGTATCCAGTAAGGTATCCCCCTCAGAAAATGGGACATTTACATCTCTACCGATCAAAACTCTCCCGGAAAAAACTCTACCCAATATTAAATAACATTTCTAAAAGCAGACGGCACATTTGAATCTGTAGCATTTCGTAACTCTACAAAATGATATATCTATTTAAGAAAATATATATCCTTCCCAGGAAACACCATATTTGCATCTCTACCGGTTACAACTCTCCCGTTAAATCTGTTCAGGAATAGAGCCCCACCGGTACATCTTTACCATTTTATAACTTCATAAAACATTGAAAAATATCTCTGAACAGTACATTTTCATCTATACCGATATTACACTCCCACGTTGCAACTCTACCGGATATTAAAGGACATTTCTAAAATAAAACGGTACATCACTATAATTTCATAACTTTGCAAAATAATAAATCTATCATCTACAAAAAACATCCCTCCGAGAGAACAGCACTGTACATCTCTACCAGTCACAACTCCACCGTCGAACAACTGTACCAGAATACAGCTTCGCCGGTGCATCTGTATCATTCCAAAACTCGACAGAGACTGAAACCGCATATTTACATCTCTACCGGTTGAAACTCTACTGTGCAGCAACTGTACCGAAATACAGTAACACCGTGAATGAACTCTACACCGAATCGTATCCGAATCCAGAAAAACTCTCCGGAAGAGAACGCCTCACCCAAACATTCCCCAAAAGTGTTTTTCGGTAGAGATGTCATTTCGGCGAGTCATTCTCCGGAGAATTATTGTTCGGAAGACTTTTTTTCGGTAGAGATTTATCGACAGGGGATTTTTGGAGCATTTTCCGACGGTCGAGTTGTGATCGGTAGAGATGTAAATGCGCCGTTCTGCACAATTGTCAATTATGCGTGCATCAACCTACCCCTTTCTCGCTTCTCACTCCATTTTCACATTCTCACTATATTCAAACTATGTGTGTGTGTGTGTGTGAGTGTGTGTGCGTGTGTTTATGAAGGCATTATACGATATCTCATGTCAGATGTTACGTATAGCACGTATTCTCGTACGCGACAAATCCCTCGTTCGTCGTCGCAATACCTTCCCCCTCCCCTCTCCCAACCCTCCATCTTGGCGTGGATTCTCATATACGAAGCCAAGACTTAGGCTTCATCCCTCGTTCTCGCGCTCCGAGCTGAACCGCCATAATTTATGGTAATGCGAATGCATCGTTGGATATTTTTATTCCGGGTAGATAGGGGCAATTTGGAATACGTTGAAAACAAAAAAATAATAAGAAAAAAAATGATACACTTTTTTTCGGTAGAGACGAATTTTTTTCTTCGCAACTTTTCATTACTGACGAATTATTTTCAGGAGTCTCAATTTTTTTAAAATTCTCTTGTTCCTAATTTTATTTTTGATTATTTTGTTCCTAATTTTATTTTCGAATATTTTTTGTTCCCAAATTTATTTTTGATTTTTTTTCGTGCGTAATTTTATTTTCCAATTTTTTATGTATCCTCACTTTATTTGAAATTTTTTTTTGTTCCCAATTTATATTCGAATCGTTTTTGTTCCTAATTTTCTGTTTGAATTTATTTTGTTCCTGATTTTATTTTTGAATTTTTTTTTCCTAATTTTATTTTTGAATTTTTTTTTTACTTTTAGGTACGTTTTCTGTATTCTTAATCGATATTTGACCAATTTTTTGGTCCATTTTTGCATATTTTTATAACTATTGATTTTTTTTTGTTTTCGTTTCCATTGACATTTCATGGTAAAGTATTTTACATCGTTGTTTCGTTCATTGTTTTTTTTTATTCCGAAATTAAATTTCAATAAAAATTCAAAATCCAATCTTTTATTTTTTCAGTTCTGCTAAGTGATCTCAATTTTTTTTTTTGAATTTTTAATATTCGAAATCGATATTCGGGGCATCTTTTTTTTCTCTGAAAATTTTATTTTTCTATTCTACTTCATATTGAAGATGATCTCGCAAAATCAATTTATTTCTAATTTTATTCTCATATTTTAAAAAAATGTTTTGTAAATTCATTTTCAAAAAAGAAGTACAAATGAAATGGCAACAAAATTTATTACATTGTAATTCATTTCTACTTTTAATTTCATATTTTCGAAATTCTTTATTCTGTTTTTTTTTTGCGTTTTCGCGGATCTCCGTAATTTTTGAGTAAAATTTTGATTTTTACTTTTCTCAAAAATAAAACTGAGCAAGGTTTGTCCAATCATCTCATTTTCCGTTTGCGGTCGTCCTCATCGTATCTCCATTTGTCTCCGCATTTTTTTTTCCACCAACAGTCGCATAAAAGTGCAAATTTTAAACGTCTCGCAAAAGACAATCTCTTTATGCTCTTTCTTCTCTCTCTTT